>CAJHNH020008401.1:235000-375305 GCA_905116865.2 Candidula unifasciata | reverse complement strand
AGACCAGGGGCTCTCAAACCTTCCTAAATCCGCGACCCTTTAATTCATTTCCTTCATATTGTGGCGACCCCAAACATTATTTTTTCTTTATAACTTCATGAATATGTGTTTTATGATGGTCTTAGTGACCCCCTGTGAAAGGTCGTTTTGACCCACAACAAAAAAAAGGGTTCCGGCAGTTGAGAACCACTGTGCTTTGCCTCTCCTACAACCAAATGTCATTAGCTTTTGCTAACAACCCACAGCGCGTTTTTTTTTTTGTTGCCTCTTGACACTGAGCCATCTGTTTAATCACATCACCCAAGTGAACATTATCTAAATTAATTGCCAAAATTTCTACCATTGTGGCACCTGCTGGACACTCCCGGCTCAGTGGGTTATTATGACTCTACACCAGTCTGACTGTTCTGCTGGTACTCTGACCCACTCCTCTCCTCGCCTAATGTTCTCTGGGATGCAAACTTGTCTGAGCCATCCATGGCTTTCCTTAGCTGCATCCAGTACTTCTTGCAAAGGGTGATCTGTGTCTGCAGCTGCTCTGAGGTGTATGACTTGGCCTGCAGCACTTTGAGCCTACCTACAACAGTCGGCAACTCAAGGATGTAATGCATACACACAACTGTGGTGTCTCTGGTACATCCAAAACTGACCTGCTTAGCTGAGTTCTTAATGCACTCTAGTTCAACCAGTTGACTCTTTGAGACGGCAAGCAGTCCTAGTCCATAATCATTCACCGAGAGAAACAAGTGCTTATGTGGTGTGAAAAGCATTCTGTGCTCTATGTCCAAGGCTGTGATAGTCTTAAGTGCATTGAGCACCTTTTAGCATCTTGTCACAACTGTCTCCACGTGGTCGTTGAAGGAGAGGCTCCTGTCACATGTGATTCCCAAATACTTCAGTTTGCTCTCTCTGTTGATGTTTCTACCATCTATCATGAGACCTGGGACCTCAGCTCTAACAATCCTATTGTCTAGAGAACACCACAAAAAAGATGCCTTTTCTGAGTGGAGGACAGCACTAATTTCTGTACACCAGTCAGTCACTTCGTGTAATGTTGTCTGTTGCTCCTGGGCTGTTTGTTCCCTCTCACTCCTCTGCCTATAAGCGAGAATATCATCTACAAATGTCAGTATCCTTTCATCCCCTGGGGCTTCTAGGCTTGCAGTCCTGCTTGAATACACATTAAAGAGCACTGGCGAGATGGCAGATCCCTATGGCAGTCTAGAGGCTATAATACTTGGCTCTGAGGTCCATGAGCCCAGAGGGAGAGCGACCTGATGAGAATACAGGACAGCTGCTATCCAATTTAAAAGACATGGACTGACCCCCTTCTCCATCAGTGCGGCCATCAAAATATTATATCTAACTCTGTTATATGCATTCTTGAGATTAGGTGATGCCTCCATCATTTCCTGTTTGTTCTGGAACCCTTCATAAACATCAGAGGCACAAGTGGCTGCATTTGAACAGGTATCTTTTCCTGGCCTGTAGCTTCCCAGACCTCTTGGGAGAAGCTTCCCCATTTCCAGAAATTCTTGCAGCTTGACAGTGACTATCTTCTCCAAGACCTTCCCAAATGTATTTTTTAAGGTGCTTAAATGGTTTGGGAAGTGGGATTAGATAGCTGTGCACCCAACTTTGTGGTACTGATGTTGTCCTAATGCTTTGGTTGGCCATCTCCCTCAGGTCTGCATCACTCAGCGCCTTTATGTGGCCATATCTGACCCATAGGGCTGTGGTGCAGTATCTTGCCTTGTCAAAAAATGTTTAAAACAGAGACAGAACTGACTGTCACCAAAAAATAACAATAAATGATGAAGAAATTGAAAATGTCACAAACTTTGAATATCTAGGCTGTATAATAAAAAGCAATGGAGACTTTGACATGAATCAAAAGGAGTATGACCATAGCAGTGCAAAGATTAAATAGCACTAAAAGTCTATAGTTAAGCACCAGCAAGAAAATCATAGTTAATATTTTGAGAGCATGCATCTTCCCTGTAGCAACATACGGATGTGAATCATGGACTATCTCCCAGTCCTTGAGAAAGAGAATGGGGGCTTTTCAGCTGAAATACTAAAAGATTCTCAGAACACAGACAAAGAAGAAATGAAATACTGACATTTTAAAAGATCTGAACATTAAAGAAGACTGGCTTATAAACAGCATCTTTTCTCAGAATCTGAAAAATTTTGGACAAATCAAGCCCCATGAAAAAATTTGAATTAGAGAAAAATAATAATAGTAGAAGGCATGGTACCAGGAAGAAGGGAAGGGGCTGACCAACATGAAGATGGACACAGGATATAAGTGACTCCTTGAGTATGAAAGTACATGAGGCAGGCGAGCTGGCGAGAGACTGAGTTTCTTTCAGGCAGACTGTGATGAGAGCAATATTCTGCAAAAGACCTGCTACAATGATATAAATATCAACATGAACAAGTAAAATGTACTTCTTGCTACATAATTAAAAATGCATAAAATAATAGTTGTTGTTTGTCGAATGACTAATATGTGCATACATTATGTTTGACTGCATTGTTTAGATGACCAGACCAGAGTTGGTGATAGCAGCCGAGTCTAACATGTCTGTGTCAGATTTGTCTTACTAGTTCAGAAGAGAGAAGAAGGAGAGAAAGAGCAGAAGAGAGACAGGGAGATGGGAGAGAGAGAGGGGAGAGCAAAAGAGAGAGAGTTGAGTTGAGTCAAGAATCAATATCACAGCCTGCAGAGCATTCCCATATGCACTCCATCCCCATCTTCAGCAACCAATGCTAAGTTCCTGTACTAATAGTACCGGTTGTAATCTGGGTATATGTCCATGTGGCCTTTTCTTTGAATGTAGGAAGCCAGCTAGACCCTGTGGTCACACCCAGGTGCCTCATTCTCTCCATGCTGTAATAATCTAGTTTTTCTTCTGACTTTGTTACTTGTTCCCAAAGGACTTTGACCACATCTGTCCTGTCATGTATCAGTTCACCTCAAAGAGATGCAGATCCAGCCAATCTGTTTGTTCATTCCCCACCACACCGGCATCACCGGAGAGAGAGAGAGAGAGAGAGAGAGAGAGAGAGAGAGAGAGAGAGAGAGAGAGAGAGAGAGAGAGAGATAGAGAGAGATGAGATAGATGAGAGCTAGATAGATAGATAGATAGATAGATAGATAGATAGATAGACAGACATAGAATACATACAGACAGACAGACAGACAGACAGACAGACAGACAGACAGACAGACAGACAGATAGATAGACAGACAGACAGACAGATAGATAGACAGACAGACGATAGATAGACAGATACAGACAGACAGAAGATAAGATAGACAGATAGATAGATAAGCAGACAGACAGACAGACAGACAGACAGACAGACAGACAGATAGACAGACAGACAGATAGACAGACAGACAGATAGACAGACAGACCAGACAGACAGACAGACAGAATAGACAGACAGATAGATAGACAGACAGATAGACAGACAGATAGATAGACAGACAGACAGATAAGACAGACAGACAGACAGATAGATAGATAGATAGACAGACAGACAGATAGATAGATATATATATATAGATATATATATAGATATATAGATATATATATATATAGATATATATATATATAAAGAGAACAAAATGATTTGCAAAATTGATGTTGGTGGTAGTGCCGGAATTGTATTTAAAATGCATCATTGTAAATGTGAACATGTCTGAAGGGATCATGTATTCTGATGTTTGACAGTGACCTCAAAAGTGTTTCGCCATGAGCAGAAAGTGGCACAGCTCACCATGCAGGTGGAGACCGCAAAAGTTGAGAAGGAAGAGTTAGAAACAAAGACCTCTCTGTTGGTATGTCCACGTCATTATACTTTTAGCGGAAACACAAAATTAATTCACAAACTCAAACACTTGGATAACCCCCAGGCCAGCATACAAGCATGCTAGCCACTTAGCCTGCCAGTGGTAGAGATACAATCCTTGATTATGTAGTGAGAAAGAAGAAGGGACATCTGTGTGGCCAGCATACAAGCATTCTAGCCACTAAGTCTGCCACTGGTAGAGATACAATCCTTGATTATGTAGTGAGAAAGAAGAAGGGAAGTCCATGTAGCCAGCATACAAGAATTCTAGCCACTTAGCCTGCCACTGGTAGAGATAAAATCCTTGATTATGTAGTGAGAAAGAAGAAGGGACATCTGTGTGGCCAGCATTCAAGCATTCTAGCCACTAAGTCTGCCACTGGTAAAGATAAAAATCCTTGAACATATAGTGAGAAAGAAGAAGGCATGTCCGTGTGGCCAGTTCCTCAACTCTGTATGACATTCCTGCTAGAGAAACTTGCATCCTGATAACAAGTAGGCAGAGTTCTACAGAGCAGGCACCAATTTTGGAAATAGATGGATTAATTAAGGAACTGAGGACATGTGAGAAAAACTTTAACATGATGCTTATGAAAGGCCACTGGTGAGGATTTTATCCATAATATCGACAAGATTTTTACAGAATTTGAAACATAGACTATGATTCCCCAGATAACGTATGAACGGCACTACATGATGATGATGTGTTTCTAAGTGGAGGCAGAAACCACATCTGGTTATTTATTTATTTAAATTTTAGGTTGGAGATAATGCATCATTGAAGCTGAAGGTGGAAGAGTTTGAACACCAGCAGACGGTAGCAGACCAGCCCCTGGCCACTCTGACGGTAATTGTGTGAATAATGAATGCAGTTATAGAACATGTCCATTGGCTGACATTTTTGCTTGTTGGTACCTGCTGTTGTGAATGACCTTCTTTGGTTGTGTTTGTGATGCTTTGGTTCATCATCATCATATGCCATGCCATCTGGCGTAGGCGCTCATGCATCTCCACAGATCACGATCCCTGGTTGGCTTGGAACAGCTTTCTTGATGATATTCCCCCTTGCCATCGTTTTAGCCCATCCAGCATCTTCTCTCTTAGTCTGCCTCTACCCCATTTTCTACTGATCTTTCCAGTTGTCACGATGTTCTCCATTGTCTCTCTTCTCATTTTTTGGCCAAAGAACAGTGTTTGTTGCTTTATTATTGTTGTATATAGAGATCTACTTTCATTAGCTTCTTTCAAGCAATTGTTGTTAGTTGCTCTGGCCGTATACTTCAGTTGCTTGTTGTTTTTTTAGTGCCATTGTTGACCACAGCTGGAGATAATCATGTACACTGGTAGTTTGTTTTGTCTTAGCCAGTATAAGTTTACTGTGGGGTGACACTAGCCAGTGTTCGGTTCATGTTTTAAACAAGCCAATGGTCAGTTCGTATGTTCAACACAAGACAATTTTCAGTTGTATTTTGAATACAAGCCAATGTTTAGTTCATAAATTGAACACAAGCCAATGTTCACAGTTTTAACACAAGCCAGTGTTTAGTTCATAGGTTAAACACAAGCCAGTGTTCATAGGTTGAACACAAGTCACTGTTCACAGGTTGGACACAAGCCAATGTTCACAGTCTGAACACAAGTCAGTGTTCACAGGTTGGACACAAGCCAATGTTCACAGTCTGAACACAAGTCACTGTTCACAGGTTGGACACAAACCAATGTTCACAGGTTGAACACAAGCAAATGTTCACAGGTTGAACACAAGTCAGTTTTCAACACAAGCCAGTTTTCACAGGTTGAACACAAGCCAATGTTCACAGGTTAAACACTAGCCTGTGTTCACAGGTTAAACACAAGCCAATGTTCACATGGTGACAATGGTGATAGCTACAGATACTATATTTACATCTGACCATTGTGTTTACAGAAACAGTTGGATGAGAAGGTTGTATATATCAGACAGTTGGAGCTTCAGCTTGCTGGAAGGTAGGCATCAGCAACACTTCTAGTTCAGATACCTCTAGCTGACATAAATTAGGTCACAAAAGAATGTTTTGTTGAGGTCCACTCACATCCTCTCCACCTTTCCTTCCCAGGAACATTCCTGGTGTCCATGGTATAGTACTGACCTGACCTAAAGAGGCTCACAGGTCAGGAAAACATTAACTACTTTTGGACATAGAACCAGACTACTTCTTGGCTAAATAACTACACTATCACCAAGTCACCAAAAGTTTCACCCTTATTCACCACTAATTCACCACAAGTATACTAATCACCATCAAGTTACCACAGTAACACTAAAAACTATTAAGTCACCCGAAGTACACAGAGCCACACCAAGTATACTGATTACACCATTCAATCACCACAAATACACTAAACACCACTAAGTCACCGCATGTGTGTACACGTGTATGCATATACAGCCACAAGTGCAGATGCTGTTACACACACAGTGTGTTTACACGAACACTTACACACATGTGAAAGCACACATGCCCCCCAGCTAGGTGTTCAGACACTTTCTGCAAGCTTACAGCTGTTATTAATTACCATCATTGTTGGTTTATATAATGTGTTTGTCTTATGTGACTTTGATTATACTGGTGTTTTTGTTGTTGTCGTTTTTATTTGTAACTAGCTGTACCCAGCCACGCGTTGCTGTGGCGTAATTTGAGATAGTCTTATCACATGTTAAAGCTGTTTGTATTTTTATAGGAGACGGAAGTAAAGTTACAACTGTACTTGTAAATAACAAAGTAAGTCGTAAAAAATAGAAAAGCGGAGGTAGCGTTAGTAAAATATAAACAAATTAGGTAATGAGAACTTGAAAATCACGTGTAAAGCTCTTCAAGCTCTTAAATTTAAGTCATTACCCCCCTCCCCTCCCCTCTTCCACCGACTACTGCTCTCTTCCTCTTCGAAATATTTGAAAATCATTACCTGGCGATATTTTTGTTGTTGTTGCTGTAACTGACATTGACATCCCTGTCCATCTGGACTAAAATGAGGAGCAGGAATTGTAATAGGTAGTGAATGGGGCTAGTGTAATATTTACCACATCATCCTTCAAGTACCAGTACAACTACTAAAATAATGTCACTGCTATCTGTGTTACCATCGGAGTAGACAGAGAGTCGTGAGCCAGAAGATTTGGTTCCGCATGGCTAGTGCTGTCGCTACAGACTGGTCAGTTTAGGATGTATAATTTCACTTGCCGACAGAAGACCGCCATAACCTTACCAGCGGTCTTCACATAATTATCAAATGGTTTACCCATTTACTTGTTTTTTTTTTTTTTTTAATATTAAGGCAACATGGCTAGTGATGTCACCACGACAGAGCAGATGAGGATATTATTTTAGTCCGGGGTAAAAAAAATTAACTACTGCGGATTCGAACCCAGGTCTCCCGCTCAGGAACCCAGTGTTCTAACCATTCGACCAAGCAGCCACATAATCGGATGAACGAAAAGAGAACTTAAGTATTAGAGATGTGTGTCCCTACTAATGTGTCCTGATTAAAACTCAATTCAAAACCGCAGGCAATTGTTTTCTTGTAGACAGATACTCCAGATATATTAATGAAACGGCACAACAATAGAAATCGCACGTGTCTAACACGGTTAATGAAGTTAATGATGCAGCAGTCAATGTCTGCGCCGACGTCGAGATAGTCCTTGATTGCTCCCCCCCCCCCCCCCCCCCCCCCCCCCCAATCGAAGGTTGTTTGGAAAAAAAAAACAGAAAATAGAAATCGTGTTTAATATGGTTATTGTGGCAAATATATAGATAGTCTTGTTTGCGGTACCTCGACCTACTCTATGTATTAAGGCGTTGGCTGCACGTAACTCGCCGGCGAATGGCGGAAGCCTTGCGTTCTGACTACCGAGGCGCATGTGCAATTACTAACGTGGCTATAATTAGAAATCACTAAAGTTATAAATATTATGGTATAAATTGTGGTCACCTATCTCTAACAGTGACAGGTTGAATTTCAAACCACGATGGTTCAAAATCCGGTATCAAAACAAACATATCCTGAAAATTTCAGCTAAATCGGTTCAGTAGTTTCCGAGTCTATAGGGGGCAAACAAACACACAAACATTGATTTTTATATATATAGATACAGCTACAGTATAACTTGGTCACAGTTGTGACGCCCAAGGTGTGCTCAAGTACACTAAACATATGCCAGAAGGAAACCTGACTGAGACTGGCTGACTGAATGACTGTCTGACTATCTGACTAGCTGGCTGGCTGGCTGACTAAATGACAGTCTGACTACCTGACTAACTGACTGACTGACTGACTGACTGTCTGACTGACTGTATAACTGACTGAATGACTGACTGAATGACTGTATGACTGACTGTATGACTGACTGTATGACTGACTGGCTGGCTGACTAAATGACAGTCTGACTACCTGATTAACTGACTGACTGACTGAATGACTCTCTGACTGACTGACTGTATGACTGACTGTATGACTGACTGACTGACTGACTGCTGGCTGGCTGGCTGGCTGGCTGACTGATTGAATGACTCACTTGACTTACTGTGTGACTGACTGTATGGCTGACTGACTGGCTGGCTAGCTGACTGACTGAATGACTCACTGATATAATGACTGACTGTCTGACTCAGTGAATGATTGACTGACTAAATTACTCACTGATAGAATTACTGACTGGCTGGCTGATTGACTGTCTGGCTGATTGACTGAATGACACTGATGGAATGACAGGCTGCTACCTGAAGGGTTGACACCCCTGAGGCTTGACTAGCTGTGGAATCTCTAGAGCTGTCACCCCTGGGGCTTGACTATTTGTGGAATCTCTAGAACTGTCACCCCTGGGGCTTGACTATTTGTGGAATCTCTAGAGCTTCTGTGATACTCCATTTGATCCTAAAACAGTGTTTTCGTTCTATGTTTACATGTGTTTATTGATTGCTTGTGTACTTTTACCTATACATTTATTACATGTTTGTTCCTTCACTCATTTAGTGAATCAGGAAAAATCAACAGGTAAATTCTCCTTCCTTCTCTGTCTTTTAACTGCCTCATCCCTTATTCCCTCACATCTGTGGCTAGCAGAGTCCTCCCATAAAGTAAATCTAGTTGAAGACATAAATAGAAAAAGGCAGGGAACTTTTGGGGCAGATTAAGACATAAATAGATAAAGATGGGTAACTGTTTGGGCAGATTAGGACAAAGATAGATAAAGATAGGTAACTGTCTGGGCAGATTAAGACATAAATAGATAAAGATAGGGAACTATTTGGGCAGATTAGGACAAAGATAGATAAAGATAGGTAACTGTCTGGGCAGATAAGAACATAAATAGAAACAGGTAGGGAACTGTTTGGGCAGGTGAAGCCAACTAAATACCAAGGCCATAGTTTTGTGTTGTCAGTTTTGTCTCATTTTCTGAACAGTGCAGTGACTTCAGTAAGTGAAGTAGTATCTAGAATTACTTTTATCTTGTGCAACTGTTAAATTATGAATTATGTTCTTTCTTGGTTATACTTTCCCCTGTTTACATTCTTCCCTGAGTGTACTTTTGCTTGTTATACTTTTCCCTGTTTACATTATTCCCTGATTGTGCTTCCCCTTGTATTACTTTCCCCTGTTTGCATTCTTCACAGAGTATGATTTCCCTTGTTATACTTTCCACACTGGTTACAGTCTTCCTTAACTATATTTCTATTTGTTTTACTTTCCGCTGGTTATATTCTTCTCTGGTTTTACTTCTCGATGATATACTTTTCTGTGCTTACATGCTTTCATGCTCCTTGATATACATGATTTGGTTATATTGTTCTTGTGGTTACACTCCCTATTATAATACTTTCCTATTGTTATACTTTACTCTTGTTATATTCTTTCCTGATTAACTCCCCCCCCCCCCCCCCCCCCCCTTATTGACACAGTTATGTTCCCCACAGTCTGATCAAACCAGACTCTTGAAGTGCACATATTTTATTAATTCTTTGACGATAATTCTATTGCTGAGTTCCTTTCATATCATCTACCCAACTTTCAGAAGTGAAGAGGTTTTGCAGACGTGAGCCTCACTGCTGATCAATCACAAAGTAAATGATGGTGATGGAGACGAAGAAACAGCAGACACTGAGATGGTATGATTTTCTGACATGCAATCTGGTATTTGTCTTAGAGCAGTGAGAGTAGTCTAGAACAAAGACCAGACATAAGCAAAAGTAATAATAATAATAATAATTGCAACAATAACAAGTAAAACAATACAAGTACTGAAAAAAAAACAACAACAGTATCTAGCACTACATGGTTCTGGCGCGATACAATATTCCATAATGACAGTTTTGGTTGTGGATTCTCTTACTTGATATGATAGTTCAGATAATTATTTTGTTTTTGAAATAGTTGCCAATAACCAAGTATACAGCAGTGTACATTCTGTCTGCCAAATGAAGCCTGTAGAGCCACAAGAAAAGTGTATATTGGACACAAAATAATACATTCATGGATTTGTCAAGATCAGTACTGATTGCATGGATTTGTACAATTCAGTAATGATTCCATAGACTTGTCCGGCTTGAGCAGTGATTTGATAGATTTTTCCAGATCATGTTATAATTGGATGGATTTTATTCAGTGACTATGTTCATAGCCCAATGAAACTCTCCATGATTGTTTCTGTCTCCTCCTTCAGATCCCTGTCGGAGATTCTCAGCTAAGAGCTCTGTAGTACAGGTTAGCCTCCTAATTTATGTGTGCCAGAACTCATATTTTAAGTAGCTTTTTTTTTTTAAATGGGTAGATATTTACCCTGGCTTAGACCACTGTTTCTCAACATTTTTACGCTCAGGGACCATGGATTGAAGAACACTGGCTTAGATCACATAGCTGACTGTTGTCTGATTGTCAGCTGATGAACATTTTATAATGATCTGTCATCCAATGATCTGAGGGAGCAGTCAGGCATTTCTCTAGAAAATATTGCATTTGATCCTGGCACTCATTGTCAGAGAAAATGACCTGTAATTTAAACTGGGCAAGTCTGGCTGTAGAAACTCTTTGTCTTAGAGGAAATGACATGTAGCTTCAGCTGGGCAAGTTTTGCTGTAGAAATTCTTTGTCTTAGAGGAAATGACATGTAGCTTCAGCTGGGCGAGCCTTGCTGTAGAAATTCTTTGTCTCAGAGGAAATTACATGTAACTTCAGCTGGGCAAGTCTTGCTGTAGAAATTCTTTGTCTTAGAGGAAATGACATGTAGCTTCAGCTGGGCGAGCCTTGCTGTAGAAATTCTTTGTCTCAGAGGAAATTACATGTAACTTCAGCTGGGCAAGTCTTGCTGTAGAAATTCTTTGTCTTAGAGGAAATGACATGTAGCTTCAGCTGGGCAAGCCTTGCTGTAAAAACTCAAGGGAAGGCATTGAAAAGAAATCACATTAGTTCAGAAACACAGAATTCGACCTAAATAAAACTAAGACGATGAGGAAATTATTTAAGTTTGCCAGATTGTCAAGAATTATGTAGCTTGAATAATGTTGTTTGAAAAAATATTGCAGACGTGTGATTTGTTTTTTAGCTTGACCTGCATGTGAAATCCCGCTTAAACATTTCACCTTTATTAATCACTATTCAGGCAAAGACTTTTTAAAATCAGTGACCAGTGCAGTTCTGGACAGTTAATAACTTGTATGTTTGTTCCCTGGTTATGTCTTCATAAAAGTGATTGCTGGGATTTCAGATTGGGTATATTCTTTTCACTAAAATGTTATGTCTGAAGCAAAATCATAAAGACCATACTTTTATTGTCGTATTGGAAAAATGGTTTGGTCAATAAATAGAGCACTGGAAATTAGTTTATATGACTTTGATAATCCGTGGGTCCCAGACTACAGACTGCATCACCAGTATATTATAGTGCTCTATAGTATTTTATAGTTAATGTAACTAATTTGTTGTCAGCATATTATTCTGGGTCTGGTGTCTCCTGTTTATGCAGTCCCAAGGCTCCGATGGCCTATACTCATGTACAAGTTGAGCAGAAGCATTGTGGAGGCCATGGAGGAAATGGCTGGTAGCTCCACCAAGCCAGACTCATGTGGCTATGTATTGTAAAAAAAAAAAAAAAAAAAAGACTAAGCTGGCTCTGCCACTCAAAACTGCCATTGAAGAATTCAAAGCTAGCAAAGTTAGACTTGCAATGATGTTACCTGAGTGTCCAGATCCGTCAGCTGGCGTAACCTAGCCCATTTTTAAAACAGGGCAGAAATTGAAGATCTACCCAAGAATCACTGAAGATGAAGGAAATCATGGGGACCAGTTGATGTGGTGTTGGTCAAGGGAATGTCCATGATCCAAGATAACTAGGAAAAGCAGGGGTGGGTTGATACAGTATATTGAGGAGGCAGAAGATGAACTGTAAGTTTAAGGCATAGGTTGTGAGACAGCTGGGCCAGGTACTGAGAGAGCCTTGTACTGGCTGTGGAGTAACCATAATGATATGTTGGACAGGTGTCGGGAGGCTGACTTGGACTCCTAGCAGAAAGTAGCTTTTAAGTTTCTCCAAAGACAACCCATGTCAGATCAGCCAGACCATCCAGACTGTCAGTCTGCCTTGTGTCAGCTGACTGGTTGTCTGCCAGGCTCGGCTGGTAAACTAAATGTCATATGTTGTTCGAGTCCCAACTGCCAATAGTAGAAGGCTGCACAGAAAAATCGCCTGCAGAAAGGAGGTGAAGGAAGGCCCCAATCTGACTCACAAGTCCAGCCCTAGAGGAGGCAGCACAAACAACAAGAGTGGTTTAGAAGGTAAGGAGCCATAACAATTGTCAAATGGGGGACTTCTGCTGATGATTGGTAGGCGCCTGTTGTGTGTATTGCCACAGTGGAGCACTTTTTACACACTATATATATATTTATATATATATATATATATATATATATATATATATATATATATATATATATATATATATATATATATATATATATAATTAAAATTTATTGTATTGTTTTATATTACATTATAGTGCTGCATATTTTACTGAACGGTATTGTGTGATATCATATTGTATTATATTAAACTGTATTGTTTTATGTTATATTATTACTGACCTTCTGGTCAGTATGGAAGATAGGTAGGTTTACTGTTTTTAGTTGTGGCAAGTTTTTTGCTTCTGACAGTAGTTGGCTGTTGCATTTGCCTCCGTATGTTGCCCAGCTACTGAGTTGAGTGCATTTAATTTATAATGTTTCTCGTTAGTGTTGTGAACTGTAAATTTAGAAAATTGTGAGCAGCCTGTTGCCACAGAACTCACTGGTGATGCCTTAAGTGGTTAATCCTGTGTGCAACTACTGATCTTCTATTGTTACTGCTGCTTCTATTGACAGTTAACTGAATTTCTAGTGTCAGACTGTTTGTATTAGCTCTTCTGAGGGTTGTCTTATGCATTTAATGCATGTGAATGCTATTGGATATGCTGAGACTGTGCAACAGTTTGTTCACAAAGGACAGTGATGGACATTCTGTGTGGTTCTCATTGGCACAGGAATGGGGTCACCCGTTTGCTATGAAGTTGAAACTGTGACTACCTGATTGCCTGATATATTATAAACCAGGTGAGAGAATCAATTCCATTGCATCAGGATTGATCCCAGAGTTTCTCTCGGCAAGAGAGGGCTAGCCAAGTAGGAATTCTTGCAGTAAAAAAATGAAGTAACATGTTCAGATGAAGGATTACATTTAAAATCATGCAATCACAAGATCATCATTTGACATCAAATGTCTGCTTTCAGCCAACAGACACCTGACATCTTGGTTTTGAGACAGCAGTTGAAAACAGCACAAGCTGTAATAGACAAGATGACAGAAGACAGGAACAGGGAGAAAGAGGATTTGGAGACAGAACTCTCAAGATTCAAAGTCCAACAGAAAATGTATGTGTTTAACAGTGGTGCTTGCGAAAGCAATCAGCATTGATCATCATCATCATCATCATTATTATAATCATCATCAGCATCAGCAGCATTTGTACTATTTTATATTGGTTGAAAATTGTGGGGACCTCAAGGTTGGTTTGCTGACTCGAAACATCGGATACAAGTAGATGAATCTATAGAGTGGTGTTCTGTGTGTGTGTTTGTGAGAGAGAGACAGAGAGAGAATGAGAAAGAGACAGAGAGAGATCAAATGTGTGTGAGAGAGAAGAGAGAAAGAGAGATAAAGTGGAGAGAGAGATTCTTCATGAAGAGAGAGAGCAGAATAAGAAAGAGAGAGAGATCAAATGTGTGAGAGAGAGAAGAGAGAAAGAAAGATAAAGTTTGTGCATTCTTCATGAATTGGGCAGAAGGAATGTCAGAGCTGAGCATTTTGACAGTCTGCTTGAAGAAAATGAATTCACTGAATTTCACAGCTGGCGGGAGAGGCAGTAACAGTGTCCATGTTTATTCCTTGGCAGTTCGGGAACCACTGAGCAAATATGACTGTAGGTTGGTATGTAGTGAGTTAAGAGGCTACTGAATGATGTAAGCAGTGAATGGTGTCACTATGGCAACTGGTTAATTTTAACAGCCAATCGAAGGTTGATTTTGGAATAGCTCTCGTATTATGAGTGAGGTGTTTTCTTCAGGTAAGATACTTCAGTGTTATATTTCATTTCTAAATGTATCTTTTAGGCTGACCATTTGCCTTGTCAGCTGGCATAGGCGATCATGCTTCTCCATAACCTACTATTTTCAGCAGTGATGTTTCAGTTTATATGCTGACACCTCTCTATGCCTTGATGACATGCTGTCAAGAATCATCTCATGTTGACTTTCTCTGTTTCTCTTTCCAAAGATCTTTTCACTGGTTTCCTTCTTCTCATAACATGAGAGTCTTTATAAAATTTTATTTTCCTGAACAAGACAGATTTGATTATTTAGTCACAATCAGGTGAGACATGTTATCCATCTAGTTCAATATTTGTGTCTTGTCACTGAACAAGAAGGTCTGACTATTTAGTCATTGTCACATCACACAAGTATTCCTTCTAGTTCAATATTTGTCACTTGTCATTGAAACATGAGACGTTGTGAGCCTGTCAGAGCTGAATCCTTCTCCATTTGATTTGATATAAACTGAAGTGTTATCTTGATTGCCACCAGACTGCAGTCATCCCTCAGTGAGAAAGAATCTGCTCTACAAGGTATGAGGACCTCAGTGGCCAGCCTGGAGATTGATTTGATGCAAGAGAAGTACAAACGAGAAAAGGTAACTGCAGAAATGGTGACACAGAAAGTTTAAATGTTCAATTGCATTGTGAAATATGTATAAACTATTTCTATGTACACACTGTTTGAATAGGCCAGAAAATCCTGACAGGATTTATCACACAAGAGAGAATCAGCAGTCAAAGAACATTGTTTACCACACACTTACCCTCTGTGTTTCACATTTGTTCACATCTCCAGCAACAGTTGAGTCATTGGATGTTTACTTTCTCCCTATTTTTCACATTTATTCACAGCTCCAACAACAGTTGAGTTAGAGGATGTTTACTTTTTCCCTGTGTTTCACATTTGTTCACATCTCCAGCAACAGTTGAATCAGTGGATCTTTACTTTTTCCCTGTGTTTCACATTTGTTCACATCTCCAGCAACAGTTTAATCAGTGGATGGTTACTTTTTCCCTGTGTTTCACTTTAGTTCACATCTCCAGCAACAGTTGAGTCAGTGGATGTTTACTTTTTCCCTGTGTTTCACATTTGTTTACAGCTGCAGTAACAGTTGAGTCAGCGGATGTTTACTTTCTGCTATGTTTCACATGTTCCAACAACAGTTGACTCAGTGAATGTTTACTTTTTCCCTGTGTTTCACATTTGTTCACATCTCTAGCAACAGTTGAGTCATTGGATGTTTACTTTCTTCCTGTGTTTCACATTTGTTCAAAGCTCCAGCAACAGTTGAGTCAGTGGATGTTTACTTTCTGCTGTTTCACATTTGTTCACATCTCCAGCAACAGTTGATTCAGTGGATGTTTACTTTCTGCTATGTTTCACATGCTCCAGCAACAGTTGAGTCAGTGGATGTTTACCTTTTCCCTGTGTTTCACATTTGTTCACAGCTCCAGCAACAGTTGAGTCATTGGATGTTTACTTTCTGCTATGTTTCACATGCTCCAGCAACAGTTGAGTCAGTGGATGTTTACTTTTTCTCTGTGTTTCACATTTTTTCACAGCTCCAGCAACAGTTGAGTCATTGGATGTTTACTTTCTTCCTGTGTTTCACATATTTGTTTGTAGCTCCAGCAACAGTTGAGTCAGTGGATGTTTACTTTCTCCCTGTGTTTCACATATTTGTTCACAGCTCCAGCAACAGTTGAGCCAGTGGATGTTTACTTTCTCCCTGTGTTTCACATATTTGTTCACAGCTCCAGCAACAGTTGAGTCAGTGGATGTTTACTTTCTCCCTGTGTTTCACATTTTTGTTCACAGCTCCAGCAACAGTTGAGCCAGTGGATGTTTACTTTCTCCCTGTGTTTCACATAATTGTTCACAGCTCCAGCAACAGCTGAGCCAGTGGATGTTTACTTTCTCCCTGTGTTTCACATATTTGTTCACAGCTCCAGCAACAGTTGAGCCAGTGGATGTTTATTTTCTCCCTGTGTTTCACATATTTGTTCACAGCTTCAGCAACAGTTGAGCCAGTGGATGTTTACTTTCTCCCTGTGTTTCACATATTTGTTCACAGCTCCAGCAACAGTTGAGTCAGTGGATGTTTACTTTCTTCCTGTGTGTCACATATTTGTTCACAGCTCCAGCAACAGTTGAGTCAGTGGATGTTTACTTTCTCCCTGTGTTTCACATATTTGTTCACAGCTCCAGCAACAGTTGAGTCAGTGGATGTTTACTTTCTCCCTGTGTGTCACATATTTGTTCACAGCTCCAGCAACAGTTAAGTCAGTGGATGTTTACTTTCTGCTATGTTTCGCATTTTTTCACAGCTCCAACAACAGTTGAGTCACTTAAACCAGTCAGTGGAAGAAAAACAAACCCATTTGAACCAGCTGCAAGAGGAGATAAACCAATACAACACAGAGAAGAAAAATCTACTCAACAGTGTCCAGACAACACAGACAAATCTGCAAGAAGTCCAGGCTGAGTTGGTCACAGTAAGTATGGTCACAGATTTCTGCAAGGAAACTTTATCGTTTGCACCATACATTTTTTTTTTTAAAGTACACAGTGCTTTTGTTTGTGTGAGCTTTGGAGAGGTTGTAGTGTTATGGATTTTGCATAATCTTCCAGTATTACTCTGTGTGTGATGATAGTGTGTGTGATGATAGTGTTAGTGATATTGTGGTTGTAACCTAAGTTCCTTCACTACTCACTGCAGAGGTGTACAATGCCTCTTGCAGCCATTTCAACATATGAGTTAGATCTTTACATTGTCACCTATCTTTCTTGTGTTGTCTAAACATTTACATTCATGATGAAACATTGCATTTATTCTGACTTTGCTGTTTCTGTGCTTTCTAAACAATGACATCGTGTCCCACAAGTGTGAAACAATGCTTTGATTTTTTGTTTTCTTGTATTTTCCCAAACATGGCACTGATTAAACAATTCTTTGGCCATTGCTTCCAGAAACAGGAGAGATTTGACCAGGTTTCCCAGTCTCTAGAGGAGTGTGCACTGAATGTCTCACATTTACAAGCAGCATTGGATGACAAAGATGAAACTTTGAGGCAGACCCAGCAGAGAGAAACAACAGCAGTAGAAACTGTCAAAGATCTCAGAGTGGAACTCCAGAAGGTCAGTTTATGTGCATCAGAGAATAATGATGCTGTGGTTATTATCAACTTTTAATTGTGCAGTTCATAGATGTAAGTGCAGAGTGATCCTTTGTTTGCTGTTTTGCAGCCAGTGTCTGCAGATGTCAGCTGTACTTGTTCTGTAGCTGCTGGGCTGTGCTGGAGACTGGCTTGCACTATAAACTGTAATGAGCTATAAAGTGTGTTGAACTGTAAAAAGTGTTTACTACAACCTTGGGTCTGTAAACAGTTTTAGCTATAAAATGTCTTCTGCTAAAACGGATGTTGTTTTGTAAATAGATGTTCTGTAAAATTGTGCTGCAAAGCATATTGTTCTGTAAAATTGTGCTACAAAGCATGATGTTCTGTAAGATTGTGCTACAAAGCATGATGTTCTGTAAGACTGTGCTACAAAGCATGATGTTCTGTAAGATTGTGCTACAAAGCATATTGTTCTGTAAGATTGTGCTACAAAGCATATTGTTCTGTAAGATTGTGCTACAAAGCATGATGTTCTGTAAGATTGTGCTACAAAGCATGTTGTTCTGTAAGATTGTGCTACAAAGCATGTTGTTCTGTAAGATTGTGCTACAAAGCATGTTGTTCTGTAAGATTGTGCTACAAAGCATGTTGTTCTGTAAGATTGTGCTACAAAGCATGTTGTTCTGTAAGATTGTGCTACAAAGCATGTTGTTCTGTAAGATTGTGCTACAAAGCATGTTATTCTGTAAACTGTTGTTCTGTAAACTGTTGTTCTGTAAACTGTTGTTCTGTAAAATTGTTACTCAAACAACTATCACTCAGACAACTATCACTCGAATAACTGTCAGTGACTCACTCAGACAGCTGCCATCATTCTGACAAGTGTCACCGAATATCATGCAGACAAGTGGGACTAACTCAAACAGCTATGACAAGAAAAAATGTTACTTACTGTCACATAAACAACCATCACTCTATCAGATGCCACTTAAACAACTGTCACTAAAACAACTATCACTAAGACAAATGTCACCGACTGTCACTCAGACAGCTGTCACTCAAACAAGTCATCATTCTATAATAACTTTATCTCTTGCAGGGAAGGACCTCGCTGAGTGATAGGACAAGGGAGCTGGAGGATCTGAGGAGAGTTATGGCCAACAATGAGAGCACATCACAGCTGGCAGTGCTTCAGAAAGAGCAGCAGATCAGTGACCTCACACTGAAAGTAGACAAGGTCAGTTAGAGCTAAGTCAGCTTCAGTTCTCTGATAACTCTACCAAGTGTGGATTAAAACCTAAGACAATTGGATCAGCGGGCAGGCATTTAGCCACTGCTGCTCCTGAAACTGAATATATCCACCTCAGCTATGTATTTTCCTTCTTGATATGCACTCAAAGCCAAAGCCCATCTTGGCGTCTCTTAATTGTCCCTTATGTGTAAAAAAAATCTTGTAGATAAGTTTGCAATTACATTTATTGTTTTTAACTTCATTTTCTTAAAACAGCTTCAGTCTGAGTTGGGAGTCAAGTCCAGTGAGGTGACTGAGCTACAGAACCAGTTATCAGATTCCAGAAGTCTTCTTGAACTTGAGGTAAGACTGACCACCATCATTCTTTACTGTGTTTTTACCGAACAAGTTATTAGGCCATGGCCATTGGTCGCAGTTCAAGCTTCACAGCAAACAGGTCACAGCAAAAATTTTACGCTGATAAGAAACACCCACTGCATCAAGCGCTTTTCAATGAAAAAGGTGACAGGCTGAAGGAACAATTGTGGCAAGGTCGGGCAGAAGATGTTATCAAACAAAAGTGCAGCCTAACCGACATCATCTCCTATGCAAAGTGGATTCCCATGCCTCCTGCATGTGCATTTTCCTGTATTGCCACATTCGTCACGTGTTGCAGGGAGCAGATTCTTATTGCTGTTAATGCAGAGGTCATTAGTGAAAATTCAGATGAGGTAGATGTAGTGATTAATATGGATGGATCCATTATACACCATCAAAGAAGTTAATGTGATGTGATTGTCTGTATATACTTACTGATGAAGATAAAAATAATATGTGATTGTATATACTTACTGATGAAGAAATTAATATGATGTCATTGTCTGTATATACTTACTGATGAAGAAATTAATATGATGTGATTGTATATACTTACTGATGAAGAAATTAATATGATGTCATTGTCTGTATATACTTACTGATGGGAAATTAATGTGATGTCATTGTCTGTATATACTTACTGATGAAGAAATTAATATGATGTGATTGTATATACTTACTGATGAAGAAATTAATATGATGTCATTGTCTGTATATACTTACTGATGAAGAAATTAATGTGATGTGATTGTATATACTTACTGATGAAGAAATTAATGTGATGTGATTGTCTGTATATACTTACTGATGAAGAAATTAATGTGATGTGATTGTCTGTATATACTTACTGATGAAGAAATTAATGTGATGTGATTGTCTGTATATACTTACTGATGAAGAAATTAATGTGATGTGATTGTATATACTTACTGTTGGGAAATTAATATGATAAATTTGTGACATGCTGATGAATCCCTGTGACCTGACTTCTGTTGGCAGAGAAATCGTTGTGGTGACTTGAAAGCTCAGAGGATGGAACAGGATATCAGGATGGAAGAGAAAGACAGAAAGTGTGCGCTGCTGTATGTAGATTTATTCATTCTTTTGTAGAATTTTCCTCAGATTTTGATTTTCTTAGGTTTAACCCTTTCGGGACCACAGGAGAGTTAAATTAGCTACAAGGCACATTTTTTAAGTAAATCCTGTTTTGATCGCAGCGACAGACACCGCTGGAAAACATAAATGTGCATATGCAGTATGTTTGTGTGGTTCATTAGCTATCTGTGTGCTGTTTTTTCACTGTGGAAATCTTGTTTGATGCTGCGTGTGAGTGAATTATAATGAGTGCAAAAATAAATACTCCCGCCATCTGCGGGGTTCGTACTGTGATCCGTTTTTTTGTTTGTTAGCAGAAAACAACATGGCTGTAGAAATTCCCAGGCATCTCATCAAGGTTTAATAGCCTGATGTTATGACTGAAAGTATGGTTAGGAAATGGTGTCAAATGTTTAAAGAAAGGCAAACGAATATCCATGATGAAGATCATAGTGGTCAGCTGAGTGTGGTGACAGACAATTTGGTCGAAGACGTGAGCTCAAAAATTCAAGAAAATCGTTGTTTCACAATTTCTGCGTTGTCTGTCGAATTTTCAGAAGTTTCACGTTCACTGATTTACGACATTATGACAAGAAACCTTGGGTTTAAAAAAAAACCTGTGTGCCATCCAAAACAAAAGATGTGGATTGCTATCCTCTGGAATTGTGCTTTTGCATGATAATGTTCGACCACACATCGCAGATGAGACTGTTCAATTGTTACAGAAAGTTCACTGGGAAATTGTTGACCACACGCCCTACAGCTCCATCTGGTGCTAGGTGATTACCACCTTTTCATGCACCTGAAGAATTGGCTGGCATCCCAGTGGGTTGAAACTGATGATGAACTGCAGACAGGGGCTATTGAATGGTTCAAGACACTGGCGGCAGACTTCTATGACATTGGAATTAAGAACCTGGTTCCACGAAACCAAAAATGTGTTGAAGTCAATGATAACTATTTTGAGAAATAATGTAAATGTGTGATTCATTTTTGGCTGCAATAAATCATTTTTATATATGATTCTTTTTTTTAAATTTGTATACCGGGACTTACTTAAAAAACACACCTCGTACATATCGGTGCACAGTGTGTTCCCTGGTTCCCAAAGAGTTGAAAAATGACAGCCCAGTTTATTTTTTGTGCATTCTGAACCTATTGTCACGAACTGACAATGTAGGCAGGGAAATGTGGAGAAAGTCGTGCTCTGTTCAAAGTGACAAAGTAGGCTGAAAAAAAAAGCATTCTCTGTTCAGAACGACAAGTATTGCTTCAGAGGTCCCTGACTAGTTAATGTCCTTTAGATATTTTCTCCAGTAAGCGCAGGTGTTTGAGAAAATGAAGAGGCAAACAGATTGGCTGGTGCTGCACCACCAGTTAGTGACTTGATGAATGACAAGCTAGATGGGGTCATGACCTTTTGGAAGCTAATGAATGTTGCAGAAGCACAAATAAATCTGTGTGCGAAACAATTGCGCCAAGGAGTCACTGTGGGACCACTTAGAGAAAAGACAAGACTGGCATATATTGAGACTGCTACTGGTACCATCAGAGTTGGAACTGTTCAGCCTCTGCTGAAAATGTGGATGGAGCATGTGTGGGAATGTTCCATGTGCTGTTATGTGGGTTTTTGACTCAGCTCAACTCAGCTATAACAAATATAACAGTAATAATTTGTGAATACATTTTTTCCTTTCCTGTGCTAAGTTCAGAGTTGTTCTGTTTATTTGCCTTTCATCTCACATTCTGCCAGTCTCATTCCAATTCTCCTGAATGGCCTCTTTTAATAGGTATTATAGGTTATACACTCACAAACACTGACACACAACACTCGCGTGCACACACACACACAAACACACACAGTGCTTGCGCACATACACGTACACGCACGCACACACAGACAGGCAGGCAGACAGACAGAAAGAGCATGTTACCCCACAGTGTAGCATTTTAGAATATTTTAATTCTTGTTTTCATTGATGGAAATTAAATGCAATGGATTCATAGAAAGGTGAAGAAATCAGAACTGTCTCGACAACACCAGAATCCACAGTTTTAAGACAAACAAGATGACACTTTACTGGACACATCACAGGAAGAAATGGACAGAGAATTGACAACAGGCACAGAAATGGGAAATGGATTGCATAAATAAGGATGTCCAAGAAAAAGTCTCAGTCACACATTACTGAGAAAGGTCAAAGATGCTAGACTGTATTCTGTCCATGATATTGCACAGGATTGAACAGAACAGAGTACTCACTGGTGCTCTCAGTGATTGTATAACGGCATGACATAATGATGATGGTGTGTTTTTAACTCTTTGAGTGCCAAGTAACGCATGGTGTGTGTGTGTGATGGCCTTATGTCATGTGCCCACAAGAACCCAACCATTGCATTATGTGTTTGTTTATGTCTGGTTACAATAGACCAAAACGTCTGGCCACTTCCACTGCAAAGTTAGTCTTTGTGGAACTAATGCACTCATGGCTTTACCATTCTTATTTCCCATCCCACCTTGAGCATCTCCTGCCAAACCTTCTGGTGATAAAAGCGTTAATAATGTGTTTGTACAAGTAGCATGGAATAAAAGGAAAGTTGAAACATCATGAATGTTTTCCGCAGGGAAGATAAAATCAGCGATCTTGAAAACAGAGTTGTAGTTTTGGCCGAGGAGAAATTGAGACTGGAGAATGAAAGGCAAGACCTAGCAGCCAAGGTATGATTTTTGTTGTCTTTAGTTTCATTTTTTGTTTAGAGAAAGAAATGTGTTGTTTCTTTCTAAGTTTTGAAATTCTGTTTGATAAATTTTATGCGGCCTAAAGATGAGGGAATTTGTTTAACACTTTCATGATCCTTGAGTTTAAGGGTTCAGTTTGTGCGACAAGCAGTTAAAAAAAAATTTAAAACAAACAAATAAATTAAAAAAAAAAAAAATGTCTGACCGCTTTCATACTTTAGTATAATTGTCACATTGTGGAAGAGATTGGGGCCTCATCATGCAATACTGCCATGGGCAGCAGTGAAGCCAACCTTCTCTGCACACAGTTCTGTTGATGAAGTTGATCAAAATGATTACTTGTGGTGGGTTTGTGTTGATTTTGTAGAGTTCCTAACGGTCAGTGGTGGGTATGACAGATTTCTTGAAATAAATAAATTTAACACTCTTTAAAATATATGAAAATCCAGATGAAAACTGAAATGATTACAGAAAATAGGTGCAGACAGCAAGGAATTCTTGGGCCATGTTATGAGGAGAAATAAATGTGAGAAGTTAGGGCAACTGGAAAGCTTGTTGGTGAAAAGCACAAAGGGAAAATATTGAATGTTGAATTAAGAATCAGAATCACAGCACTCGGGGCATTCCCTTAAGTGTCCCAATCTTCAGCAGCAAACACAGAGTACAAATTCTGATGGTAACAGTAACAGTCTGATTTAATTTCAAATTTTTTTCCCCTCACATTTTGTGCATTGGCCACATCCCCTGGTCACTGCCCCCTGAGTGTTGAGTGTCGGACAGATCCCCTGGTCACTGCCCCCTGAGTGTTGAGTGTCGGACAGATCCCCTGGTCACTGCCCCCTGAGTGTTGAGTGTCGGACAGATCTCCTGGTCACTGCCTGAGTGTTGAGTGTTGGACAGATCCCCTGGTCACTGCCCCCTGATTGTTGAGTGTTAGTCAGATCTCCTGGTCACTGCCCCCTGATTGTTGAGTGTCAGACAGATCCCCTGGTCACTGCCCCCTGAGTGTTGAGTGTCGGACAGATCCCCTGGTCACTGCTCCCTGAGTGTTGAGTGTCGGACAGATCTCCTGGTCACTGCCCCCTGATTGTTGAGTGTCAGTCAGATCTCCTGGTCACTGCCCCCTGATTGTTGAGTGTCAGTCAGATCTCCTGGTCACTGCCCCCTGATTGTTGAGTGTCGGACAGATCGCCTGGTCACTGCTCCCTGAGTGTTGAGTGTCGGACAGATCCCCTGGTCACTGCCCCCTGAGTGTTGAGTGTCGGACAGATCCCCTGGTCACTGCTCCCTAAGTGTTGAGTGTCAGACAGATCCCCTGGTCACTGCCCCCTGAGTGTTGAGTGTTGGACAGATCCCCTGGTCACTGCCCCCTGAGTGTTGAGTGTCAATCAGATCTCCTGGTCACTGCCCCCTGAGTGTTGAGTGTCAGTCAGATCCCCTGGTCACTGCCCCCTGAGTGTTGAGTGTTGGACAGATCCCCTGGTCACTGCCCCCTGAGTGTTGAGTGTTGGACAGATCCCCTGGTCACTGCCCCCTGAATGTTGAGTGTTGGACAGATCCCCTGGTCACTGCCCCCTGAGTGTTGAGTGTCAGTCAGATCTCCTGGTCACTGCCCCCTGAGTGTTGAGTGTCAGACAGATCTCCTGGTCACTGCCCCCTGAGTGTTGAGTGTCAGACAGATCTCCTGGTCACTGCCCCCTGAGTGTTGAGTGTTGGACAGATCCCCTGGTCACTGCTCCCTGAGTGTTGAGTGTCGGACAGATCCCCTGGTCACTGCTCCCTGAGTGTTGAGTGTCGGACAGATCCCCTGGTCACTGCCCCCTGAGTGTTGAGTGTTGGACAGATCCCCTGGTCACTGCTCCCTGAGTGTTGAGTGTTGGACAGATCCCCTGGTCACTGCTCCCTGAGTGTTGAGTGTTGGACAGATCCCCTGGTCACTGCTCCCTGAGTCTTGAGTGTCGGACAGATCCCCTGGTCACTGCCCCCTGAGTGTTGAGTGTTGGACAGATCCCCTGGTCACTGCCCCCTGAGTGTTGAGTGTCGGACAGATCCCCTGGTCACTGCTCCCTGAGTGTTGAATGTTGGACAGATCCCCTGGTCACTGCCCCCTGAGTGTTGAATGTTGGACAGATCCCCTGGTCACTGCCCCCTGAGTGTTGAGTGTCAGACAGATCCCCTGGTCACTGCTCCCTGAGTGTTGAGTGTCAGACAGATCCCCTGGTCACTGCCCCCTGAGTGTTGAGTGTCAGACAGATCCCCTGGTCACTGCTCCCTGAGTGTTGAGTGTCGGACAGATCCCCTGGTCACTGCCCCCTGAGTGTTGAGTGTCAGACAAATCCCCTGGTCACTGCTCCCTGAGTGTTGAGTGTCGGACAGATCCCCTGGTCACTGCTCCCTGAGTGTTGAGTGTCGGACAGATCCCCTGGTCACTGCTCCCTGAGTGTTGAGTGTCGGACAGATCCCCTGGTCACTGCTCCCTGAGTGTTGAGTGTCGGACAGATCACCTGGTCACTGCTCCCTGAGTGTTGAGTGTCGGACAGATCCCCTGGTCACTGCTCCCTGAGTGTTGAGTGTCGGACAGATCCCCTGGTCACTGCTCCCTGAGTGTTGAGTGTCGGACAGATCCCCTGGTCACTGCCCCCTGAGTGTTGAGTGTCGGACAGATCTCCTGGTCACTGCTCCCTGAGTGTTGAGTGTCAGTCAGATCTCCTGGTCACTGCCCCCTGAGTGTTGAGTGTTGGACAGATCCCCTGGTCACTGCTCCCTGAGTGTTGAGTGTCAGACAGATCCCCTGGTCACTGCCCCCTGAGTGTTGAGTGTCGGACAGATCCTCTGGTCACTGCCCCCTGAGTGTTGAGTGTTGGACAGATCCCCTGGTCACTGCCCCCTGAGTGTTGAGTGTCGGACAGATCCCCTGGTCACTGCCCCCTGAGTGTAGAGCGTCAGCCAGATCCCCTGGTCACTGCCCCCTGAGTGTTCAGTGTTGGACAGATCCCCTGGTCACTGCTCCCTGAGTGTTGAGTGTCAGACAGATCTCCTGGTCACTGCCCCCTGAGTGTTGAGTGTCAGACAGACTCCCTGGTCACTGCCCCCTGAGTGTTGAGTGTCAGATAGACTCCCTGGTCACTGCCCCCTGAGTGTTGAGTGTCAGACAGATCTCCTGGTCACTGCCCCCTGAGTGTTGAGTGTCAGTCAGATCCCCTGGTCACTGCTCGCAGCACCGTTCTCCTCAGACCTTGATGATCTGTTTGTACCTCCTCATTTTTCACTCGCTCCTAAAGGGCCCTTACAACATCTAGCATGGAATAGAAAGTTATATAGAAAATGAGAAAATAGAGAGGGAGAAAAAAGCGATAAATAACTGGATGGCTTGGTCACATGGTGTAACTGAGACACGAACACAGACCTGCTAGTGCTCAAGCCAGGGAGTCATGTTATTTGATTATCATTGTTATCATAATAAAGGGGTCGATTTCAGTACATCTTGAACACCCAGTGAAATAACAGGACGATCTGAAGCTACGTAGGATGAGGCTAGCTCGCTAGGAAGTAGTGTGACCAGGGCTGATTCCACCAAGCATGTGAGTGATCAGTACATCTTGTCTATGTACACAATAATAGTACATGTATGCATTAATTTGTTCTCACAATACAGATTGATACAGGTGAAGGAGCCAGTGAATTGATTCGTCAGATTCAACAAGAAAATGTGAGTTCATATTTTTTTTTAAACTTGTCGAGTCTCAAGGAGCGCATCATATGTTCATAGATTCCTACCTAGAAGCCCAGTGAATGCTCGATGCGCCAATTTTATGTCTCTCTCTTGAATACCCCTTGGGTCTGTGATGCTAAACTCCCTGGGACTCAAAAGAGTTAAAGAATATCTATGAGTCCTTCTTGTAAATAATGTTTGTGTGTAAATGACACCAAGGGCACCTTTATGATTGATTCTTTTTTATTTTTTTCTGTTTAATTGTTGGAGTTTAAAGATGCAAGGAAGGAATCTACAGAAATATAACTGCAATAATTATTTTCTATGTGCTTGTCAGTACTAGTGACTGCTGATCGTGTCTGTATAACTGCCTAATTAACTGTCCTTTTTGTAAAGAAGCTCTTTTTACAACATTCAAATAACTATTACCAGGGAAATGAACCTTTTCTGTCAGTAATACTTCCTGTCTACTGAACTACGTGTCATCTTTGTGTCTGTAACTGACTGATCAACTTTGTGACTAAAGATCAACTTTGTGACTAAAGATCAACTTTGTGACTAAAGATTACCTTTGTGACTAAAGATCAACTTTGTGATTAAAGATCAACTTTGTGACTAAAGATCAACTCTGAAACACACATGTCCAGTCAAGACTGGATGTTGCAGTTGCATAATGGCTCGGTATTCGGCCGTCAGCCTGAAGTTCTAGTTTTGAGTCTGCATTGGGCGGAGCCAGCCTAAAATGGGTACCGGAGAGTGTCCTGGAAAATGAAGACAGTTGGCTTGATGTTGACCACATCACCCATTGAGTTCTGATTGTCTGTTAAATATAGATCTAGAATTAAATGCCCTATGTGTCTAGTACATGAAAAGGGTCCTTCACCAGCGGAGACTCATAGTTTGAACATGCTTCATTTAACATTTGACAGAGTTCTCTACAAGAAAAGTTATCCTCCCTTGAATCAGCCCACCAAGGTCAAGTCTCAGAACATTTCAATAAAGAGGAAGTGTTTGCTAAGCAGATTCGAGATGTCAGGGGTCAGCTGCAAGAATCGGAGGCTAAAGTATCAAAGCTGGAAACCGATTTAGATGAAAAATCAACCAAACTGAAAATATTGGAACAGAAGATTTTGCAAACAGAATCACAATATAAAAATCAGGTTTGGTTTTAATTTTTTAAATATTTTTTAAAGTTTTGAGTTTAGTTTCTTAACATTTTGCTTATCAGAGTTCCCTAAAGTGTAAATGAGAAAATGTTGGCCCTTGTGGTGTTTCCCAGCATGCTCCGGGACAGTGGTTGGCAAACTCTTTACCCCTTGTAGTGTTTCCCAGCATGGTCTAGGACAGTGGTTGGCAAACTCTTTACCCCTTGTGGTGTTTCCCAGCATGCTCCAGGACAGGGGTTGGCAAACTCTTTACCTCTTGTGGTGTTTCCCAGCATGCTCTAGGACAGTGGTCGGCAAATTCTTTACCCTGTGTGGTGTTTCCCAGCATGCTCCAGGACAGTGTTTGGCAATCTCTTTACCCCTTGTAGTTTCCCAGCATAGTCTAGGACAGTGGTTGGCAAACTCTTTACCCCTTGTGGTGTTTCCCAGCAAGGTCTAGGACAGTGGTTGGCAAACTCTTTCCCAGCATGCTCTAGGACAGTGGTGGGCAAACTTTTTACCCCTTGTGGTGTTTTCCAGCATGCTCCAGGACAGTGATTAGTAAACTCTTTACCTCTTGTGGTGTTTCCCAGCATGGGACAGTGGTCAGCAAACTCTTTAGTCAGAAATTAGCAGCAGGATGATACATTTTTTTAGAGCTGATTTTTTTTCAAGAACTTGCCAAAAAACCATGATAGGGAGGGGATGACGGTTGGGAAATTGGCTTATGTTGACCGTTCTTGTTGCCGTTTCTCCTCCAGTTTCGATGTTGCAAGATTGTGGAAGTCCGGTTTGCAGCCGGAGCTACTAAGTTTAGTGCTCCTGGTGGCACTATGAGCTGTTATTATCGGTTATTGACTGAATTCCAGATTTGTATATAATGGCAATGATGTATTTTTCTTCATTGTGTTCCTGGAACAAGGCGTGTGCGATAGCTTCTTTTTATTTGCTGGCCGTGGCTGCAACTTGGCCGAGGACGCGTGGAAAATGATCAGGAATAGTTTTAATCTACTCATCGCCCAGCTATTCATCGAATGAAGTTGATTTAAAGCGATGACGCCTGGTCTCGCAGTGTGTTTGAGGAGGCATGCACCTTATGGTTTGCCAGATCAAATCATGTGTGCTTTGCTGAGGACACTTTGTATGGCTATGGCATTCACTTGAAGTATCCAGCGTATCTGACTCACTTTGTGACTGAAACCACTGGCATAGGCGGTTGAGCAATTATGAACCAAACTCGTTTGCTGTGATGCCGGAACCGTAACGACTAACTGACTGATTGTTTGTTCGCCAGTTTTTCAGATGGGACAGTAAAGGTCATTTCATTTGATTTTCACTGGCACAGGATCAGAGCAAGTATGGGATTGCAGTGAAGTTGAAACCTCGACTAAGACTAGGACTAAAACTAAAACTAAGACTAAAACTAAGACTAAATCTAAAACTAAGACTAAAACTAAAGCTAAGACTAATTCTAAAACTAAGACTAAAACTAAGACTAAGACTAAAGCTAAGACTAAGACTAAAACTAAGACTAAAACTAAGACTAAAACTAAGACTAAAACTAAGACTAAAATAAGACTAAAACTAAGACTGAAACTAAGACTAAAACTAAGACTAAGCCTAAAACTAAGACTAAAGCTAAGACTAAAACTAAGACTGAAAATAAGACTAAGACTACAGCTAAGACTAAGACTAAAACTAAGACTAAAACTAAGACTAAAACTAAGACTAAGAATAAAACTAAGTGTTAAACTAAGACTAAAACTAAGACTAAGACTAAAACTAAGACTAAAGCTAAGACTAAAACTAAGACTAAAGCTAAGAATAAAACTAAGACTAAAACTAAGACTAAAATAAGATTAAGACATAAGACTAATACTAAGACTAACCGGGAAGGCTGACCCGGTCAACTAATGCCTGCATAAGTCGGATGTGTTGGCCGAAAGGTGCAAATATCGCAGGCATGCTGTAAACGGACACAACACAATTGCATCTTCGGATGAATGCAGAAGAAGAAACTTAGATTAAGATTATGACATGGAAATGTGTGAAAGAGATGATAAAACAGGGGCACAAATATACCTTAAATAAATATATGGAGGTGTACGAGAATATATAAGAACAAACCATTAAGAGGACTTAGGATTTGGCAATAAGATGAACCAAAATTTAAGATAACAAAAAATCAAAGTGATCTAAGATGTAAAATGTACTAAAACGTCAGGGATACTAAGATTTGAGGTGATTTCCAATGTACTAAGGTGTAATGTGGGAGCCACCATGGTGTTGTGGCAGCAGGTTGTGGGTTTAGGATCCACTGGAGCTAGACTTATTTTAAAGATGACATTGGCTCTCAGGTTGACTCCAGCTTAAATGGGTACCAGGTCAAGTCAAAGAAAGTAAAGGAGGTCAACAGGATGTTGACCACATCTTCCACCAACTGCCGATTGGTCTAGCCCTATATGCCTAATGTGTCTGAAAGTGTCTTTGCTTTTACTTCTTTAAGATGTAAAGTGAACTAAGGTATAATATTTACTAAGAAGTGAACTAAGGTATAATATTTACTAAGATGTTTGGTGTGCTAAGATGTAAAGTGGACTAAGGTATAATATTTACTAAGATGTTTGGTGTGCTAAGATGTAAAGTGAACTAAGGTATAATATTTACTAAGATGTTTGGTGTGCTAAGATGTAAAGTGGACTAAGGTATAATATTTACTAAGATGTTTGGTGTGCTAAGATGTAAAGTGAACTAAGGTATAATATTTACTAAGATGTTTGGTGTGCTAAGATGTAAAGTGAGCTAAGGTATAATATTTACTAAGGTGTTTGGTGTGCTAAGATGTAAAGTGAACTAAGGTATAATATTTACTAAGATGTTTGGTGTGCTAAGATGTAAAGTGAACTAAGGTATAATATTTACTAAGATGTTTGGTGTGCTAAGATGTAAAGTGAACTAAGGTATAATATTTACTAAGATGTTTGGTGTGCTAAGATGTAAAGTGAGCTAAGGTATAATATCTACTAAGAAGTGAACTAAGGTATAATATTTACTAAGATGTTTGGTGTGCTAAGATGTAAAGTGAACTAAGGTATAATATTTACTTAGAAGTGAACTAAGATATAATATTTACTAAGATGTTTGGTGTGCTAAGATGTAAAGTGAACTAAGGTATAATATTTACTAAGATGTTTGGTGTGCTAAGATGTAAAGTGAACTAAGGTATAATATTTACTAAGATGTTTGGTGTGCTAAGATGTAAAGTGAGCTAAGGTATAATATTTACTAAGAAGTGAACTAAGGTATAATATTTACTAAGATGTTTGGTGTGCTAAGATGTAAAGTGAACTAAGGTATAATATTTACTAAGATGTTTGGTGTGCTAAGATGTAAAGTGAACTAAGGTATACTATTTACTAAGATGTTTGGTGTGCTAAGATGTAAAGTGAGCTAAGGTATAATATTTACTAAGATGTTTGGTGTGCTAAGATGTAAAGTGAACTAAGGTATAATATCTACTAAGAAGTGAACTAAGGTATAATATTTACTAAGATGTTTGGTGTGCTAAGATGTAAAGTGAACTAAGGTATAATATTTACTAAGATGTTTGGTGTGCTAAGATGTAAAGTGAACTAAGGTATAATATTTACTTAGAAGTGAACTAAGGTATAATATTTACTAAGATGTTTGGTGTGCTAAGATGTAAAGTGAACTAAGGTATAATATTTACTAAAATGTTTGGTGTGCTAAGATGTAAAGTGAGCTAAGGTGTAATATTTACTAAGATGTTTGGTGTGCTAAGATGTAAAGTGAACTAAGGTATAATATTTACTTAGAAGTGAACTAAGGTATAATATTTACTAAAATGTTTGGTGTGCTAAGATGTAAAGTGAACTAAGGTATACTATTTACTAAGATGTTTGGTGTGCTAAGATGTAAAGTGAACTAAGGTATAATATTTACTAAGATGTTTGGTGTGCTAAGATGTAAAGGGAGCTAAGGTATAATATTTACTAAGAAGTGAACTAAGGTATAATATTTACTAAGATGTCTGGTGTGCTAAGATGTAAAGTGAACTAAGGTATAATATTTACTAAGAAGTGAACTAAGGTATAATATTTACTAAGATGTTTGGTGTGCTAAGATGTAAAGTGAACTAAGGTATAATATTTACTAAGAAGTGAACTAAGGTATAATATTTACTAAGATGTTTGGTGTGCTAAGATGTAAAGTGAACTAAGGTATAATATTTACTAAGATGTCTGGTGTGCTAAGATGTAAAGTGAACTAAGGTATAATATTTACTAAGAAGTGAACTAAGGTATAATATTTACTAAGATGTTTGGTGTGCTAAGATGTAAAGTGAACTAAGGTATAATATTTACTAAGAAGTGAACTAACGTATAATATTTACTAAGATGTTTGGTATGCTAAGATGTATGATCTACTCAGATGTAATTAAATCTGTACTGTAATATTTTACATCTAGTTATAAAGCATTTTTTGCCTCGTTCTTTGAACTCTCTCTCTCTCTCTCTCTCTCTCTCTCTCTCTCTCTCTCTCTCTCTCTCTCTCTCTCTCTCTCTCTCTCCCTCTCGTTTTTTTCTCTCTGTATGTGTGTTTGTGTGCATGCATGTGTGCATGCGTTTGACTCTATCATGCTGTAGTGATGCATGCTAGTGTTTTGACTAGCGCATAGAATGTTGGATCTGATTTTAATCTGTTTGCTCACATTCAGACAGAACAGCTCCTGGCGTCTGATACAACCAAGACAAGTCAGATTGTTGCTCTGGAAAACCAAATCAAGGCAGCCAACATGTCCTTGGAGACAGCCAGTTCTGACTTGACTAGCACAAAGTCACAGCTGGATCAGGTCGGGTATTTCTGGGATGTCTTTGCAGTGGTGATATCTTTCCTTGACTCTGCTCATTTCTGTGTTTGTTTCTTCCTTCCTTCCTCCTTCCATAACGTAGCAAGACTGTAGCTCTTGCAATACCAGCCAACTCTCCGTACATTTTTTGGTCATTCCAATGATAAAAATGTGCTTTTCTGGTTGTCCTTCAGATCTAAGTATCTATTGCTTGTAAGCACAACTCTTTTACATTTAAGTATTTTAAATAAATAAACAACTTTCTCAGATCTGCATTTAATGCTTGTAGACACAACTCCCTCAGATCTAAGAATCTATTGCTTGAAAGCACAACTCTTTTACATTTAAGTATTTTAGATAAACGACTTTCTCAGATCTGCATTTAATGCTTGAAGACACAACTCCCTCAGATCTAAGTATCTATTGCTTGTAAGCACAACTCTCTTAGATTTAAGTATTTTAGATAAACAACTTTCTCAGATTTGCATTTAATGCTTTGTAGACACAACTCCCTCAGATCTGAGTATTTACTGTAAGCACAACTCTCAGATCTACATTTAAAGCAGCAAAACTTCCTGTGATAGAAGAAATTAATGTAAAGCCCTCGCCAGCTCAAAATGTGGTGTCTACAATAGCAAAACATCTTGAAACCTACCCAGTTGTGGCACATAACCAATCTGTGTTTTTTTTTGCTGTGGTTGGACATTCTCATCTTGGCATTCTCATCTTGATGTTTCCATTGGCAGTTAAAATCTTATTGGATACATAGACCATAAATGTCAGCAACAGCTAACAACTCGGCAACAAACTGATTCAGACAGGTGTGGAACTACATAGACAGTAAATGTCAGCAACAGCTAACAACTCGACAACAAACTAACTCAGACAGCTATGGAACTACATAGACCGTAAATGTCAGCAACAGCTAACAACTCGACAACAAACTGACTCGAACAGCTATGGAACTACGTAGACAGTAAATGTCAGCAACAGCTAACAACTCGACAACAAACTGACTCAGACAGCTATGGAACTACATAGACCGTAAATGTCAGCAACAGCTAACAACTCGACAACAGACTGACTCTGACAGCTATGGAACTACATAGACTGTAAATGTCAGCAACAGCTAACAACTCGGTAACAAACTGATTCAGACAGGTGTGGAACTACATAGACAGTAAATGTCAGCAACAGCTAACAACTCGACAACAAACTGACTCTGACAGCTATGGAACTACATAGACCGTAAATGTCAGCAACAGCTAACAACTCGGCAACAGACTGACAGCTATGGAACTACACGAGATAGTTAAGCTGAGAGCTTAGGATTGCCTGGGAGTGTGTCATCAAAAGATAACATATACAAGCAACAAATACTAGCAGTTGAAGAATGCATAAGACAGAGCTATTCATCTGGCAGTCTGTGTGCCAAATCCACACTCCTGGGCCTAGCAAATGGCCCACGGATCATTACCAGTATATATATAGATATATTTCACTGCATTGAGAGCTTTTGCCCTGGGAACTGACAGCAAAATACTAAGATGTTGACAGAAATCTTCTGATACTGGGGTACATAACTCGGTATTTCTAAACAAGTCTTGTAAATGCTGTGCTACTAATTCTACATGTGCCCCAGTAAAGCATAGCCTCTCAACCAACAGACAGAAGCTTTCCTATCATTTGCCATCTCTTGCAGGTATTCAGTGTTCTCCCAGTCTTATTCCCCTGCATCTCTAATTCTCTTCTCCCAGTGTTGATTTGCTCTTCCTTTATTCCTAGGCTTGGTGGGTTCCATTGACAGGACATCCATGTTATATATTATTGTCAGATTTTCATTATTTGACCTATTCAGCGCCAGTATTTTTTCCTCACCTCTTGATTCATATTTGTGATCTGTTCTTCTTCTTCTTCTTCTTCTTCACTTCCTCTTTTACCGCTGTGGGTGTCGAGGGAGATATAAGGTTCTGTTTCTAGCTCTTCTGGCTGCTTTGACCATAGGCACATCGTGCTGTTGTAGAGTTTCTCTGATGTTATCCTTCCATCTTGTTCTTGGTCTACCCCGTGCTCTACGTCCTTTTTCTCTTTCCATGTATGCTTTGTATGGTATGGTGTCACAAGGCACTCTCTCTAAGTGGGCAAACCATTTCACTTGCTGTCTTTGTATGTAATCCAGAATTGGTTCTGTGCCGACTTGTTCTCTTATGATCTCATTCCTGATCTTATCTCTTATGGTCACTCCTACAGCCCTTCTCAGACATCTCATTTCCCTGGTTACTAATTTTCTTTTAGGGTTTGTTGTGAGTGACCATGTCTGGCACTGGTAGCACAGAGTTGGAATAAATATGCTTTGAATAAGATGTCTCTTTGTGCTGATTGGGATTGTCTTATGCTGTAAGAGGGGGGCTAGCTGTCCCAATACTTGGTTTGCTTTACTGCATCTAATGTCAATTTCTTTATCCAATTTCCCATCTTCGGTAAATGTAGTTCCCAGATATTTAAACTTAGATGCCTGTTTAATGTCTTTGTATTCTATTGCTATGTTTAGATCTGTCTTCTTTTTTCCTATTGACATTACTTCTGTCTTTTCAGTGTTGATTCTCATATTATTTGTTTTACATTCTTCATTCATGGATGTTAGATGTTGTTGCAATTTCATGGCTGTATCTGCTATCAAGGCCTGGTCATCTGCAAAGAGTAATTCGTTGATCTTACTAAGATCTTCATTCATGGGCTTGGCATTCTTGCATATACTGTCGATGTAGGTGATAAACAGCAGTGGTGATAAGACACACCCCTGTCTTACTCCAGATGTCACTGTGAAAGGATGAGATGTTCCTTGATTTATTCCAACTACACTTCTACAATCCCGGTATAAACTTTTGCACACTTCGATGAGGTGTGTCGCTTACTCCATATCTTGCCATTATTTTCCATAGTAATTGTCTGTTGACTCTGTCAAATGCCTTCTCCTGGTCTACGAATGCCACAAATAAGTTCTTATTGTATTCAATGTTCTTTTCTATTAACTGTTTAAGTGTGAAGATTGCAGTGTGATCTGTCATTCCATTTAATTCCTTCTGTTCCTTTCACACAATAAATAGTGAATGTTTGTAGTTTATGTGTAATTATTGTATGGTTTGATGTGCTTTGCTACACTGTATGTTGAGTCTGTAGTAATGCACATCACTAGACACAGTGAACTACATCAGGTGGTTGTGCAGTTTATTGTTGGTGTCTGCATTTTTTGTTATTTATTTCTGAAGGCTACCACTTTTATTCTGAGAAATTGAAATATGAAGTTTGCCTAATCTCTTGTGAAATGAAACTTTGATTTAGGCTAACACAGATATGGCAGCAAGCCGAGAACAGATTGAGCAGCTCCTGTTGGAGGTCAGTGAGCAGAAGGAGAAGCTGTCAGCAGCCAATCAAAAGATAAGCTCCCTGGATCTGCAACTGAAGGAGAAGGTCAAGGGCATTATATTCACACTAAGTTATCTTCCCTTCTAATAAATCTCATTTTCTTTTTCTTGTAATTAGTGGCGTCCATGGCTAAGGCGTTGCGAGTCCGACTAGTAAGCCAGCATACTGCGATCGAAACCCACTGCAGGCTGCGTGGATTTTTGTCATGGTATGGGACGTCGCAGGTCGATCCAGCCTAAAATGGGTACCAGGATGGGTTTAACCTCACATTTGTAGTCAGTCATGTTTAGTGTGTAGTCAGTCATGTTTAGTGTGTAATCAGTCATGTTGAGTGTGGTCAGTCATGTTGAGTGTGTAGTCAGTCATGTTGAGTGTGTAGTCAGTCATGTTGAGTGTGTAATCAGTCATGTTGAGTGTGTAGTAGTTTTTGTTGAGTGTGTAGTAGTTCATGTTAAGTGTGTAGTAGTTCATGTTGAGTGTATAGTCAGTCATGTTGAGTGTGTAGTCAGTCATGTTGAGTGGGTAGTCAGTCATTTTGAGTGTGTGGTCAGTCATGTTGAGTATGTAGTCAGTCATGTTGAGTGTGTAGTCAGTCACGTTGAGTGTGTAGTCAGTCATGTTGAGTGGGTATTCAGTCATGTTAAGTGTGTAGTCAGTCATGTTGAGTGGGTAGTCAGTCATGTTGAGTGGGTAGTCAGTCATGTTGAGTGTGTGGTCGGTCATGTTGAGTATTTAGTCAGTCATGTTGAGTGTGTAGTCAGTCATGTTGAGTGGGTAGTCAGTCATGTTGAGTGTGTAGTCAGTCATGTTGAGTGTGTAGTCAGTCATGTTGAGTGGGTAGTCAGTCATGTTGAGTGGGTAGTCAGTCATGTTGAGTGGGTAGTCAGTCATGTTGAGTGGGTAGTCAGTCATGTTAAAGTGTGTGTTCAGTCATGTTGAGTGTGTAGTCAGTCATGTTGAGTGTTTAGTCAGCCATGTTGAGTGGGTAGTCAGTCATGTTAAGTGGGTAGTCAGTCATGTTGAGTGTGTAGTCAGTCATGTTGAGTGTGTAATCAGTCATGTTGAGTGTAGTCAGTCATGTTGAGTGTGTAGTCAGTCATGTGAAATGTGTGGTCAGTCATGTTGAGTGGGTAGTCAGTCATGTTAAAGTGTGTGTTCAGTCATGTTGAGTGTGTAGTCAGTCATGTTGAGTGTTTAGTCAGCCATGTTGAGTGGGTAGTCAGTCATGTTAAGTGGGTAGTCAGTCATGTTGAGTGTGTAGTCAGTCATGTTGAGTGTGTAATCAGTCATGTGAAATGTGTGGTCAGTCATGTTGAGTGTGTAGTCAGTCATATTGAGTGTGTAATCAGCCTAGTGCTGTGTGACCATCACAAGATCCGTGTATTCAGACATGTAATATCCGTCTGGATGGACACTGTCCACAGGTCTCACAACTGGCTCAGGCTGAGCTGCAGAAGAAAGACATGGAGCTGACCCTGGAGGCAAACAAGCAGATTCTCATTGAGTCCAAGGGCAAACTCATCGAAGCTGAGCTCAGTCTCCAAGTGGTGAGTGTTGATTGTCACAATTGTAGTCAGTGCTTAAATGACAACACTCAGAACCAACAAACAGGTGATCAGTCTCCTTCTACTTATAGTCATAGACATTTAGAAACTGAGCCTCACTCACATAGATGCAAACAGTAATACAGACATTAATTGATGGAGAACATACAAGACATAAATCATTTAACAATGTGTCTGTAGTAAAAAAGTCTGTTATCATTTTGATGTTTTATTGGTAACTATAAAAGATTTGCCAGATTTGTGATTTTAGACAAATTCTCATTTTTTTTTTTTTAAATTTTCAAAAATTAAAGTCTAATTTTTTGTAGGAGAGAAAGTCAAAGGTCACTGAGATGGATGACCTTGCTACAAGTCTGGAAATGCTAAGTCGTGAGAGAACCAGTCTGCAGCAGAAATTCGACCAAGTGGTACGACATCTACTGTTGTTCCTCCTGAGCATTGCTGTTCATCTCTACTGTGGTTACCATCTTCTCCTGTTTGTCACTGTCCATGTTTGCTGCCATTGCTCTAGTTGTCTGTGGTGTATTTCACTGTCCATATTTGCTGTCATTGCTCTAGTTGTCTGTGATGCTTGTCACTCTCCATGTTTGCTGGTATTGCTCTTGTTGTCTGTGATGTTTGTCACTGTCCATGTTTGCTGGCATTGCTCTTGTTGTCTGTGATGTTTGTCACTGACCATGTTTGCTGTCATTGCTCTAGTTGTCTGTGATGCTTATCACTCTCCATGTTTGCTGTCTTTTCTCTTGTTGTCTGTGATGTTTGTCACTGACCATGTTTGCTGGCATTGCTCTTGTTGTCTGTGATGTTTGTCACTGTCCATGTTTGCTGGCATTGCTCTTGTTGTCTGTGATGTTTGTCACTGACCATGTTTGCTGCCATTGCTCTTGTTGTCTGTGATGTTTGTCACTCTCCATGTTTGCTGTCATTGCTCTTGTTGTCTGTAATGTTTGTCACTGTCCATGTTTGCTGGCATTGCTCTAGTTGTCTGTGATGTTTGTCACTGTCCATGTTTGCTGCCATTGCTCTAGTTGTCTGTAATGTTTGTCACTGTCCATGTTTGCTGCCATTGCTCTAGTTGTCTGTGATGTTTGTTTACTGACTATGTTTGCTGGCATTGCTCTTGTTGTCTGTGATGTTTGTCACTGACCATGTTTGCTGTCATTGCTCTAGTTGTCTGTGATGCTTGTCACTCTCCATGTTTGCTGGCATTGCTCTTGTTGTCTGTGATGTTTGTCACTGACCATGTTTGCTGGCATTGCTCTTGTTGTCTGTGATGTTTGTCACTGTCCATGTTTGCTGGCATTGCTCTTGTTGTCTGTGATGTTTGTCACTGACCATGTTTGCTGCCATTGCTCTTGTTGTCTGTGATGTTTGTCACTCTCCATGTTTGCTGTCATTGCTCTTGTTGTCTGTAATGTTTGTCACTGTCCATGTTTGCTGGCATTGCTCTAGTTGTCTGTGATGTTTGTCACTGTCCATGTTTGCTGCCATTGCTCTAGTTGTCTGTAATGTTTGTCACTGTCCATGTTTGCTGCCATTGCTCTAGTTGTCTGTAATGTTTGTCACTGTCCATGTTTGCTGCCATTGCTCTAGTTGTCTGTAATGTTTGTCACTGTCCATGTTTGCTGCCATTGCTCTAGTTGTCTGTGATGTTTGTCACTGTCCATGTTTGCTGCCATTGCTCTAGTTGTCTGTGATGTTTGTCACTGTCCATGTTTGCTACTATTGCTCTAGTTGTCCGTGATGTTTGTCACTGTCCATGTTTGCTACTATTGCTCTAGTTGTCTGTGATGTTTGTCACTGTCCATGTTTGCTGCCATTGCTCTAGTTGTCTGTAATGTTTGTCACTGTCCATGTTTGCTGCCATTGCTCTAGTTGTCTGTGATGTTTGTCACTGTCCATGTTTGCTACTATTGCTCTAGTTGTCTGTGATGTTTGTCACTGTCCATGTTTGCTGGCATTGCTCTAGTTGTCTGTGATGTTTGTCACTGTCCATGTTTGCTGGCATTGCTCTAGTTGTCTGTGATGTTTGTCACTGTCCATGTTTGCTGGCATTGCTCTAGTTGTCTGTGATGTTTGTCACTGTCCATGTTTGCTGGCATTGCTCTAGTTGTCTGTGATGTTTGTCACTGTCCATGTTTGCTGCCATTGCTCTAGTTGTCTGTGATGTTTGTCACTGTCCATGTTTGCTACTATTGCTCTAGTTGTCTGTGATGTTTGTCACTGTCCATGTTTGCTACTATTGCTCTAGTTGTCTGTGATGTTTGTCACTGTCCATGTTTGCTACTATTGCTCTAGTTGTCTGTGATGTTTGTCACTGTCCATGTTTGCTACTATTGCTCTAGTTGTCTGTGATGTTTGTCACTGTCCATGTTTGCTACTATTGCTCTAGTTGTCTGTGATGTTTGTCACTGTCCATGTTTGCTGCCATTGCTCTAGTTGTCTGTAATGTTTGTCACTCTCCATGTTTGCTGCCATTGCTCTAGTTGTCCGTGATGTTTGTCACTGTCCATGTTTGCTGCCATTGCTCTAGTTGTCTGTGATGTTTGTCACTCTCCATGTTTGTTGGCATTGCTCTAGTTGTCCGTGATGTTTGTCACTGACCATGTTTGCTGCCATTGCTCTAGTTGTCGGTGATGTTTGTCACTGACTATGTTTGCTGGCATTGCTCTAGTTGTTTGTGATGTTTGTCACTGACTATGTTTGCTGCCATTGCTCTAGTTGTCTGTGATGTTTGTCACTGACTATGTTTGCTGGCATTGCTCTAGTTGTCTGTGATGTTTGTCACTGACCATGTTTGCTGCCATTGCTCTAGTTGTCCGTGATGTTTGTCACTGACCATGTTTGCTGGCATTGCTCTAGTTGTCTGTGATGTTTGTCACTGTCCATGATTGCTGCCAATGCTCTAGTTGTCTGTCCGTGTTTGCTGCAGCCAACTGTTCTTAACCTTTAGGGTGTCACAACATCAGCCACCTTTTCTTAACCTTCAGTGTGTTACCACAACAGCCACCTTTTCTTAACCTTTAGTGTGTCACCACATTATCCACCTTTTCTTAACCTTTAGTGTGTCACCACTTCAGCCACCTTTTCTTAACCTTCAGTGTGTCACCACATTAGCCACCTTTTCTTTACCTTCAGTGTGTCACCACATCAGCCACCTTTTCTTAACCTTCAGTGTGTCACCACATCTGCCACCCTTTCTTAACCTTCAGTGTGTCACCACATTTTCCACCTGTTCTTAACCTTCAGTGTGTCACCACATCAGCCACCTGTTCTTAACCTTCAGTGTGTCACCATATCAGTCACCTTTTCTTAACCTTCAGTGTGTCACCACATCTGCCAACTTTTCTTAACCTTCAGTCTGTCACCACATCAGCCAACTTTTCTTAACCTTTAGTGTATCACCACATCAGCCACCTGTTCTTAACCAAGACATTTCTTAGTCCACCTATTGTGGGAATTTACACCCATGACCTTTGGCTTGGCAGGCCAGCAAAAAGCTTCTGTATTAGCATGGTTCCAGTAATGGTATTACATGACTACTGTTTTATAGCATTCCTGGATTGAGAGATTTGTGGAAAGAGAGATTTGTTGAAAGAGAGGTTTGTGGAATAAGGGATTTGTTAAAAGAGAGAGTTGTGGAATAAGGGATTTGGGGAAATAGATATATAGGAAAATGCAAGAAGATTCTTGAACACTTTTTGTCACGGAAGAAGGGTGTCAGCACACAAGAGAAACATGATTGCCCATGCCATCTAAAGGTACTTGATGATTGTAGATGATCACAACAATTGTTTAAACTGATTTCATAATACATTAACATGGCAAAAATACATAAGGAATAAACAAGCTAAAATATTCATGCAGAGTACCAGTCTGACAGATGTGCAGAGACAATATTCCGAGAAGTGCCAGGAACTGGATGCTGTGTTACAGACTTTAATATCTACACAAGCGGAGCTCAAGAAGGTTGAGGACATGCTTTCAATGGTAAATTCTTGATCTGCCTTATTCAATTGATTGATTGATTGATTGATTAACAATGAAAGCACTAGGAGCACTGTCACACCAGTGTTTGCTTTCTCTCTCAGCAGGTGAGTTGAGTTATCTTCACAACACTGCGGGCACATCTGTTAGGTGCTGAGATTCTCCTTTCAGCATATACATCAGCATCCCACAGTTGATAGTGCCAGTCCCATACCGGTTAACAAGACTTTAGAAAACTTCTAGTTTGTCTCTCATGCCTTGCTGTGCAAGTCCTTACTCCCAATTCTCATATTCTTAGCAGTGATGTGAACACGCTGCTCCAAAAATCCTTGGATCATCCTATCTCTCTGAGGGCATTAATAGTATCAGCACAGTCCATAGGCTGGCAATCTGCAACTAAGGCAGAACTGGCTTAACTGTCAGCTTTTTAATTGTCACTGTCGATGCATTGCATTGGTTTTGATAATGGTATTGAGAGCCGACAGTTCAGGGATGCAATGGCAAACTACTTAACGTAAAAATGTTCCCAGAAAAACCATAAAAGCCATAATTGCTGCTTGTTTTGAGCTGGCATATCCATAACTGAATGTTCTACCTATCACATGATGGTCTATGCTACTAGTTCCATCCTTTTTAGTGTTGAACTGGCATCTCCACAATTGAATATTCTTCCTAACATGCGAGGATCTATTATACTGGTTCCTCTCCTTTTAGTGATGAGCTGGCATCTCCACAACTAAATGTTCTTCCTTAGAGGGTCAATGCTACTAGTCCATCCTCTTCCAAACCCCAAAGACTGAATGTTCTCATCTGAGAAGGTCCATATGACTAGTCCCTCTTCCCCTGAGTCTCAGCAACTGAAGATTGCTAAAGTAGTTTCTTATCCACTATTTATATCATATTTAGGAATGCAAAAAATGTTGTCTTCTACTCACTAACTGCTTCTGGAAAGTTCTAGTGTGGTCTGACTTGTTTATTAACTGTGTTCTCACCATGAATTTTCCCACATGCTTCTGGATTGCATTAGATAGATAACTCAACACTTCAACACACTAATTAAGTTAACAACTGGCTTTCTAGGATCTTCTAGAAAGCGAGTTCTACTGTGATCTCATATATAGAGCATGCCAACAGAATTACACTAAATAAATATTATTTATATAGCTAAGTTATTCATTTACATAATTTCCCTCTGTTGATTAACAAGTGATGGTTCTAGAACACAAGGCCACAAATGTCAGGTTCATATATCTTGTATTTCTGTACATAGTTGGAATACAGACATCATCACAGTGAAATAATTATCTGTGCTCAGAGTAGAGATAGTTGTCATTGATTCTGGTTTTCTGTTTGCAGACTAAGGAAACTTCAAATGATCAGTTGATGTATTTGACTACAGAGTTTGAGAAAGAAAAAAACAAAGTCAAGGAAAACAGGGAAACACTTATGAAACAAGTGAGTATTTGACTACATTTGTTCCACTTTTTGATTGTTTTCTGCAAAGTTTAAACTTTGTGGTTCTCTATGGTTCATTTTGACATTTGTCTACATATTTTAAAACAATTTGTGAGGAATTTTTCTTCATGGTTTAGTTTCTGTGGTATTTTTCTGCATGGTTCATTTTGTGTAGTATGTTTCTTCATGGTTCAGTTTGTAATGTATTTTTCTTCATGGTTCAGTTTGGATTTTATTTTTTGTTGTGGTTAAGTTTGTATGGTATTTTCTTCATGGTTCAGTTTATGAAGTATTTCTCTTTATATTTTAGTTCATATGGTATTTTTCTTCATGAATTTTTCTTAATCGTTTAGTTGTATGGTATGTTTCTTCATGGTTCAGTTTGTAATTAATTTTTCTTCATGGTTCAGTTTGTATAGTATTTCCTTCATAGTTCAGTTTGTATTGTATTTTTTGTCATGGTTAAGTTTGTATGGTATTTTCTTCATGGTTCAGTTTATGAAGTATTTCTCTTTATATTTTAGTTCATATGGTATTTTTCTATTTGTTTTAATTTGCATGGCATTTTTCTTCTTGGTTCAGCTTGTGAGGTATTTTTCTTCATATTTTAGTCCATATGGTATTTTTTTCTTTGGTTAAATTTGTTTGGTGTTTTTCTTCATAGTTCAGTTTGAATGGTATTTTTCTTCATAGTTCAGTTTGTGAGGTGTTTTTCTTCATGGTTCAGTTTTTAAGGTATTTTTCTTTATGGTTCAGTTTGTGAAGTATTTTTCTTCATGGTTCAGTTTGTGAGGTATTTTTCTTCATGGTTCAGTTTTTGTGATTTTTTTCTTCATGGTTCAATTTTTGTGATGTTTTTCTATATGGTTTAGTTTGTGAGGTATTTTTCTTCATGGTTTAGTTTTTGTGATGTTTTTCTATATGGTTCAGTTTGTGAGGTATTTTTCTTCATGGTTTAGTTTGTGAAGTATTTTTCTTCATGGTTCATTTTGTATGGCATTTTTTTTTTTTTTCATGGTTCAGTTTTGTATGGTATTTTCCTTTATGGTTCAGTTTGTATGGTATTTTTCTTCATGGTTTAGTTTGTGAGGTATTTTTCTTCACGGTTTAGTTTGTAAGGCATTTTCCTTAATGTTTCAGTTTTGTATGGTATTTTTCTATTAAGCTGGGAAAAGCAGCAGGTCATGATGGTATAACACTAGAGATGGTCAAATATAAGGGAGTCCCAGGTGAGTACCTTCTACTGAAGGTTCTCCAGGCAGCCTGGTGTAGCAAAACTATACCAGATGATTGGGAGATTGCCATCATTATACCTATATTTAAAAAAGGTGATAAAAATGTGAAAACCACAGAGGCATATCCCTCCTCAGCATTCCTGGTAAAAGTTACTCTAGAATTCTCGAGCAGAGACTTAGATGTCTGGTAGTGCCACAGCTGGACGAGGCCCAATGCGGCTTCAGAGCAAACCGAAGTACTCAAGACCTTATCTTCACACTGAGACAGATGAGCGAAAAAGCTCTTGAATATAAGAGTGAAATGCACCTATGTTTTTTGGATCTGGAACAGGCATTTGACAAAGTACCCTGGAACAAGCTCTGAGACTGCTTGGCAGGAAAAAACATCCCAGCACCCCTGATCAGTGCAATACAGAGTTTCTACAAAAGCTGCAGAAATTATGTTAGAACAGCAGACCAAAAGTCAGAAGAATTTAAGACCACCAGCGGTGTTAGACAAGGTGATATTCTCTCACCTTACCTCTTCATTCTTATGATGGACGATATCATCAAGACCTGTAAGTACTCTGTAGGGTACTGGAAGATGAGACTGAGATGACAGTATCTCCAAAACTAAAACCATGGTGATCTCAAGAGAGGAGAAGAAACACCAGATCATGATGGGACAGTATGCATTGGAGCAGGTTAACCAGTTCAAATACCTTGGAGTTGTATTAGACTGAAATGGAGGCATTAAGACTGAGCTGGTTACATGAAAAGCAGCTGCTGGGAGACTCTTCAGGTCATAAACCGAGGGTTTCTTAGCAAAAGAGAAATTGGCAAGAGGACGAAAATGGCTGTTTACCGCTCTACCTATGTACCAGTCCTGACCTATGGGTGGGAGTCATGGGCAATGACAACAGCTCACAGAAGTCAGCTGCAGGCCTCAGAAATGAGATATCTGAGAAAAGTGGTCCAAGTGACAAGAAAGGAAAAAGTCCGCAATCTGACAATCTGTCAAGATCTTGATACCCAGTCCTTACAAACCCGAGTGGATCAGTCACAGTTACGATGGTTTGGACATGTATGCAGAATGGGAGAAAATTGGCCACCATGGCAGGCATGGGAGGCTAAGAACCAGGGAACCAGACCTACAGGACGACCAAGGGTGCACTGGGAAGACAACATCCGACAGTCCCTTACTGACAGAGGACTGGAATGGAACAAAGCCAGAAAGAAAACTGCCGATAAAAATGTCTAGCGATCTCTCTGGTAAACTCTACACCCTAAGGTAGAAGAGGAGTGACTAAGTAATTTTTCTTCATGGTTCAGTTTCTGAGATATTTTTCTCTATTGCTCAGTTTGTGAGGTATTTTCCTTAATGGTTCAGTTTTGTATGGTATTTTTACTTCATGGTTCAGTTTCTGAGGTATTTTTCTCTATTGTTCAGTTTGTGAGGTATTTTTCTTTATGGTTCAGTTTGTATGGTATTTTTCTTCATGGTTCAGTTAGTATGGTATTTTTCTTCATGGTTCAGTTTGTGAGGCATTTTTCTTCATGTTTTCATCTGTGCCCTGAACTTGTGTACAGAAAGATATGGTTCTGAATTTGAGGCTGCCCTGGTAAAACAGGCAGTTATGTTTGACCATTGTTAGATTTGTACTTTATTTATAAAAGACTCACTTATCTGCTTCATTTGTGTAATTGTTACTGTAGTATGCACCTGACAAGATGCAGGGAAATATGCCAGGCAATAAATTGTGCAAACTATTGTTTGTGTCTTCATTGTTAAAATAAAAATACTGATGTTATAAGTTAGACATGTGGAATTTGTAAGCTGGTTTCTAAAGTTGAAATGCTGCATGTTTGAATCTGGCTTGTCTTGTCTGCAGGTGACCTCTTTGACAGATGAGAGAAACCGCGTGAGTGAAGAGAAGATGGCTTTTGGTGAGCAGGTGATGAACTTGAGTGAGACATTACAACGGCACATTTCAGAGAGTGACAGCATCAAACAGCAGTGGCAGACAGAGAAGGTATATGTAACTGACATGTTCTCTGTACAGTGAACATATGCACATGTATATTGTCAGCAGATTTTGGGGATGAGAAAGAGAATCATAGGATCTGGAAGGACTAGGTCTTAAACAACTGAATACAGGAATTCTTGAGCAAGATTTGAACATCACCACAAGGAAGGTTGGCTACAGCATCCACTGCTGTCTTGTGGCAATACTATGTGCTGAGGCCCCAATCTCTTCCACTGTACCAGTCCCCAACAGATGTCCAAAAACAATAAAACTTTTTTTTTTAAACCGTTAACCTCAGGGAAATGAGCGCTAGTACTGGAGGATCATGAAATTGTTAACAGCAGGTCTTAACCTCTAAGAGATGTAGCAACACTGATACCAGACTGTGAATGTCTCTCAGCTTCTCTTGATCAAGCCTACCAAACTGTGAATGTCTCTCGGCTTCTCTTAATCAAGCCTATCAGACTGTGAATGCCTCTTAGCTTCCCTTGATCAAGCCTGCCAGGCTGTGAATGTCTCTCAGCTTCCCTTGATCAAGCCTACCTGACTGTGAATGTCTCTCAGCTTCCCTTGATCAAGCCTACCTGACTGTGAATGTCTCTCAGCTTCCCTTGATCAAGCCTACCTGACTGTGAATGTCTCTCAGCTTCCCTTGATCAAGCCTACCTGACTGTGAATGTCTCTCAGCTTCCCTTGATCAAGCCTACCAGACTGTGAATGTCTCTCAGCTTCCCTTGATCAAGCCTACCAGACTGTGAATGTATCTCAGCACCCTTAATCAAGCCTACCAGACTGTGAATGTCTCTCAGCTTCCCTTGATCAAGCCTACCTGACTGTGAATGTCTTTCAGCTTCCCTTGATCAAGCCTACCAGACTGTGAATGTCTTTCAGCTTCTCTTGATCAAGCCTACCAGACTGTGAATGTCTCTCCATTTCCCTTCATCAAGCCTACTTGGCTGTGAATGTCTCTCAGCTTTCCTTGATCAAGCCTACCTGGCTGTGAATGTCTCTCAGCATCCCTTGATCAAGCCTACCTGACTGTGAATGTATCTCAGCATCCCTTGATCAAGCCTACCTGGCTGTGAATGTATCTCAGCATCCCTTGATCAAGCCTACCTGGCTGTGAATGTCTCTTAGCTTCCCTTGATCAAGCCTACCTGACTGTGAATGTCTCTCAGCTACCCTTGATCAAGCCTACCTGGCTGTGAATGTCTCTCAGCTTCCCTTGATCAAGCCTTCCTGACTGTGAATGTCTCTCAGCTTCCCTTGATCAAGCCTACCAGACTGTGAATGTCTCTCAGCTTCCCTTGATCAAGCCTACCAGACTGTGAATGTCTCTCAGCTTCCCTTGATCAAGCCTACCAGACTGTGAATGTCTCTTAGCTTCCCTTGATCAAGCCTACCTGACTGTGAATGTCTCTCAGCTTTCCTTGATCAAGCCTACCAGACTGAATGTCTTTCAGCTTCCCTTGATCAAGCCTACATGACTGTGAATGTCTCTCCATTTCCCTTCATCAAGCCTACCTGGCTGTGAATTTCTCTCAGCTTCCCTTGATCAAGCCTACCTGACTGTGAATGTCTCTTAGCTTCCCTTGATCAAGCCTACCAGACTGTGAATGTCTCTCAGCTTCCCTTGATCAAGCATACCAGACTGTGAATGTCTCTCAGCTTCCCTTGATCAAGCCTACCAGACTGTGAATGTCTCTCAGCTTTCCTTGATCAAGCCTACCAGACTGTGAATGTCTCTTAGCTTCCCTTGATCAAGCCTACCTGACTGTGAATGTCTCTCAGCTTTCCTTGATCAAGCCTACCAGACTGTGAATGTCTTTCAGCTTCCCTTGATCAAGCCTACCTGACTGTGAATGTCTCTTAGCTTTCCTTGATCAAGCCTACCAGACTGTGAAATGTCTCTTAGCTTCCCTTGATCAAGCCTACCTGACTGTGAATGTCTCTCAGCTTTCCTTGATCAAGCCTACCAGACTGTGAATGTTTTTCAGCTTCCCTTGATCAAGCCTACCTGACTGTGAATGTCTCTCCATTTCCCTTCATCAAGCCTACTTGGCTGTGAATGTCTCTCAGCTCCTCTTGATCAAGCCTGCCTGGCTGTTTCTCAGTAATCCTGTGGTGGGTTTGGGCTTCAACCTTCACTAGACAACTAGATGGGGCAGCAGATGAGGTAAATTATTCTACTAATGAGTTGAGACAATGATGAGCCCAATGTTCTATTGAAGAGATCGATAATACTAAACCAACAGGTATTAAATTATTCTCACTATCACAGAAGTTATCACTTCTATGCAATTTATGCATACAAAAAGACATAGTGATAAACATGTGGTTGCCCTAGTAATGCAGGCAGCTATTTTTGATTGTAGTTGAATGTGTACTTCAGCTGTTAAGATTCACTTATTTGCTTCATTTTATTTAATTGTTTTTATAGTCTTACTGATGAGATACAAGGAAATATGCCAGGCAATATATTATGCAATCTGTGCAATCTATTGCTTGTATCTTCTTTGTTCACGTTTAAAATAGTGAGCTGTCGCTTTAATATCCACACTATGTTGGAACTTTATCACAACAACTCATTCATCATTGTGAATACAGGGAACACTATCACAAGAACTCATCCATCATTGTGACTACTGGGGATACTATCACAAGAACTCATCGATTGTTGTGACAACTGGGAATAAGATCATAAAAAGGAGGCAGGAGTACTAGGAGTTATATCATTCTGGGGCCAAGTAAATAGACATAGATCTTGTAAAGTCTTCCATGCTTGAGAAGCTGAAGAAGAAAAAGAGGGTTAAGAAAGAGGAGGAATAGATCAGTCAACCGAGAAGTTTTAGTGTCAAAATACATTTGAATGTATCCTCAGTTGTGTAGTAGCTTCCAACATGACGGGTGTAATTGTATGGTTGTTATTCAGATGTTTGTGACTGTTTCCCCAGCTGGTGCTACAAGCAGATGTGGACAGTTTGAAGACAGAGCTCCTGGAAGCCAGAACCCGAGCAGACGAGTACAAGAAGGAAATGATCCAGGTCAAGCATTTGTTAGCAATGGAACAGGAAGAAAAACAACAGGTGCATGTGTGTGTACTTCAGTGCAGTCATGTGTTTGTATGCGTTCGTGCACGTTAAAATTAGAGATGAAGAGATATTTGAGCTGACCTTGAGTAAAGGTAATCCTGCACAGATACTAAACAGAATCTGTCATCCCTGCACAGATAATACACACAACCTCTGATCACTGCACAGATACTACACAAAACCTCTCATCACTGCACAGATACTACACAACCTCTCATCTCTGCACAGATACTACACAAAACCTCTCATCTCTGCACAGATATTACTCACAACCTCTCATCACTGCACAGATACTAAGCAGAACCTCTCATCTCTGCACAGATACTACACAGAACCTCTCATCTCTGCACATATACTACACAAAACCTCTCATCCCTGCACAGATACTACATAAAACCTCTCATCGATGCACAAATACTACTCACAACCTCTCATCACTGCACAGATACTACACAGAACCTCTCATCCATGCACAGATACTACACAAAACCTCTCATCCCTGCACAGATACTACAGAAAACCTCTCATCCATGCACAGATACTACACAAAACCTCTCATCTATGCACATATACTACACAAAACCTCTCATCCATGCACAGATACTACACAAAACCTCTCATCCCTGTACAGATACTACACAAAACCTCTTATCGCTGGACATATACTACACAAAACCTCTCATCCCTGTACAGATACTACACAAAACCTCTTATCGCTGCACAGATACTACACAAAACCTCTCATCTATGCACAGATACTACACAAAACCTCTTATTGCTGCACATATACTACACAAAACCTCTCATCTGTGCACAGATACTACACAGAACCTCACATTCCTGCACAGATACTACACAAAACCTCTCATCCCTGTACAGATACTACACAAAACCTCTCATCTATGCACAGATACTACATAGAATCTCTCATCCCTGCACAGATACTACACAAAACCTCTCATCCCTGTACAGATACTACACAAAACCTCTCATCTATGCACAGATACTACACAGAACCTCACATCCCTGCACAGATAATACACAGAATTTCTCACCCCTGCACAGATACTACACAAAACCTCTCATCCCTGTACAGATACTACACAAAACCTCTCATCTGTGCACAGATACTACACAGAACCTCACATCCCTGCACAGATAATACACAGTATCTCTCATCCCTGCACAGATACTACACAAAACCTTTTATCGCTGCACAGATACTACACAAAACATCTCATCCATGCATAGATACTACACAAAACCTCTCAGGTATAAAAGTACATTTCATTTTCTTTGACCAGATGGATTCGAGTTCAAAAGTGCATATCATAATCAGGTCTAAAAGTATGTTTCATTATCTTTGAATATTTGGATTCGTGTCTAAAAGTACATTTCCTTATCTTTGGCCAGATAGATTCAGATATAAAAGTACATTTAATTATCTTTTACTAGATGAATTCATTCAAGTATAAAAGTATGTTTAAATATTTTGTTTTTCATTCTTTGAACATGGCAATTGGTTGTTTCTGTGTGTAGACATTTGTGACCCTGAAAGCATCAAAAGATGTACTGCTGCAGCAGAAGTTGGACATGGAAACTGAGTTCATACAGCTGCAGGGGGAGGCAGAACATTGGTCAGAACAGCTGGCTAAAATCAAACAAGAGGCACAGGAAGTGCAGACCACTTTACGCCAGGATAACTCTGATCTGTTGGATAAGTTGGTAAGTTCATCTTGAGCCTGTTTGTACTGCTCAGCACTGACATTTCAACAAAATGATAGTCATAGAAATGTATATCAGAAATGATTGGCAGATCATGAGACAGAAGGTTGTAGACAATCATGATGACACAGAATCAGAAAAAAGGAAACTAACAAATTGCTTGTGTGCAGACTGTTGCTATTTAAAGTTAAAATATTTACAAATATAAATATCAGCTGATCTCTGGATCTTCAAAAATATTTTATCTTTTCTTTTTCCTTCTTCCTTAAAAGAACATAACACCTTTTGTAGTGTGGTTAACAGCTCGGCTGTGATATTTTGTGCCTCTCAGTCCAGTGCATCCAATTTTAGCAAACTCCTCATTGGTGGTCTTTTATGACATGCTTGTCAGGAGGGTAGTGGGTCTTTTTATGTCTTTTATCTTGTTTTCTGACTTCATGAACAGGTTTATTTCAACAGTAGCCAGTGGTTAATGTGTTAGTCATTCTTGTGATTATTTATTACATATTTAGGCAGCTCTGATGTTGGCACTGGACATATGATTATACATTTAATGTTTAAGCAGCTGGGAGGTTGGCTCTGGACATATGATTATACATTTAATGTTTAGGCTGCTGGAAGGTTGGCTCTGGACACATAATTATATATTTATTATTTAGGCAGCTCTGATGTTGGCACTGGACATATGATTATACATTTAATGTTTAGGCTGCTGGGAGGTTGGCTCTGGACACATAATTATATATTTATTATTTAGGCAGCTGTGACGTTGGCACTGGACACATAATTATTTATTTATTATTTAGGCAGCTGTGATGCTGGCACTGGACACATAATTATATATTTATTATTTAGGCAGCTGTGACGTTGGCACTGGACACACTACAGAAGGAAAAAGATGAGCTAGAGGCTGAGTTTGACACACAGTCCACACTTCTCAGTGGGAACTTGACCACAGTCAGAACAGATTTGACCATTACTGAAGGTAATCTGGGCGAGCTGACCAGAATTAACGAGCAACTGCGAGGAGAAAAGCTGGGTATGTCATGTGACTTGAATGTAATTTATATGTTGGGTTTTCTGAAAGAACAGTTTGGTGTGTACTTGTGAGTATTAGGCAAACTAATGGAGCAGGACAGGAAGGAAGACATAGTGGCAAAGGAAGAGAGACAGAAAAAAAAAGACAGTCAAAATCTCAGAGGTATATAAAGGTAAAGAAGGACAATCAGATGTATATAGACAAATGTAGAGGGACAGATGGACAAGGGCATAAAGAAAATGACAGAAAGGGAGAGACAGACACAAAAGTAAAGAGATACAGAAGCAGGCAGAGAAAAGGCAATGAGAAAAATATAGAGAAATGCAGTGTCAAAACTATCATATGTGTGACGACTACTAATGAATGTTACATCCCCCCCCCCCCCCCCCCACCCCCACTCCGACACTTCGCTGAAGTGCAAGGTGGAAAACAAAGATGAAGAAGAAGACTAGTTCAAGTCAGAGAATGATGTTAACTAGTGACTCAATAAGGGTAATGTTGAGAGGATCGACTTCATTGCATCAGGTTTTATCCCATCTGTGGTTCAGTCTCTCTCATCAGAATGGCTGGCCACCTGCCAAAACTACTGCAAAAAGCATGAAAACCAGCGATGATTCCCAGCATGGAACTATGGGTGACATACAAGGTCAAGACAGAAGGACAGTGGGTAACTATGGGTGACATACAAGGTCAAGACAAAAGGACAGTGGGGAACTATGGGTGACATACAAGGTCAAAACAGAAAGACAGTGGGGAACTATGGGGGACATACAAGGTCAAGACAGAAAGACAGTGGGGAACTATGGGTGACATACAAGGTCAAGACAGAAGGACAGTGGGGAACTATGGGGACATACAAGGTCAAGACAGAAGGACAGTGGGGAACTATGGGTGACATACAAGGCCAAAACAGAAAGACAGTGGGGAACTATGGGTGACATACAAGGTCAAGACAGAAAGACAGTGGGGAACTATGGGTGACATATAAGGTCAAGACAGAAGGACAGTGGGGAACTATGGGTGACATACAAGGTCAAGACAGAAAGACAGTTGGGGAACTATAGGTAAACACACAAGGTTGAGGCAGAAGGACAGTGGGAACTATAGGTGATATAAAAGGTCAAGACAGAAGGATGGTGGGGAACTATGGGTAGACATACAAAAAAGGTGTGTCAACGTCTGCAGCAGAGACCAATGGGAGCAAAGACCTTGCCTAAGACATCAGTCAAAGATTTAGCAGCATCATGTATGTGTACTAGTAGTCAAGGTGCCATAGGGGTTAGTCTGCTTAATTTCTAACATTGTGATCCTGGGTTCCAGTCTTCTTTTAAGATAGCATTTGTTTGAGAACATATGTCTGCTCAACCTCAAAGAGTGGTGACTAGAAAATGTTGGTTGAGATAAAGTTGCTGCCTTGTTCATTCATCATTTACTGATAGCTGATACACAACTGAATTATTCACTTACTCATTGACTCACAGACTAACTGAATTACTTCCTGACTTGGTCAATCACTGCCTTATTGCCTTTTTTCACTGTCTGATTTGCTGACTCACTGTTGATTCACTAAATGACTTCCTGCCTTATTCACTGTCTGACTGGCTGACACACTGTGGAGTCACTGACTGACTGTTGAGTCACTGACCGACTGGCTGATTCACTGTTGAGTCACTGACTGGCTGACTCACTGTTGAGTCACTGACAGGTTGTTGAATCACTGACTAACTCAGTGTGTTTGTAACATTATATAGACTTTTCCTTTTTCAGAGCTGGAAGTCAAGCTAGAGAGATGCAATGATGAAAGGCGACTTTTGGTAGAAAGGTGAGAATCATAGCGTACATCCAAGTGCTGTAAAGATTGTCAAGTATAGCATAAATAAAGTCAAGTTTTCAGTTGGAGTATAAGACTTTAAAGTCAAGTATAGGACCATTAACGTCAATTATAGGACCATTAAAGTCAAGTATAAGACCAGTAAAGTCAAGTATAGGACCATTAAAGTCAAGTTTAGGACCATTAAAGTCAAGTATAGAACCAGTAAAGTCAAGTATATGACCAGTAAAGTCAAGTATAGGACCAGTAAAGTCAAGTATAGGACCAGTGAGGTCAAGTATAGGACCCGTAAAGTCAAGTATAAGACCAGTAAAGTCAAGTATAAGACCAGTAAAGTCAAGTATATGACCAGTAAAGTCAAGTATAGGACCAGTAAAGTCAAGTATAGGACTAGTAAAGTCAAGTATAAGACCAGTAAAGTCAAGTATAAGACCAGTAAAGTCAAGTATAGGACCAGTAAAGTCAAGTATAGGACCAATAAAGTCAAGTATAAGACCAGTAAAGTCAGGTATAGGACCAATAAAGTCAAGTATAGGACCAGTAAAGTCAAGTATAGGACCAGTAAAGTTAGTATAGGACCAGTGAAGTCAAGTATAGGACCATTAAAGTCAAGTATAGGACCAGTAAAGTCAAGTATAAGACCAGTAAAGTCAAGTATTTTTTTTTCTTCTTCTTCTCTTCTACTGTGTACTTCAGCAAAGTGTCAGGGGAAGATTTAACATTTGTTAATGAGCTCTGTCAAGAGCACTATCAGGACTGATGTTCATTTCTGTAAGGCTGTTCTTAATGCCATCACTCCATCTTTTCCTAGGTCTTCCGCTCGCTTTATACCCGTTGAAACTTTTCAGTGTGGCTCGCTGTGGTAGATAGCACCAGGGCATTCTTTTTAGGTGTCCAAACCACTTCATTTGTTGTTCTTTGATAACCTGTAAGACTGGCTTTATTCCTAGCATTCGTCTGATTTCTTGATTTTGTATTCTGTCTTTCCTTGAAACTCCTGCAGCTCTTATGAGGCATTTCATCTCTGTTGTCACAATTTTACTTTCATTAGAAGATGCAAGTGTCCACATTTGGCACTGATAGCATTGTGTTGGCCAACAAATAGTTCTGATAAGATTCACTTTAGTACTCTGGTGTATCTGCTTGTGTGTCAACAGGGAAGAAGGTTGCCCCCATTACTTGATTAGCTTCGGCACTTCTCAAGCTAGTTTCTCTATTGGGTGTGAAAATTCAAGTATAAGACAAGTAAAGTTAAGTAAATAAAGTCAAGTATAGGACCAATAAAGTCAAATATAAGACCTTTAAAGTCAGGTTTTGGACCAGTAAAGTCAACTATAGTAAAGTCAAGAATAGCACCAGTAAATTCAAGTATAGGACCAGTAAAGTCAAATATAAGACCATTAAAGTCAAGTTTAGGACCAGTGAAGTCAACTATAGTAAAGTCAAGAATAGCACCAGTAAATTAAAGTATAGGACCAATAAAGTCAAATAAAAGACCATTAAAGTCAAGTTTAGGACCAGTAAAGTCAACTATAGTAAAGTCAAGAATAGCACCAATAAAGTCAAGTATAAGACCAGTAAAGTCAGGTATGAAACCATTAAAGTCAAGTAGAGGACCAGTAAAGACAATTCTAGAGCCCTTTTTCATTCTATTATACAGAGTGGGTATATGGTTCTAGCCTTATCTTTAGACCAGTAAGTACTTGATTGTGATATGTCATTATTGAATCAGTCATCAGTATTTGCTGTTACCAGTCACCACTTGATTATGATATGTCATTATTGCATCAGTCATCAGTAGTTGCTGTTACCAGTCAACACTTAATTATGATATGTCATTATTGCATCAGTCATCAGTAGTTGCTGTTACCAGTCAACACTTGATTATGATATGTCATTATTGCATCAGTCATCAGTAGTTGCTGTTACCAGTCAACACTTGATTATGATATGTCATTATTGAATCAGTCATCAGTAGTTGCTGTTGCCAGTCAACACTTGATTATGATATGTTATTATTGAATCAGTCATCAGTAGTTGCTGTTACCAGTCACCACTTGATTATGATATGTCATTATTGCATCAGTCATCTGTAGTTGCTGTTACCAGTCAACACTTAATTATGATATGTCATTATTGAATCAGTCATCTGTAGTTGCTGTTACCAGTCAACACTTGATTATGATATGTCATTATTGCATCAGTCATCAGTAGTTGCTGTTACCATTTTTGCACTGGGTTGACCTCACAGTAAAGGTCCTCACCTCAAACTGGGATTTAAAAATATCACCTCTAGGCTGACAGGCAGGTGCCACATCTGAGCCACCTGATAGCATAAAATGGTGCTAACAGGTGCTCAGACTTTGGCATCATTTGTTACTATACCCTGTGTGAATTCCAAAACCCCATTTAGGGAAGGTTGGGGGGGGGGGGGTTGAATAAATCCACAGCTTCCTCCCTCACAAGCTTGTCACAACAACCGACTAAACAGATATGTTTCCTTCAAAGTCAGATTGGTCTTCTGGGAAGGGGAGGAGCCAACAGTCTGCTGTATATGGATGGATAAGCCATCTGTAAAATGGACCTTCTTCGTCTTCTCTTCCGCCATTTACTTTAGCGAGCTGTTGGGGGGAGATGTAAGGATCATGTGTGCACTTTAGCGAGCTGTTGGGGGGAGATGTAAGGATCATGTGTGCACTTTAGCGAGCTGTTGGGGGGAGATGTAAGGATCATGTGTGCACTTTAGCGAGCTGTTGGGGGGAGATGTAAGGATCATGTGTGCACTTTTCCCAGTTGCATTGTAAAATGGATATGCATGCAAAAATGAACTTCTGCAGCTAGACTGAAGTCCAGAAGTGGATGAACAACCAGAACTTTCTGCCAGAGCTTACAGCCGATGAACACTAAGAAGAAGAAGATTTGTGACTGTGATTCCCTAGCCTCATTAAGGTCTTTAATTGTCTGCTATCATTCCTTGTGATTTCTTCATCACCTGCTGCTTTTATAAGCTTCTCTTTTCTGCTAACATGGCAGTTTTTGATTCATTCTAACTCATGACAAAATGGAATTTCTATACCGCCCTGTGTAGCTATGGGGTTGTCCCAGTGAATCATATGGGCGTTGTACCTTTTCCAGGGGATTAAAATGAGTTAGCTCGTCCATCTCCTTTTCTACCAGCCTGCATTTCCTGGACTCTTATCTCTACCAGCCTGCATTTCCGGGACTCTATCTCTACCAGCCTGCATTTCCGGGACTCTATCTCTACCAGCCTGCATTGATTGACTGGACTATCTCTACCAGCCTGCATTTACTGGACTCTATCTCTACCAGCCTGCATTTAATGGACTCTATCTCTACCACTGCATTTACTGGATTCTATCTCTACCAACCTGCATTTACTGGATTCTATCTCTACCAACCTGCATTTACTGGATAGTATCTCTACCAGCCTGCATTTACTTGACTGTCTCTACCAGCCCATATTTACTTGACTTTCTCTACCAGCCCATATTTACTTGACTCTGTCGCTACCAGCCCATATTTACTTGACTGTCTCCAACAGCCCATATTTACTTGACTTCTTCTCTGCCAGCCCATATTTACTAGACTCTTTCTTTGCCAGCCTATATTTACTAGACTCTTTCTTTGCCAGCCCATATTTACTAGACTCTTTCTTTGCCTGCCCATATTTACTTGACTCTTTCTACCAGCCCATATTTACTTGACTGTCTCCACCAGCCAATATTTACTTGACTGTCTCTTCCAGCCTATGTTTACTTGACTGTCTCTAGAAGCCCATATTTACTTGACTATTTCTACCTGAATGTTGAATTAAAAATCAACATCACAGCATTTGGGACACTCCTAAGGTGCTCCATCCCCATCTTCAGCAGCAGGCCAAGAATTCCAGTTCCAGTGGCACCAGTAGCCATCTCATTGTATATTTGTCTAACCCTTCCCCAGAGTGTTGAGTGATGGCCACATCTCCTGGTAACTCCTCGCAGCGCCATTCTCCTCAGATCAAAATGATCTATCTGCGCATCTACACTGTTCACTCGTTCCCAAAGGACCCTCAAAATATTCAGCTTGTCATGCATCAATTCACCACCAAGTGGTGCAGAACCGTCAGTCTTCTGCCTGGTCATTTCCCAACACATCGGCATAACCTGGAGAAAATATCCAAAGGATGTTAAATATCCGGGACCTCTGAAGTGATGCTTGCCACTCTGCACGAAGCATGCCTGTCTTCACTTTTCTCAACATGCTCTGTGAGTCGGTTACAATTACCGCATGTGTGCAGCTGATTCTCAAGTCAGCGGAAGGCAGCAGAGACTGCTTTGCTACACTGTGCTACGTCCATTCGACTTTTCTATGAACTCCCATGCACTTCATCTGTCCCTCAGCACAGAGCCAACTGTATAGATAATCACATCACCTGGGTGGGAATTGTCATGATTCATTTGTTGAACTTCTGATTCTGCAGCACCAACTGGCTAGTCTCTGCACTCACGACCTAAAGTGATTAGAACCCTACATGAGTCTGAAACTTGTTTGGACACCTTGACCCACTCCTCTCATCAAGCCTGCACACATGTTGAATTGTGTCTTCAGCTTGCGTCATCCAAGACTTTCCTCTTTTCAGTCTGTGACCCTTAGCTCTACCCAGGGCTTCATTCAGGAGGTGCCTCTTGTCTGTTGCTACTCTGAGATATAATTTTGCCTGCAGAACTTTGAGCCTATCTGCAGTAGTAGGCAGTGCAAGTATATATCACATATATACTACAGGGGTATCTCTTGTACATCCCAGAATTACCCGCATGGCTTCACTCTTCATGCGTTTGAGTTTTATCAGCTGACTTATTGATGTGGTAAGCATTATAAGTCCATAATCTATCACCGACAGGATCACATACTGGAACGTTGTGAACAGCATTCTTTGTTCCATGTCCATTGTTGCCATAATCTTGAGAGCATTGAGTCCTTTTTGGCATTTTACTGCAACTTCCTCCATGTGATCCCTATAGGACAGGCTTCTATCGAAAGTGATACCCAGGTACCTCAGTTTGCTTTCTCTTTTGATGTTACTGTTAATAATTGTGAGGCTTGGAACATTAGTTCTTAAAATTCTGTTGTCCAGAGAGCACCACAAAACAGCCGCCTTTTCTAGTTTAATGACAGCACCCATTTCTGCACAACAGTCAGTCACTTTGTCTACAGTTGCCTGCAGCTCTTGGGCTGTCACTTCCTTGCCTATAAGCAAGAACATCATCAGCAAATGTCAATATTCTTTCAACACCTGGTGCTTCTACCTTTCTACCTGGAGATGTTCTTATTTAAGACAAAGTCCATGTCTGAGTCCAAGTTGTGAATGTACAGTGAGACACTAGGAGTGAAACTAAAAATTGAAATAGAATGAATTAAGATAACAGGGAGAGGGGGGTTGTGTAGTATAGAACAAGTGTAGCCATGCTCAGCACCCTGTAAAGACAAGACAAGAAACTAAAAACCTGAGAAAACTGTAATTTCCTTGTGCTTGTTCCTGTAGTAACTTGATTTACATGACACAGTGGTCACTCTGTGAGTTAGACTATGTCAGCACTTGTCATTGAAATCAGCACTTGTCATTGATAACAGCACTTGTCATTGATAACAGCACTTGTCATGCACACCAGCAGATGTCAGACACACCAGCAGATGTCAGACACACCAGCAGATGTCATACACACCAGCAGATGTCAGACACACCAGCAGATGACAGACACACCAGCAGATGTCAGACACACCAGCAGATGTCATACACACCAGCAGATGTCAGACACACCAGCAGATGACAGACACACCAGCAGATGACAGACACACCAGCAGATGTCAGACACACCAGCAGATGACAGACACACCAGCAGATGTCAGACACACCAGCAGATGTCAGACACACCAGCAGATGTCAGACACACCAGCAGATGTCAGTCACACCAGCAGATGACAGACACACCAGCAGATGTCAGACACACCAGCAGATGTCAGTCACACTAACATGTGTCAGAATGTCAGAAGATCATCATTGAAACTATTTCACTTGTAATTGTACCTCTATGACTGAAACCATCAGAATCTGTTTATTTTCTCAGATGTGTAGCAAGTGAAAGAGAATGTGAGAGACTGCAAGAGAATGTTGCAGAGCAGAAATATCAGCTAGAGGATATTCAAGGAGCTCTTCATGAACTTGGCAGAGAGAACCTGACATTACAGGTTAGTTGTCATGATCACCCTGTCATGTTTAACCTGTCATGATTACCCTGTCACGATTACCCTGTCATGATCACCCTGTCATGATTACCCTGTCATGATTACCCTGTCTTGATTACCCTGTCTTGATTACCCTGTCATGATACCCTGTCATGATCAGCTTTGTAGTTATTACCGTTGTCATTATCACTCTTGTCATTATCACCCTTGACATTATCACTCTTGTCATGATCACTGTTGACAGGATGACCCTTGACATGACCGCCTTGATGTGATCACCCTTGATGTGATCACCCTTGATGTGATCACCCTTGATGTAAACAACTGTGATGTAATCACCCTTGACAGGATGACTCTTGATGTGATCAACCTTAACATGAGCACCCTTGATGTGATCACCCTTGACAGAATGACTTTTGACGTGATCACCCTTGATGTGATCAAACTTGACTTGATCAACCTTGACGTGATCAGCCTTGACACAATTACCCTTGAGTTAATCAATCTTGATGTTATTAGCCTTGACTTTATCAACCTTGATGTGATTGCTCTTGACTTGATCAACCTTGACATGATCACCCTTGATGTAATCACCCTTGACATGATCAACCTTGACATGATCACCCTTGATGTAATCACCCTTGACATGATCAACCTTGACATGATCACCCTTGATGTAATCACCCTTGACATGATCAACCTTGACATGATCACCCTTGATGTAATCACCCTTGACATGATCAACATTGACATGATCACCCTTGATGTAATCACCCTTGAAAGGATGATCCTAGATGTGATCAACCTAGACATGATCAACCTTGACATGATCACCGTTCACATGATTACCCTTGACGTGATCAACCTTGACGTGATCAACCTTCTGTAACAGGGACTTGTCACCTTAACTCATTCTATCAACCTTCACAACTCTTTTCATACTAACCCCTATCATACTCATCCCTATCATACTTACCCCTATCATACTTACCCCTATCATACTTACCCCTATCATACTTATCCCTATCATACTTACCCATATCATACTAACCCCTATACTCACCCTTATCAAACTGACCCCTATCATACTAACCCCTATCACACTAACCCTATCATACTAACCCCTATCAAACTGACCCCTATCATACTAACCCCTATCACACTAACCCCTATCATACTAACCCCTATCATACTAACCCCTAACAAACTCACCCCTATCATACTAACCCATTTCATACTAACCCCTAACAAACTCACCCCTATCACACTTACCCCTATCATACTCACCCCTATCAAACTCTTCATTAACATACTAACCTTGGTGATGATTACAAAAATAGTTTATAGATCTGTGGTCTATCTAGGAGATTATGATGATGATTGTAGAGCTCAGTTCAGACCTGTGGGTCAAAAGTTCAGTCTGTACTTCCTGCATTTGTTCTTGGCAGATTACAACAACAACAGTTCAAGGTCGTAAATGGACTGATGACAGTGATGTCACCGAATGCATGTCTTGTGGCAAAGTATTCTCTGTCATCATCAGGAAGGTAGGCATTTTTAATTATTTTTTTTTAAATTGATCTTTCCTTTCCTTACATCCATTAGGTTCACTAACTTGATTGTTTCCTGTAAGGAGATTTATGTAACACTAAAATTTGCATAATTATTATAGCTGATTATTCTCTGTTATGTAAACAAAAGGATCACATGCTTAATCTTCGGCTTCCATGGTGTACATTGTGCATGCTGTTGTTGTTTAAGTTGCATGAATTATCAAGTATAGACCTGTGTTGTTTGTCCACTGTTTCTGTCCAGTGGGGAACACTGTTGCCATTAAGTAGAACAACTGGGCATTGCAGTCATCATCATCTTTGTCATGATCACCTTTGTCTTGATCACTTTTGTCATAATCACCTTTGTCATGATAATTATTGTCATGATCACCCTTGTCATGATCACCTTTGTCATAATCACCTTTATCATAATCACCTTTGTCTTGATCACCTTTGTCTTGATCACCTTTGTCTTGACTACCTTTGTCTTGATCACCCTTGTCATGATCATCTTTGTCATAATCACCTTTGTCTTCATCACATTTGTCATAATTGCCTTTGTCTTGATCACCTTTGTTATCATCAGGTCTTGTTGGAGAGCCACTTAGTCCCTTGCCAACTGTACCACCTCATGAGCTGTCATGCCCAGGGTGACCTTGACATCTCACATCCACCATCATGCTGGTGGACCCCTGCCCCCTCTTCCAGTATCCATACCTCCATTACTGTTCATTGGTTAACTTTATTTATTGAAGTTGATTGATTCTATTGATTATTAATTGAATTTGATTGTTTATATTTATTAACTCATAGCAGCTGAGTATTTATTCTTATTATTTTATTCATTGAAGTTGATTATTTATTTGTTGATCATATTTATTGTAATTGATGTTGATTGTTTCTATTTTATTATTATTTTTTGATGTTATTTTTTTTTCAAGTTGATTGTTTTTTCATGAATGTTAATGAATGCAACCTCTGATATGATCCCCTCTGCAACAACTGATATAAATGTCTATGTCTGGCTTACAGCATCACTGTCGACACTGTGGCAACATCTTCTGCAATGAATGCTCAAGTAAGATAACCCAGACTCCCATGAAGAGAAAAGCATCAAGAGTGTGTGACCCTTGTTATAGAGAGCTCTCTGCCCAGAAACTTTGAGCAGCTGCCTTCCTATGGCATATTACAGGGGGGTTGATTTATATTTCTGTATGTTAAAGATGTTTGTCTGTTGTCTGTGTAGCCATGTTTGTCCACTAGGTCTGTCTGTTCTCTGTGTGGCCATGTTTGTACCCTAGGTCTGTATGTTATCTGTGAGGCCATGTCGTCCCCTGGATATGTCTGTTGTCTGTGTGGCCATGTTTGTCCCCTAAGTGAGTCTGTTGTCTGTCCACTAGGTCTGTCTGTTCTCTGTGTGACCATATTTGTCCCCTAGATCTGTCTGTTGTCTTCGTAGCCATGTTTGTCCCCTAAATGAGTCTGTTGTCTGTGTGACTATGTTTGTATACTAGGTCTGTCTGTTGTCTGTGTGGCCATGTATGTCCCCTAAATGAGTCTGTTGTCTGTGTGACTATGTTTGTATACTAGGTATGTCTGTTGTCTGTGTGGCCATGTTTGTCCCCTGGATATGTCTGTTGTCTGTGTGGCCATGTTTGTCCCCTAAGTGAGTCTGTTGTCTGTGTGACTATGTTTGTCCACTAGGTCTGTCTGTTCTCTGTGTGGCCATATTTGTCCCCTAGATCTGTCTGTTGTCTTTGTAGCCATGTTTGTCCCCTAAATGAGTCTGTTGTCTGTGTGACTATGTTTGTATACTAGGTCTGTCTGTTGTCTGTGTGGTCATGTTTGTCTCCTAAATGAGTCTGTTGTCTGTGTGACTATGTTTGTATACTAGGTCTGTCTGTTTTCTGTGTGGCCATGTTTGCCCCCTAGGTGAGTCTGTTGCCTGTGTGGCCATGTTTGTTCCCTAGATCTGTCTGTTGTCTTCGTAGCCATGTTTGTCCCCTAAATGAGTCTGTTGTCTGTGTGACTATCTTCTTCTTCTTCTTCACGTTCACCAGCTGTACACTCTGGCGGAAAGTTCTGGTTGTTCGTCCACTACTGAACTGCAGTCCTGCTCCAGAACCTGAGTGTTGCGTGTGCATCAGTTTTACAGATCTCATTCTCTCGAATACAGACTGTTGGTTCCTTGCCTCTCCGGCAGATGCACTCCGACTTCAAAGGAAGCTCCCCAATTTGTCGACTCTTACGACATGCTTTTGGGGAGGCAGTGGGTCTATTCTTGTTTTCCCCTACAATGGGGCCCCGGAACCCACACGGGGGTGTGTGACTATGTTTGTATACTAGGTCTGTCTGTTGTCTGTGTGGCCATGTTTGTCACCTAGATCTGTCTGTTGTCTGTGTGGCCATGTTTGTCCCGTAGGTGAATCTATTGTCTGTGACCATGTTTGTCCCCTAGGTCTGTTTGTTGTCTGTGTGACCATGTTTTCCTCTAGGTCTGTCTGTTGTTTGTGTGGCTATGTTTGTCCCTTAGGTGAGTCTGTTGTCTGTGTGGCTATGTTTGTCCCTTAGGTGAGTCTGTTGTTTGTGTGGCTATGTTTGTCCCTTAGGTGAGTCTGTTGTTTGTGTGGCTATGTTTGTCCCTTAGGTGAGTCTGTTGTTTGTGTGGCTATGTTTGTCCCTTAGGTGAGTCTGTTGTCTGTGTGGCTATGTTTGTCCCTTAGGTGAGTCTGTTGTCTGTGTGGCTATGTTTGTCCCTTAGGTGAGTCTGTTGTCTGTGTGGCTATGTTTGTCCCTTAGGTGAGTCTGTTGTCTGTGTGGCCATGTTTGTCACCTAGATCTGTCTGTTGTCTGTGTGGCCATGTTTGTCCCGTAGGTGAATCTATTGTCTGTGACCATGTTTGTCCCCCTAGGTCTGTTTGTCGTCTGTGTGACCATGTTTTCCTCTAGGTCTGTCTGTCGTATGTGTGTCTATGTTTGTACCGTAGGTGAGTCTATTGTCTGTGTGACCACTTTTATCTTCTATATTTTCATTATGTGGATCACCACACAGAGTCATAATCATGCCCCAGTTCTTGGCCTCATTGGGCAAATTTAAACATTTGCATTGGTTGCTAATGGCCAGGTATGTTGCTACTGCAGTGCCATTGAAAATGCCTTTTAGCTGTTGACATTGTAAGCTACATTCTGTGGTGTTAAATGTTTGTTTTTTTGTTTGGTTAGTTGTTTACCTCTTTAGCTACATTCCATGGTGTTATATGTATTTGTTATGTTCACTGTTTACCTTTTTAGCGACAATATGTGATGTTATATGTTTTTTTTTTGTTTGCTGTTCACCATTTTAGCTAAATTTTGTCGTGGGTGTTATATGATTTTGTTGTGTTAGTTTGTCACCTTTTTAGCTACATTCTGTTATGTTATATGTTTGTTTAGTTAGCTGTTCACTTTTTATAGCTACATTCTGTGTTGCATAAATTTATCATGTTAGCAGCAGCAGGACTGAATATTTTATTAATAAAAAGTGTTTCAAACAGAATGCAATTGTCATGCTTTAAAATTTAACATTTGTTTCTAAATGAGACTGAAAGTTACGGTTGTTTTGTTATGAAACAAGCACATTTAAGATGTTATGCTGTTGTTATCTTGCATGATGTTTGTAATTTCACCTGTTGTCTTGTGTGATGTCTGAAGTTTCACCTGTTGTCTTGTGTGATGTAAAAGTATCATGTTTCACCTGTTGCAATACCGCTGTTTGCAAGTTTTCTCTGATTTCCTGTTTACCTGATGCCATGTTCCATATACAACTATTTATGAACTCTGCCATGTCCAGTCTATACACTGTACTCCAGTAGTGGACAGTAAATCTTCATTGTTGTTGGTACTCTTCCATTTTAGCAGACAACAGTTTTCATATTGTGCTATAGGCGTGCTAGCCACAGTCCATGGCGATGGAGAATGACCAGCGGCCATCACCGAAACATACATCCAGATGTCCCTGAAATCAGGACAGGGACTTAATAACAAAACAGTTTGGTTTGTTTTGTGTCAGCAATTATTTTATTGTACTAAGTTGTGTACATAAGTATTTACAAATGTTGAACACCTGACATGCTGACATGTCATGTATTGATTGACAGCAGATGACATGTCAGCATGTCATGTGTTCAACATGCTGACATGTCATCTGCTGACATTAATATATGACATGTCATCTGCCGTCAATGAACACATGACATGCTGACATGTCATCTGCTGTCAATCAATACATGACATGTCATCTGCTGTCAATAAACACATGACATGCTGACATGTCATCTGCTGTCAATCAACACATAACATGTCATCTGCTGTCAATGAACACATGACATACTGACATGTCATCTGCTGTCACTGAACACAATACTGAACACACATTTACTTCCCTGGTACTCCCCATGTGAAGTCATCATGAAGTCTACCACCCTTAGAAACAATGATGAAAACAACCACAAGTACCTACATTTTTGTGTCCTGTCTTAGGTCACGTCTTCCCATATCATCTTGCTTATTCTTAAAATACTGTCTTTGGCGCACTACATGTCCCCTGCTACACATATAAATGCCCTTTTTACTGATGAAATATTGTCTGTCTGTCCTGTACCATTTCTTTCTAATCAAGCATGTCGTAGGGTGTTAAGTTTCCTGCACCTGTTCCTTGGCAGTAGGGACATTACTCTGTAACACAACAAGTATAAGAGTGGAGTGAGTCCAGCAAGTATAAGAGTGGAGTGAGTCCAGCAAGTATAAGAGTGGAGTGAGTCCAGCAAGTATAAGAGTGGAGTGAGTTCAGCAAGTGTAAGAGTGGAGTGAGTTCAGCAAGTATAAGAGTGGAGTGAGTCCAGCAAGTATAAGAGTGGAGTGAGTTCAGCAAGTGTAAGAGTGGAGTGAGTTCAGCAAGTATAAGAGTGGAGTGAGTTCAGCAAGTATAAGAGTGGAGTGAGTCCAGCAAGTATAAGAGTGGAGTGAGTTCAGCAAGTATAAGAGTGGAGTGAGTTCAGCAAGTATAAGAGTGGAGTGAGTTCAGCAAGTATAAGAGTGGAGTGAGTTCAGCAAGTATAAGAGTGGAGTGAGTCCAGCAAGTATAAGAGTGGAGTGAGTCCAGCAAGTATGAGTGGAGTGAGTCCAGCAAGTATAAGAGTGGAGTGAGTCCAGCAAGTATAAAAGTGGAGTGAGTCCAGCAAGTGTTAGAGTGGAGTGAGTCCAGCAAGTGTAAGAGTGGAGTGAGTCCAGCAAGTGTAAGAGTGGAGTGAGTCCAGCAAGTGTAAGGGTGGAGTGAGTCCAGCAAGTGTAAGAATGGAGTGAGTCCAGCAAGTATAAGAGTGGAGTGAGTCCAGCAAGTATAAGAGTGGAGTGAGTTCAGCAAGTGTAAGAGTGGAGTGAGTCCAGCAAGTGTAAGAGTGGAGTAGGAAGCTCCCTCTGGAGTCACTACTGAGTCTGCCTGACCTGGTCATAAACAGTCTGTCACTCACGATTCTCTCTGTTTAAACTTCCTGGCAAGTGACCAGACAATGGAATGGTTATTGTCATTTCTATCACACTTGTCAGGTTTTTATTTGAAGCTGCCTTGGCTCCGTACATGGTTAAAGTATGTATCCATCATTGATTCCTGTTGAATTGTTCCCTAAAAAGTAGCTTCTGGAATGGCTTGTTGGTAAACCTTCAGGTTACACTCAGGGATGGGGGTACATATTACCCTACATTAAACATCACCATTGTAATAATATACATTCCTTACGTCCTTGTTAGGACGTTATTTTTTGTTATTTGAAGCCCCACTCTGGCTTTTGCCAGGGGCCGCAATATAGGCAGGTCATCATTATGGCCAAATGTCTGAACGCGGTTTCTGGGACCTCTCCACGGTGATCCTCATCCGCATGGTGGCACTTTGTGTCATCGGGTGTTTATCGCTTGTGTGATGTCCTGGTGGGGTAAAAAGCCACGCCACGCCACATCACCATTGTTTACGATTGTCGTTGTAGGCCTTCATCTTTTGAAATACACAAAATGGGTACAAGGAAATGAGTAAGTGAGTAGGCCTGAAGGTGCTAATGTAAAGTGAAATTGGTGAGGAGCACTGTGGAGGAAGCCCATAAAGCTGTCATGTCATTGTTGGTAGTTGTCAGCTGTCAAGTCATTGGTGGCAGTTGTCAGCTGTTAAGTCCTTGGTGGTAGTTAACAGTTGTGTCATTAGTGGTAGTTAACAGTTGTGTCATTAGGTGTAGTTGTTAACTGCCAGGTCATTGATTTCAGTTAGCTGTTGTGACACAATCGTCAACAGTCTATATGTGATCAAGAGGTCTTCACTATTCAAAATATCCCCAACAGACTGCACAATGGTGCTTGTGTATACATCACATGACACAAGGGACCATATGCAATGAGTTGTGTACACATCACATGACACAAGAAAAGATGCCTTCACCACGCTGGTCACAGCTGAAAAACATTCCAAATGAAATCTGAAAGCTTACAGTAATGTACCATGTACTCAGCTCTGTAACTGGGTGAACTTTATCTTTTTAGTCTACAAATGGAGGAAAATGCAAAGGCCACAGTCTGTCAAAAGCAAAAATTTATGATGACTAAAAACGCCACAGTCTGTCAAAAGCAAAAATTTATTATGACTAAAAACAGTGAACAAGCCTAACCTCCATGTTTACCGGCGTACAGAATTAACTAATCATAAGACAGTAAAACTACCAAAGGATAGTGACAAAAGAGGTATAGACAAATACTTTGATATAGTCCTCTTTTTAATGGGGTCATAAGTCAGAAGAAAACCTTGTCAAAGAATAAAGCCAGAATCCTGCTGATCTCCTAAACAAATATGAAGTGAATTACCTCAGTAGATAAAGAAGATCCTATGCACTTCTTAGAACAAGAGATTTTCTGTGCTGCTTTGATCTGCATATTAAACAAGGAAATATAATAAAATGTGTACAGCATGAGAAATATGCTGATGAGAATAGTTTTCTAACATATCAAACAACAGGATGTATGTTGTTCCCTTTTTATTGTAACTTTAAAAAAAAATTTCCAAACCATGAACAGAATCAGGTCTGTTCAGCATGTTTCAAGTCTGATCCTGGGCATTTAGATGTTTCTTTGTAGCCCCAACTGCTTCAACTATCTTCCCTGTGGTTGCTCCTCTTTGGTCAGATGTTTATAATCTCTGAATGGTTCATCTACTGTTGATTGTTAAACTTATTTCTTATTTTTACCGTTTAGCATGTCTCGTGTTTGTCCGTGTGAACTTTATAGTTGATGACTGTTGACTGAGCTCTTTGCACATGTTATGCCTGACATATCGGTCGGTGTGCCACTAACAAGGCAGACCGAGATATCCCCATTCAACTTGCCCAGAATTGATAACTCAGACACCTGTATCAGTGACACCAGCCGGGTATAACCTGCAGTCCCCTGTGGGACATATCCATGGAGCTGTATATGCTTATATTGTTGTTTTTTCTCCCCCACTCCTTTCAAGTGTTTCAATCCACAATGGTCAGTCAGCATGTTTGCTTCCTGTCTGGTTTTCACATCTGCATTGGCATTGGACTGACAGGCCAGAAACCAACAGTTTGCATGCAAATAAGCCAGATTTGTAAAATGGATGTGCAAACAAAACTCAAGTTCTGGCCATAGTCCACAAGTGGGTGAAAGTTTATATTGGTCTTACAAATTCACATTTATGCGAATAACAGGAGGGCCACACATGAGGGTTTACTGTAAAAGGTGGCCTATTCAACAATTCCTATTTATGAGTACAACAGTAAGGCCACACATGAGGGTTTACTGTAAATGGTGGCCTATTCAACAATTCCTATTTATGAGTACAACAGTAAGGCCACACATGAGGGTTTACTGTAAAAGGTGGCCTATTCAACAATTCCTATTTATGAGTACAACAGTAAGGCCACACATGAGGGTTTACTGTAAATGGTGGCCTATTCAACAATTCCTATTTATGAGTACAACAGTAAGGCCACACATGAGGGTTTACTGTAAATGGTGGCCTATTCAACAATTCCTATTTATGAGTACAACAGTAAGGCCACACATGAGGGTTTACTGTAAAAGGTGGCCTATTCAACAATTCCTATTTATGAGTACAACAGTAAGGCCACACATGAGGGTTTACTGTAAAAGGTGGCCTATTAACATCCCGGCATTACGAAGCGTTTGCATCGACTTAGCCACAGAGCCGACATTTCATGGGAGACAGTTTCATAATACAGTCTCCTCCTTTTCTTCTTCTTCTGCCCTTCATCTCAGAATGGATGAAGCACAGGCCCTCAGCGAACCCCTGCCAAGACCTATCTATCAATATGCAGCTCACACCATGCCCTCCCCATTTTTTTTAAAATTTCCTTCTCTAGTTCCTCTCTCTGTGTGTTGATTGGTCTGCCTTATTTCTAAGACCCTGTGGGTTCCAATATAAAGACATTCTAGTTATTATCAGGATTCTGAGGTTTCCTTTTCAATGCCTGTGTCTTTTCTTCACCTCTTGGTTCACTGAAATTTGTTCAGTTCTCTCCCAAAGCTCCACATTAATGATTCTATCATACCATTTAATTCTTTCTATTCTGCACAGGCACCACTTAATGAACACTTGTAATTTGTTAGTAACTGTTTTAGTTGTCAGTCCTTGTCTACATCTATCTCAATGTTTGTGTAAATTCTGTCAGTGAACAAAACTGGTAAGTTCAAAACATGTCTGTGTTTTAGAAATTAATCAAAACCTGGCTTTACAACAAGTGCATCAATAATAGTATAAAAGTGGCCAAACAACAATTGTATAAATAATACACAAACATAAACACTTGAGCACTGGTAGTTAATGTAACAATATATGTGAGCCCCATACCTTACATTGAGCCCCATACTCTACAATGAGTCCCAAACCTCACAGGGAGCCCCACAACTCACAGTGCGCCTCACAACTCACAGTGACACCCACACCTCCCAGTGACACCCCCCCCCCCCACAGTGACACCCACACACCCCCCCCCCCCACACTGACACCCACATCCCTCAGTAACCCCCACAGTGACCACATCTCATATAAACAGTTATACTGGAGCTAGAGTAAGTGCCCTTGGGTCAGATGTGGGTTGGGGATGTTCAAATTTTATTTTATATTTCTGGCATCAGTTTAATTTATAGCACACAATGTGTGCTAAAACTGGCAACAGTGATAATATGGATACCTGTACTGGTCAGGTGTGTGAGTGTGGTCTTTTTAAAAGCTATATAAGACACATGGCACTCTATACATAAGGAATAGAAGACTAGTCTAACCCGAACATAATGTACACAAGGTATCACACACTCTGCAGTTAAGTTATAGCAGCCATACACCATTGTGAATATAAAATATTCCAGACACTTCCCACACTGAACATAAGATATAGCAAACATTCCAAACACCTCCCACACTGAACATAAGATATAGAAAACATACCTCCCACACTGAACATAAGATATAACAAACTCACCTTCCATACTGAACATAAGATATAACAAACTCACCTTCCATACTGAACATAAGATATAACAAACTCACCTTCCATACTGAACATAAGATATAACAAACTCACCTTCCATACTGAACATAAGATATAACAAACTCACCTTCCATACTGAACATAAGATATAGCAAACATTCCAAACACCTCCCACACTGAACATAAGATATAGAAAACATACCTCCCACACTGAACATAAGATATAACAAACTCACCTTCCATACTGAACATAAGATATAACAAACTCACCTTCCATACTGAACATAAGATATAACAAACTCACCTTCCATACTGAACATAAGATATAACAAACTCACCTTCCATACTGAACATAAGATATAACAAACTCACCTTCCATACTGAACATAAGATATAGCAAACATTCCAAACACCTCCCACACTGAACATAAGATATAACAACTTCACCTCCCACACTGAACATAAGATATAACAAACTCACCTCCCACACTGAACATAAGATATAGAAAACATACCTCCCACACTAAACATAAGATATAGCAAACATTCAAGTCACCTCCCACACTGAACATAAGATATAGCAAACATTCAAGTCACCTCCCACACTGAACATAAGATATAGCAAACATTCAAGTCACCTCCCACACTGAACATAAGATATAACAAACATTCAACTCACCTCCCACACTGAACATAAGATATAGAAAACATACCTCCCATGCTGAACATAAGATATAGCAAACTCACCTCCCACACTGAACATAAGATATAACAAACTCACCTCCCACACTGAGTATAAGATATAACAAACTCACCTCCCACACTGAACATAAGATATAGAAAACATACCTCCCACACTAAACATAAGATATAGCAAACATTCAAGTCACCTCCCACACTGAACATAAGATATAGCAAACATTCAAGTCACCTCCCACACTGAACATAAGATATAACAAACATTCAAGTCACCTCCCACACTGAACATAAGATATAACAAACATTCAAGTCACCTCCCACACTGAAAACATACCTCCCATGCTGAACATAAGATATAGAAAACATACCTCCCATGCTGAACATAAGATATAGCAAACATTCAAGTCACCTCCCACACTGAACATAAGATATAGAAAACATACCTCCCATGCTGAACATAAGATATAGAAAACATACCTCCCACACTGAACATAAGATATAGAAAACATACCTCCCATGCTGAACATAAGATATAGAAAACATACCTCCCATGCTGAACATAAGATATAGAAAACATACCTCCCATGCTGAACATAAGATATAGAAAACATACCTCCCATGCTGAACATAAGATATAGCAAACATTTCATTCATATGGTCATATGTACAAGGAGACTTTTGTGTGTGACAGAAGACATATTATGCTCTGAACAAAAGAACACACAAATACTCAAACACACACACATATGAACATATATATGTATGTGTAATAAAACCCAGTTCGGTTGGGGGGAAAACCTGCTTATATAGCTGATCACTTAACTCTTATAGCACTAGTATGTGAGTGATAACTTTTAACTCTTTCCATCCTTAGAACTTCTAGTTTCACGTAGCCAAATTTAGAGTCCAGATATCTTTAAATATGAACACTTTTGAGCAAAAGGAGCTGAACTCAGATATAATAGTTGAGGATTCAGAACATTTTAGTGTCCCTGAACTCTGAACCCTAATCTGGCAAATAAATGAATGTGTTGCTTGCTACAGAAAGGTTAATATGAACAGAACCTGAGAATGGGGGAAGAGTTGTGGTAGGGGGTGGACACTGTCAATTATGTCTGGTGTAAAAGAAATGTTTGAGCCAATACACAATGGTGAAAAAATATAAAATTATAAAACAAATTTATAAGACTGACAGTAATACAATTTCAGTAATCACAGATACACACAACATACAGCCCCACCACACCTGACAGTGAGCCCCACACCTGACAGTGAGACCCACACCTGACAGTGAGCCCCACACATGACAGTGAGTCCCACACCTGACAGTGAGCTCCCACACCTGACATTGAGCTCCCACACATGACAGTGAGACCCACACCTGACAGTGAGCCCCACAGCTGACAGTGAGACCCACACCTGACAGTGAGACCCACACCTGACAGTGAGCTCCACACCTGACAGTGAGCCCCATACCTGACATTGAGCTCCCACACATGACAGTGAGCTCCACACCTGACAGTGAGACCCACACCTGACAGTGAGACCCACACCTGGCAGTGAGACCCACACCTGACAGTGAGACCCACACCTGACAGTGAGCCCTACACCTGAAAGTGAGCCCCACACCTGACAGTGAGCCCCACACCTGACAGTGAGCCCTACACCTGACAGTGAGCCCTACACCTGACAGTGAGCCCTACACCTGACAGTGAGCCCCACACCTGACAGTGAGCCCCACACCTGACAGTGAGCCCCACATGTGACAGTGAGCCCCACACCTGACAGTGAGCCCCACACCTGACAGTGAGCCCCACACCTGACAGTGAGCCCCACACCTGACAGTGAGCCCTACACCTGAAAGTGAGCCCCACACCTGACAGTGAGACCCACACCTGACAGTGAGCTCCCACACCTGACAGTGAGCCCCACACATGACAGTGAGATCCACACATGACAGTATGTTCCCTATTCAGATAATACTTCACATATTAATAAATAAGTAAACTACTGAGTAAAGATTCTTTTTCCATGTCTTCAGGCATAGTGGGCATATAGGGCTAGGCCTATTTTTTATAAACCAAAAGGCACTTGGTGGGTGATGTGGTCAGCATCACACCGGCTGTCTTTACTTCCCAGGACTGTACCTGGTACCCATTCAAGACCTGGCAGAACTTGAACCTACGACCTTCTGATCTGCAGGTGAGTGTCTAGCAGTTAGACCACGGCGGCTCGCATTCACATAAAATGTCAGATATAAATATATGAATATAATTGTACATGTTTGCTCATCTGACATGAGTTAACAACATCCTAGAAAAGTCTCTTCAATCAGTAGTTGTTGAACCGTTGTCGCTGTTGTTGTTGTTGCTGCTGCTGCTGTTGTTGTTGCTGTTGTTGTTGCTGCTGCTGTTGTGGTAGGGTCACCTGTGTCATATATGGTGGTGGTGGGTAGTTCTGGAAGCTGTCATTGTGAGGCTGTTGCAGCTCTGGAGGTGGAGGGGGAAATGACTGCTGATGCTGCAGTTGTCTGCGAGCCATGTGGGGGGAACTGTGGCTGATGGGACCATTGGCCATTGGTGGAATATTGGGCAGGAAAGGAGCACCCGAGGTCAGACTGCTTGGAGAGGCAGGAGGGCCTTCTGAAACAAGACATATGTCCAAGCATTACATACAATCTGTTATGTGATCACCTCCAATGCCATAGGCAACAGCGGGCAGGTTTACTTCTACACTGGCATGCATTCAGTCACCACTTCGTCAGTACAGGAGTGGTTGTTGGCACCGCTCCATCATTCTCAGTAACAGTTCTATAGGGAGGCTGTTCTATAGGGAGCCGGCAACCACATCCCATGGTGATGGTGAGTCTGATGAGCCAGACCAGCTCAGGTTTAAACAAAGAAAAAGTAGTAGCAAACTACTATATGACAAATTGCGAACAAATCCTGGGATTGGTTCAACTACATCCCGTAGTAGAGCAGGGTCTATTTAACTGGTGGCCCACGGGCCAAATCTGGGTAAGCCTAGCAAATTGCCTACGAATCATTGCCAGATGTACTGTATTATTGGTTTTTCTATGCTAGGACTCAGACTTTTGGCCCATGACAATCCCATATATATTCTTTGATTTGTGCATTAAGTTTTGTTGTTACTTGAAATATATTTAAATAAATAAATAACTGCATTTATATATATATATATATATATATATATATATATATATATATATATATATATATATATATATATATATATATACACACACACACGCATGCACGCACACACACACACACACACAATCGTTGATGTTTAGTCATGTGTGTAAGTAAACTGTTACTATCTGACATTTTATCATGTTTACACTGTTCACAAAATCTGGCTGGGATGAGGACAAGTGAGTCATCAGTAATGGCTTTTTTCTATGCTTCCAGGCATGTGATAAATGACCTCATTATCATGCCAGTAATTTTCACTGGAGAAGGCCTTGACTGTTGTAGAGATTTTGTGACAGAGCTCACTGTATATTAGACTGTATACAAGTCTTTAAGACAAACAGACTATATACAAGTCTTTAAGACAAACAGACTATATACAAGTCTACAAGACAATTAGACTATATACAAGTCTACAAGACAATTAGACTATATACAAGTCTACAAGACAATTAGACTATATACAAGTCTACAAGACAATTAGACTATATACAAGTCTACAAGACAATTAGACTATATACAAGTCTACAAGACAATTAGACTATATACAAGTCTACAAGACAATTAGACTATATATATATAAGTCTACAAGACAATTAGACTATATATATACAAGTCTACAAGACAATTAGACTATATACAAGTCTACAAGACAATTAGACTATATACAAGTCTACAAGACAATTAGGCTATATAAAAGTCTACAAGACAATTAGACTATATACAAGTCTACAAGACAATTAGACTATATACAAGTCTACAAGACAATTAGACTATATACAAGTCTACAAGACAATTAGACTATATACAAGTCTACAAGACAATTAGGCTATATAAAAGTCTACAAGACAATTAGACTATATACAAGTCTACAAGACAATTAGACTATATACAAGTCTACAAGACAATTAGGCTATATAAAAGTCTACAAGACAATTAGACTATATACAAGTCTACAAGACAATTAGACTATATACAAGTCTACAAGACAATTAGACTATATACAAGTCTACAAGACAATTAGACTATATATAAGTCTACAAGACAATTAGACTATATACAAGTCTACAAGACAATTAGGCTATATAAAAGTCTACAAGACAATTAGACTATATACAAGTCTACAAGACAATTAGACTATATACAAGTCTACAAGACAATTAGACTATATATGTCTACAAGACAATTAGACTATATATAAGTCTACAAGACAATTAGACTATATACAAGTCTACAAGACAATTAGACTATATATATAAGTCTACAAGACAATTAGACTATATACAAGTCTACAAGACAATTAGACTATATATGTCTACAAGACAATTAGACTATATATAAGTCTACAAGACAATTAGACTATATATATAGGTCTACAAGACAATTAGACTATATTCAAGTCTACAAGACAATTAGACTATATATAAGTCTACAAGACAATTAGACTATATATATAAGTCTTCAAGACAATTAGACTATATACAAGTCTACAAGACAATTAGACTATATATGTCTACAAGACAATTAGACTATATACAAGTCTACAAGACAATTAGACTATATACAAGTCTACAAGACAATTAGACTATATACAAGTCTACAAGACAATTAGACTATATATATAAGTCTACAAGACAATTAGACTATATATACAAGTCTACAAGACAATTAGACTATATATATAAGTCTACAAGACAATTAGACTATATATATAAGTCTACAAGACAATTAGACTATATATATAAGTCTACAAGACAATTAGACTATATACAAGTCTACAAGACAATTAGACAATATACAAGTCTACAAGACAATTAGACTATATACAAGTCTACAAGACAATTAGACTATATATGTCTACAAGACAATTAGACTATATATATAAGTCTACAAGACAATTAGACTATATACAAGTCTACAAGACAATAAGACTATATACAAGTCTACAAGACAATTAGACTATATATGCCTACAAGACAATTAGACTATTTACAAGTCTACAAGACAATTAGACTATATACAAGTCTACAAGACAATTAGACTATATATGTCTACAAGACAATTAGACTATATACAAGTCTACAAGACAATTAGACTATATACAAGTCTACAAGACAATAAGATTATATACAAGTCTATAAGACAATTTGACTATATACAAGTCTACAAGTGTTCAAGTCTATAATATTACAAGTCTACAAGATTACAAGTTGCAAAGAATAAGAAAAAACTCACCAAACAAAGGAGGCGGTTTGTTTGTTCTGCACATCAGCAACTTCACATTAAGTCCACCATTTTGAATAATTTCTATTGCCTCTGTGTGTGTCATGTTTTCTGTCAGGAAGTTATTAATCTCTAAGATCTGATCCCCGACTCTCAGCCGCCCATCAACGTCTGCTGCTCCACCCTCAGCTATCCTTAGAACATAGAGTGGCATTGCGTTGAACTCTCTGCCTCCTCTGATGGAGAATCCAAACCCACGTGAGCCACGGTTGAGTTCTACTTGATACAAGTCAGCACTTTCATCAGAGCCCTGCCAATGATTTATAACATAAATAAGGACACAGAAACATTAGACATCGATAACTATTATCCTTACCCACAAAAGATGGCAGGTTATATCAGGCTGGTGTCATCGTTATGAATGCCCCAATTATAACGTTGGGGGGGGGGGGGGGGGAGGGTGTGTGTGTGTGGAATTTAAACCAGCTATCTGAGATTTATCTTTTTGAACTGAGAATGAGATTCTGTAATCTGTGATGAAACCATCTAAATGGTGAAAAACAACATAAGAAGTAAAAGATGCTAGATTAAATTTTATTCTCATTAAAGTAAAGTCATGATTTCACAACAGAAATAAAAGAGAGTGAATTGCTTTTTAAGTGTCCCAATTCTCTGACATGCACATACATATAAAGGAATGGGGGCAGAGTGGCTTAGAGTTATAATCTTTACCTTTGACCCAAGAAGTGGGGCTCAAATGACAGTGAGGAAAGTTATTAAATAAAAAAACAAAATCACAACATATTTGCCTTTTTGGTAGCCTAGGATAGAGGATCAGATGTCTAGACTTCTCATATAAGGGCAGATAATGCACATTAGAAACCATGGAGAATTGCAAGTCAGCAGTTTGCCACATAGGCCATATACACACTAAATTTCAAACAGAGAAAACCTGCCCACATAAAAGAATATTTACAGCAGATGCGGTTCTGGAATAAACAATGATCAATGTTGCTTTGGAATTTGTGTGCTGAGCTCACAACCTCCTCTTGTGGTCTCTGTAAAGAGACTTAGCTACTTGTGCAGTTAACTGTAGCCAAAGCGAGTGATCCTTTACAGATCAAACCACATTTCACAAACCAAACTTTAACCTAAATCAAACTCAGTAAACCAAACTTTACAACCCAAACCAAACTAAACTTTACAACTCAAACTAACCATCAACCAATATTTACAACCCAAATCAAACAACACACACACAAAAGCTTTAAAACCCAAACCAAACGAAACTTTACAACTAAAACTTAACATTATAAACCAGTATTTACTACCCAAAATCAAACTCAACACACACCCAAAAAAAAACTACAACCCAAACAAAACTTTACAGACCAAACTAAACTTTACTACTTGATCTTTACAATCCAAATCAAACTCAAGAAACCAAACTTTACAATTAAAACTGAGCTAAACTTTACAAACCAAACTTTACAACCCAAATCAAACTCAATAAAGTAAACTAAATTTTGCAAACCAATGCTTGAAAAAAAAAGAAAAAAAACCCACCAAAGTGTTGTGTATTCAATTGTTGCCCTGAATTACAAATGTAATCTGGACTAAAAACAGAACTGAGAAGTTGCACAAAATTATTGACACACACAGATATATGTAAATGTTTTGACAAAAATCTTGATTAACTCTTTTAAGACATATCGCCACTTTAGTGGCTTCTGAATCTATCACGTTTGGATGGATCACCACTTAAATGGTGTCACGCATAGACACTCTAATATTGTTTTGTTTGCTAGAAAAATAATGTGCGTAAACCTGTTCCAAAAAACTGGAGTTAGCAAAAGGAGGTAACAACATTATCCCAGCATGATGAGGTGACAGGTTTAATTTTTGATTATTTTAAAAATAAATTCAGTGTGATCCAATTTTTACGTGATTTTCCAGACCAAAGGACAAGGAAAAGGGTCTAGAAATGTCCTTACTGTTGCTGTCATTGATGAATCTGAGCCAGATAGTGACGACAGTCTTGATATTATGATTAAAAATGCAAAATAGTTCAAGTCCCAAACCTATTGCCAAAATATAGGTTAGGATAATATTGAACAAAATGTTTAGATCAGATTGTCACTGTTTCTATCAGCTGTATTCTAAATTCAGTTGTAAAATTTGACATGTCATACAAAAATGGTCATAAAATCCTAATTATTTAGATTACTTAGTTTCAAATAAAGACTTGGTGATGCATAACTAAACAGAGAAGGCAGGCACATTCTTAGAAATGTAAGCACTGTTGTTGAAAAAGTAAGAAAGTAAGTTAAGCACAATATTTTGTGTGTTTAAAAAAAATCACAATGTGTGTCTAACATCCTTGAATGTTGTGTCATTTTAATATTTTGTTTCTGTAATACTGATACTTAAATAGTTTAGATGTACTCTATATTCATTTCTCTTTAATTTGAAATATATCGTAATACAGCCAGTACTTTTTCTTCTGGAAGGTTTTAGCTTTGTCATGTTGCAGTAAAAAACATTCAGCTCATAATTAATTCTGTTCAAAGAAAGAAACACTTTCATACTGAAAGAGTTATATAAAGAGTTATATAGAAACAAAAACAGAAATATCAGTGATAAATAATGCACATTTTTAGGGGTTTCCAAAAGTAAAGCAATGTTAACACTGACAAAAGATCAGTTGTTTATGCAAGTAGAGCAATGTTAACACTGACCAAAGGTCAATTGCTTGTGAAAGTAGAACAATGTTAACACTGACCTTACTGCTAGGAGCCCTAGGTCTTCCACCATCTCTCGACAAACCAGGTTGATTTCTGAAATTAGCAAGTTTGAAATAAAAAATAAAAAATTAAAATACTAGCAAAAACCAATTAATACATTTTACAGACAAAAAAATCTGAACCACTGAAAAACAGTCAGGTGCTCACATAAACAAATAATAGTGTTGCAGTTTGAATACATTTAACTCTTTCACTTCAGGAATACTAAAAACAAACAAAACAAAATAAGTCAATACCCTGTCAGAATTCCAGGATAAATCCTTAAAACATTTGCAAAATATCCACGTTAAACATTTTTTTTTTTTAAATATGTAAAGAAAATGAAAGAAGTTATCAATAAACAAACAGAATGAGTATATGCAGTGAAGTAGAGGTATCATATCTGATGGAAGATGCACCAAAGACATAAAGAACTGATTAGAATATATTTATTGACTGACAACATAAATGAAACATTTATTACCTCTCCCATGACTGGATATTCATATCAGGCTTGTCAATGGGATAGTTTGAACTAGTGACTGCAACACTTGGACAGTTCTGAAAAATACCATTAAACAAATTATGTTTCTGAAAACTCAGCATCATTTGATTTTTGAAATTTTTATAAAAGTCAATGGTAGGTTTTATCTGGCACAGTTTCTCTGTGCATTACAATCTGCCATATTAACTGCTGAAGTTCAAGTGTCAGTCATCAACACTTTAAAAAAAAAAATACACACACACACATATACACATACATATATATATACACATATATATATATATATATATATATATATATATATATATATATATATATATATATATATGTATGTATATATATATATATATATATATATATATATATATATATATATATATATATATATATATATATATATATATACACATATATATAAGTACAGTAAAGGTTCCTTTTCCATGCCTTTAGGCTTATAAGGCATATAGGGCTAGAGGTATATTTTTATAGACTAATCGGCACAAGATAGGTGATGTGGTCAGCATCACGCAGGCCGCCTTTACTTTCAAGGACTGCACCGGGTACCCACTCATTTATATATATATATATATATATATATATATATATATATATATATATATATATATATATATATATATATATATATATATATATATATATATATATATATATATATATATATATATGCACACACACATATACATACCATACATACACACAAATATATGCATATATAAAATAAATTGTTAAATACTTAATATTTTTAAATGCCTTCTTCTACCCCCCCCCCCCCCCCCCCACCCCACCCCCCCCTTTTTGCCCTCACCATCTTTTTCATCTTATTTTTTTATTCTTTTTTCCATGTATTTTGTGGTCTGCCTTTAATCCTTTGTACTTGTGGATTCCAGGGCAAGAACATTCTAGCTATATTGTTATTAGTTTTCTCAATGTATGTCCTATCCAACACCAAGCGTTGTTTCATCATCTCTTTATTCAAAGGAATTTATTTAGCTCTCTCCCAAAGAACTGACTTCATGATGCCACACCAGTTCATTGTCTTTACTCTCCAGCACCAGTTAATAAATTTAGTTTATTAGAACTGTTTTAGAGATCCTTGTGTTTCATTTCAAAAATATAATCAATGAAAAAAAAAAAATTACCAAAACAGCCACAACAACAAAATGAGACAAATGGTTTATAAAAGCGACTGTAGTGACTGGCCAGACCACTGGTCTTCCATCACAAGCATCTAGAAATTGTAGCCCCAAATACTGGCCTCCAATGTTTATGAGGCAATGTGGGGTTAAAGACTGAGAATGACATAAATGTTTGTACTAAGGTCAAGGTAGTTCTATAGCAGTTTTGCATCATGTGTGGGCAGTTGAAGATGTCACTGCATGTAAGATAAGTTAACACATTACCTTTCACATATTCCATGTCTAGATCTGGCTAAATACAGACCTGGCTGTGGCTTAAGACAGATCTGGCTGTGGACAAAGACAGACCTGACTGTGGCTAAAGATATACCTGGCTGTGACTAAAGATAGACCTGGTTGTGGTAAAAGACAGACCTAGCTGTGGACAAAGACAGACCTGGCTGTGTCCAAAGACAGACCTGGCTGTGTCCAAAGACAGACCTGGCTGTGTCCAAAGACAGACCTGGCTGTGGACAAAGACAGACCTGGCTGTGTCCAAAGACAGACCTGGCTGTGGACAAAGACAGACCTGGCTGTGGACAAAGACAGACCTGGCTGTGGTCCAAAGACAGACCTGGCTGTGGAAAAAGACAGACCTGGCTGTGGACAAAGACAGACCTGGCTGTTGACAAAGATAGACCTGGCTGTGGACAAAGATAGACCTGGCTGTGTCCAAAGACAGACCTGGTTGTTGACAAAGTCAGACCTGGTTGTGTCCAAAGACAGACCTGGCTGTGGACAAAGACAGACCTGGCTGTGGCTAAAGATAGACCTGGCTGTGTCCAGACCTGACTGTGGACAAAGACAGACCTGACTGTGGACAAAGATAGACCTGGCTGTGTCCAAAGACAGACCTGGCTGTGGACAAAGACAGACCTGGCTGTGTCCAAAGACAGACCTGGCTGTGTCCAGACCTGACTGTGGACAAAGACAGACCTGGCTGTAGCAAAAGACAGACATGACTGTGGACAAAGATAGACCTGGCTGTGGCCAAAGATAGACCTGGCTGTGGACAAAGACAGACCTGGCTCTGTGCAAAGTCATATCTGACCAGGTTCTGGTGATCGATGGAGTGTAACCAAGAATCAAGAACAACACATAATATCAATATAGTTGCAAGTACATTCAACATGCAAATTACCTTTTGTGGGGAGCTTGAATTATCATCTGCGGAAGTAAGCAAAAATAATGTTCTAAATGGTGTTACTTCATTAATGAATGTTAATAATAAGGTGTACATTTTGCTACTCTTCTTCATATCTGACAAACATATAGTGATGTAAATTTGATGTTTATCTTTTATCTTTCTAATAGTGTAAAAGGACTGAAATATTTATTCCTGCCTGTATAAAATCACAATGAGGATGATAAATTGTTTCTGAATTTAATGGGGAAAAAAAATGAAGTCCACTGAAACAAAATAAACTACAAGTTACCAAGGAATGAAGAATGTGAAAATGTCACAAACTGTGAATATCTCGGCTCCATTATCAACACCACTAGACATTGTTCAACAGAAGTTGATAGAAAGAGGGCCATAGCAATACAAAGATTAGACCACATTAAAAGTCTATGGCTTTGCCCCAGCAAGCAAATCAAAGTGAAAATGTTGATTGTACGTATTTTCTTTGTTGCAACATACGGATGTGAGTCGTGGACCATCTTGCATTCTTTAAGGAAGATATAATAGGGGCTAATGAGCTGAAATTCTACAGACAGCTTCTTAGAATATGCTGGAGAAAGAAGAAAATAAATATAAGCATCCTAAAAGAACTGACAATTGAAGAAAATTTGCTTGTAAACAGCATCTTGTCTTGCATACTGAAATACTTTAACCACATCAAACTTCACAATGCAGAGAAAAAAACAGTTCTGGAGAGTCTGATACTGGGTAAACGAGACAGGAGCTGACCAGCATGAAGGTGGGTGTAGGGCATTGTTTGTTTGTTTGTTTTAGTATCCAGAAGCCATGAGTTGCTAACCCTTAGGCTCGGTATTATGGACATCGCAACCTTTCGGCCTTGATTCCATTTTAAATACCGTAAATCTGGGGTAAATGTGGCTTTTCTGCCCACCCCCAGGAGTGAACCCGGACCACAAGGAGTTCGTCACCCACTCACCGTGCAATCCGGTTTAGCCAACTACACTAGAGAGACGGGCAGGGTGTAGGACATGAGACATCTTGGGCAGGAAAGTGCATGAGAGCTGGTGAGCAACTAGGTTTCTTTCAGGTTGGCTGTGATGGGAGTGATATTCTGCAAAAGACCTGCCACATGATGATGATGATCTTTTACATCAAGTAGCTCAAGTTTAGTCTGACACACTTTCTGTTGATCTTTATGTATGTAATAGCCACATGATGATGTTGGACTCTATGTAATAGCCACATGACAATTTTGGTCTCTATGTTAAAGTGAAAGTAAAGGAGCCTTTTTATGCTAGTGGCACATTGGGCATACGATGCTAGACTGATATCGGCCCTGGCTGGGTGATATGGTCAACATTATGTCAGAAACCTTTACTCCCAAGGTCATTACCTGGTAGCCATTTTAGACTCAGCCATACTTAATAAGTATCTGAAGCCAGGACCTTCAGGATGACAAGCAAGCAGCTAGCCACTGTGCCGCCTCATAGCTCCACTCTATTTCTTCTAATGAATGGTGCTCTGGTTAAACATGGCTGAAATATTTACTGCTTCCATTACATAACAGGCAAGACGGAGGCCATGATATCACAGGCAAGATGGAGGCCATGATATCACAGGCAAGATGGAGGCCATGACATTACAGGCAATATGGAGGCTATGATATTGCAGGCAATATGGAGGCCATGACATTACAGGCAATATGGAGGCCATGACATTACAGGCAAAATGGAGGCTGTGCAGATACAACTACAATACATGTCTACAACATAATTGGCAATTCAATACCTGTAACTGAAATACTGAAAGAAAAAAAAAAAAAAAGGGGGTGGTGGTAGATGGCCAAGACTGATTACAGTCTCAGAAATTTCATTTAGTTATATAATTGTTATTGCTGAAAAAAATTGAAGTTGTTTTATCTCCTGGTAACCAGACAATTATAACTGTAACTTTTGTATGGCCGGAATGTCATTTCTCTGAACTACAAACCCGGAGTAAAACAACACTGAGTCAGTCTGGTCTGTGTTAAGTAACAGATGAACATCAGAAAAAATTAAAAACAGTGCAATGTGTCCATGATCACAGCTGCTAGAAGAGCAAGAAGCAGACAGAACCTTGCATCTTCCTCAACCCACAAAGCAGTAAAAGAGGAAGTGAAAAAGAGGAAGAAGGAGAAAAAATTAACAGCTGGCGAGTTGACATATATAATGTGTTCAATTAAAAAAATCTAAACAAACATAATAAAGTATAGAATGGTATGGAATGCACATGTTATTTTTGAAGCATTTTCTCCTAAATATAAAACAGATGAAGATAATCAACTGTTGTACTAACGACATTAAAAATCCACCATTTTAATGACACAATGTTAGATTACCCCAAAATTCTTAGTACAATTTTTATTTTAATCACAACTCATACAGATGAAAAAAAAAAGCAATACTGGAAACAATAATACAGATTACAAAATCGGATTAAATAAAAAATTACTCAGTATGTGGAATGTATACCCTAATAACTCGACAAACACTTTTTACATCCCACTTGTAAGACTGAGGGTTGAACAGGATATTTTTGTTAAAATTACTGCTTTAAACCATAAAGCACACATGACATTTTGGAGAATACTCTAGAGAAGAAAAGCTTACCTGGTGGTGGTCCAATGGTCAGTGCCACAGAGAAGCCTGAATCCTTGATTAGACTGACCACATCTTTATGATGCATGTTGGACGTATCAGTGCCATTAACTGCCAAAATTCTGTCCCCTACATGGAGTCGTCCACATCTGGCAGCAGGACTGTTTTCTTGAATGTGACCTGATGATAAAGAACTCTTTCTAGAATATGGCTGTCAAAGAGTATAATGTTTAAAATAATGTCATCTTTATCAACCAATAATGCATTCTGACAATTCCATCTGTAATATAATAGAATATGAACAGATACATTTCAAAGATAATGAAAGGGAAGCCAACATTCTGTAAATTTGAGACTTTTTCAATGAAATAAATGTAAATCAATCATAAATTTATCACTCACAGACTGACTTTGTTAATTGTGGTTGTTGTATACTGTATTATAACAAAAGCTGTTGCTAGTCCTTAAAGTCTGTGCAAGTGACAAACCTGAAACTGTTGTTGGCATTTAGACTTTCTGAAGAAAACAGAAACAGCCAGCTTGTTTCTCATGAGCAAAGTAATATACTATCTTGGAGAGGTCGCGTCGTAATTGTATGATTTTACAATTAGGTTTCTTTCTTGTTTGGTGCATTTAGAAAGAATATATTTTCTTTGTCTCCTAAAAGTGTTAAACTAGTTTATAAATTTAAGCACAGACTTCTTCTTCTTTAAGTCACTTGAAAAAAATAATCTATATCTGCAAAGTTGTCTCTAGTATGAAATTCACTGTCTTTTGTAATTCACTCAACGACCCGTAAAGTTTGACTTGCACTGATGTTTCTCTTGACTTAAAGTTTTACCTTGGTATGTTGCATTTGGGACAGTCTTGGAGGACAAACTAATATGTAAACTTACATACAATCCAAGATATACACCATCCCACAATCTAAATAAGCCAACACACAAACTAATGTATACACCAACACTCAAAACAATATGTATTCATCATGTGACGTGACGTAAAGTGTAAGTCAGCACTGGATGCCCATCTTACATAACTCCAGCAACATGCCTCAGACTGTCCTGCCCAGCCATCCAGGTATTTATTTCTTTGTCTTCCTTTTGCTGTTTTACCTCAAGTTTGCCAGCTGTCACTAACTTTCTAATTTATTCCTTCTCACAACCTGTCAAAAACATCTAGACTGCCCTAGTTTTCTAATTTATTACTTCCCATAACATCCAAAAAACATCTAGACTGTCTCAATTTTCTAATTTATTCCTCTAATTTGTCTGTCTCATGAAGGACTGTCTTAGACACTTATACCATCAACATCATTCTGTTGTTATTTGTTACACAGGGCTCACAATCCAGTCCTCCATTCCATTCCATCATATGCAACTGTTTTAATATTGTGGATGGAATCCAGTCCAGCTTCTTTGGCCTCCCTCAACAACATTATTCTGAAGCTTTCTCTAGGGCATGAACATCCATCCATTTGTTTCCCATTTTTATTCCAGTTTAGTGATTCTTTATGTGCTTCTAATCGTGATATGCCCAAAATGTGGCCATCTTGTTTTTTTTTCATATCTGTAAATACTAGTGGTTGTCCAGACATATCTCTTTTTTTTTCTTGCTGCTTTTGAATTCATCCTATTTAACATAGAAACTAATACAGGAGTCAGTATTTCTCCATATTAGAGGCACAAAGGATTGGCTGCTTGTTACTTTGCCGTGGTCATCATGTTTATCAAGAAGTCTGTCATGTGGCTGGTTGTTACTTTGCCGTGGTCATCATGTTTATCAGGAAGTCTGTCATGTGGCTGGTTGTTACTTTGCTGTGGTCATCATGTTTAACAGGAAGTCTGTCATGTGGCTGGTTGTTACTTTGCCGTGGTCATCATGTTTATCAGGAAGTCTGTCATGTGGCTGGTTGTTACTTTGCTGTGGTCATCATGTTTATCAGGAAGTCTGTCATGTGGCTGGTTGTTACTTTGCTGTGGTCATCATGTTTATCAGGAAGTCTGTCATGTGGCTGGTTGTTACTTTGCTGTGGTAATCATGTTTATCAGTAAGTCTGTCATGTGGCTGGTTGTTACTTTGCCGTGGTCATCATGTTTATCAGGAAGTCTGTCATGTGGGTGGTTGTTACTTTGCTGTGGTCATCATGTTTATCAGGAAGTCTGTCATGTGGCTGGTTGTTACTTTGCTGTGGTCATCATGTTTATCAGGAAGTCTGTCATGTGGCTGGTTGTTACTTTGCTGTGGTCATCATGTTTATCAGGAAGTCTGTCATGTGGCTGGTTGTTACTTTGCTGTGGTCATCATGTTTATCAAAAAGTCTGTCATGTGGCTGGTTGTTACTTTGCTGTGGTCATCATGTTTATCAGGAAGTCTGTCATGTGGCTGGTTGTTACTTTGCTGTGGTCATCATGTTTATCAGGAAGTCTGTCATGTGGCTGGTTGTTACTTTGCTGTGGTCATCATGTTTATCAGGAAGTCTGTCATGTGGCTGGTTGTTACTTTGCTGTGGTCATCATGTTTATCAGGAAGTCTGTCATGTGGCTGGTTGTTACTTTGCTGTGGTCATCATGTTTAACAGGAAGTCTGTCATGTGGCTGGTTGTTACTTTGCCGTGGTCATCATGTTTATCAGGAAGTCTGTCATGTGGCTGGTTGTTACTTTGCTGTGGTCATCATGTTTATCAGGAAGTCTGTCATGTGGCTGGTTGTTACTTTGCTGTGGTCATCATGTTTATCAGGAAGTCTGTCATGTGGCTGGTTGTTACTTTGCTGTGGTAATCATGTTTATCAGTAAGTCTGTCATGTGGCTGGTTGTTACTTTGCCGTGGTCATCATGTTTATCAGGAAGTCTGTCATGTGGCTGGTTGTTACTTTGCCGTGGTCATCATGTTTATCAGGAAGTCTGTCATGTGGCTGGTTGTTACTTTGCCGTGGTCATCATGTTTATCAGGAAGTCTGTCATGTGGCTGGTTGTTACTTTGCTGTGGTCATCATGTTTATCAGGAAGTCTGTCATGTGGCTGGTTGTTACTTTGCTGTGGTCATCATGTTTAACAGGAAGTCTGTCATGTGGCTGGTTGTTACTTTGCTGTGGTCATCATGTTTATCAGGAAGTATATAATGTGGCTGGTTGTTACTTTGCTGTGGTCATCATGTTTATCAGGAAGTCTGTCATGTGGCTGGCAGCGCACTGGGCATATGATGCCAGACTCATGCTATTTCAGACCAACTGGAACTCTGTAGGTGATGAGGTCAGCTTCCTGCCACCATTTTTACTTCCCAGGACATTATCTGGTACCAATTTTAGGCTGGGGTCGACCTGGAAGCCAAGGTCAGTTATTTAAATTATGACATCTACTTGCAATGTAGACTCGAACCCAAAACCTTTGGACCAGCAGGCATTCATCTGGCTACTGTAATTCGTGATCTGAATGGTAGTCACTCACAAACAACATTAGCATGCAAAAAATTATCACAGGAAAAAACACACCAACAATAAAGAGAAAAATAGCAGGAAACACGCATGCATGATGATGAAGAAGCACATGTGTACAGTGACACTGCAAACTCTCCTCACAAAACATGGACACTACCAAACAGGATTGTCTGTTACTTCTGCAAGGTTGTAGCATCTCACGTTAAAGTTAGTTGCCTAGCCTTTACAGCAGCGGTTCTCAACCTGTGGGTTGCGACTCATTTGAGGGTCGTCTAATACCATCAGAAAACACATATTCACTAAGTTATGAAGTATCAACGAAAATAATTTTATGGTTAGGGGTCGCCACAACATAAGGAACTGTATTAAAGGTTAAAGGACGCTTGAAAACCACTGCTTAACAGAACCGACTCCAGTCTTTTTTGGGGCTGTTTGTGATTTCATAGGTCATTTTATTTCAGTGGCTTTCCATTTCTTTCTGAACGGTCACCTCTCCATATCCCTGTTGAAACCAGTGCAAGTCGGTTTGCTGCCACATCCCCTGCAGCTGGGATCAAACTACAAAGCATGTTCCTAGTACTTAAGCCAGAGAGGTTGATGTCTCATACAGACTGCAATATCTCCCAAGTTTATTTCACAACATTTAAGAATTTGAAATAACACAAGAAAAATGCATACACAGAATGGGGAGATAACTAAGGAGAAAAACTGAAAAATGATATCATTAATAAACTGTAGCCAGCTTCATGTATAGACACTGTATAGAACATTTAAGTAATACTGACACTGCAAATATTTCCCATTGGGTATTATCCTATATAGCCCTGACATATATTATGACATATATTATTCTATACAGCCCCGACACGTACTATTCTATATAGCCTTGATGTATACTATTCTATATAGCCCTGACGTATACAATTCTATACAGCCCTGAGGTATACTATTCTATATAGCCTTGATGGATACTATTCTTTACAGCCCTGATGTATACTATTCTATATAGCCCTGACGTATACAATTCTATACAGCCCTGAGGTATACTATTCTATATAGCCCTGACGTATACAATTCTATACAGCCCTGAGGTATACTATTCTATATAGCCCTGACGTATACAATTCTATACAGCCCTGAGGTATACTATTCTATATAGCCCTGATGTATACAATTCTATACAGCCCTGAGGTATACTATTCTATATAGCCCTGACGTATACAATTCTATACAGCCCTGAGGTATACAATTTTATATAGCCCTGATGTATACTATTCTATACAGCCCTGATGTATACTATTCTTTATAGCCCTGACGTATACAATTCTATACAGCCCTGAGGTATACTATTCTATATAGCCCTGATGTATACAATTCTATACAGCCCTGAGGTATACTATTCTATATAGCCCTGACGTATACAATTCTATACAGCCCTGAGGTATACAATTCTATATAGCCCTGATGTATACTATTCTATACAGCCCTGATGTATACTATTCTATACAGCCCTGATGTATACTATTCTATACAGCCCTGATGTATACTATTCTATACAGCCCTGATGTATACTATTCTATACAGCCCTGATGTATACTATTCTATACAGCCCTGAGGTATACTATTCTATACAGCCCTGATGTATACTATTCTATACAGCCCTGATGTATACTATTCTATACAGCCCTGATGTATACTATTCTTTATAGCCCTGACATATACTATTCTTTATAGTCCTGACATATAATATTCTAAATAATGCTGACATATACTTTTCTATATCACATTTGCTATATTTCTGTATATTATTCTATGTGGTATTCTATATAACTATGGCATAAATTATTCTATATGGATAACTGTCTTATTATATACATATTTCAATTATATAGACATATATTAATTTATAGTTTCAAAACAAAAGCTAGTTGTGTATCATTTGCAGGATGTTGCAGAAACAACCCCAGCATTTTGTTGGTTGTTGTGGTTTTTCTAGGCAAATTTTAACTTCAGTAGTTTGCTGCTGCTTCCTGATTGGTCAGCTCATTATACTATTGTCAAAATCAACACAAGATGGTCTGCTGCCAAATGGCCTGTAGGTGGGATCAAACCCGACATCCCAGCATTAGGAAGTGCATTCACAAAACCTAAGCCACAATTGCTGACAATTTATATAATCCCGGCAGCAGTCTGTGTCAATGTTTCTACAAGGGACAGTCATGGACATGTAGTCTGAGTCAATGTTTCCACAAGGGACAGTGATGGACAGGCAGTCTGTGTCAATGTTTCCACAAGGGACAGTCATGGACATGTAGTCTGAGTCAATGTTTCCACAAAGGACAGTCATGGACATGTAGTCTGAGTCAATGTTTCCACAAGGGACAGTGATGGACAGGCAGTCTGTGTCAATGTTTCTACAAAGGACAGTCATGGACATGCAGTCTGTGTCAATGTTTCCACAAGGGACAGTGAGGGACAGGCAGTCTGTGTCAATGCTTCCACAAGGGACAGTGAGGGACAGGCAGTCTGTGTCAATGCTTCCACAAGGGACAGTGATGGACAGGCAGTCTGTGTCAATGTTTCTACAAGGGACAGTCATGGACATGTAGTCTGAGTCAATGTTTCCACAAGGGACAGTGATGGACAGGCAGTCTGTGTCAATGTTTCCACAAGGGACAGTCATGGACATGTAGTCTGAGTCAATGTTTCCACAAGTGAGTCATGGACATGTAGTCTGAGTCATGTTTCCAAGGGACAGTGATGGACAGGCAGTCTGTGTCAATGTTTCCACAAGGGACAGTGATGGACAGTCAATGTTTTCTACAAGGACAGTCATGGACATGCAGTCTGTGTCAATGTTTCCACAAGGGACAGTGAGGGACAGGCAGTCTGTGTCAATGCTTCCACAAGTGACAGGGAGGGACAGGCAGTCTGTGTCAATGTTTCCACAAGGGACAGTGATGGACAGGCAGTCTGTGTCAATGCTTCCACAAGTGACAGGGAGGAACAAGCAGTCTGTGTCAATGTTTCCACAAGGGACAGTGATGGACAGGCAGTCTGTGTCAATGCTTCCACAAGGGACAGTGAGGGACGGGCAGTCTGTGTCAATGCTTCCACAAGGGACAGTGAGGGACAGGCAGTCTGTGTCAATGCTTCCACAAGGGACAGTGATGGACATGCAGTCTGTGTCAATGTTTCCACAAGAGACAGTGATGGACATGCAGTCCGTGTCAATGTTTCTACAAGGGGCAGTGATAGACAGTCTATGACAATGTTTCCACAAGAGACAGTGATGGACATGCAGTCCGTGTCAATGTTTCTACAAGGGGCAGTGATAGACAGTCTATGACAATGTTTCCACAAGAGACAGTGAGGGACGGGCAGTCTGTGTCAATGTTTCTACAAGGGGCAGTGATAGACAGTCTATGACAATGTTTCCACAAGGAACAGCGATGGACATGCAGTCCGTGTCAATGTTTCTACAAGGGGCAGTGATAGACAGTCTATGACAATGTTTCCACAAGAGACAGTGATGGACATGCAGTACGTGTCAATGTTTCTACAAGGGGCAGTGATAGACAGTCTATGACAATGTTTCCACAAGAGACAGTGAGGGACGGGCAGTCTGTGTCAATGTTTCTACAAGGGGCAGTGATAAACAGTCTATGACAATGTTTCTACAAGGGACAGTGATAAACAGTCTATGACAATGTTTCCACAAGGGGCAGTGATAAACAGTCCGTGTCAATGTTTCTACAAGGGGCAGTGATAAACAGTCTATGACAATGTTTCCACAAGGGACAGTGATGGACAGGCAAATGGATAGTTCAAAAGAATAGAGAGGGAATCCACACACTGAAAGACTAATTTAACAGGGTTTTTGGAAGATACTGGAAACAGAGGTGGACTTGTAATCAGGTTGCAATGGGTACTATTATCATGTCAACTCTTCATTGGTCACTGAAGAAGGAGACAGAAAATGTGTGGGAATGTTTTAAGTGCAGTAATTTCAATTCATTCATTCAATCATTCATTCATTAATTTTATCTATTAGTATTTTTTAAACTGACAATTTATTATTTTATATAAACCCTGAAATTCATTATTTCATATAAAATTAACATATATTATTACTGAAGTACATATTAAACAACGATCAAACATAATTGGCTATTTTACCAGGGCAGCCTCAATGTCAGAACCATATCTTTCTGTATACAGAGTTCAGGGGCAGGTAACGAACTGGGGCAGCTTCAAGAAATCTCAGCATTCTGCCACTGGCTGACGTGTGAAGGATTTGAAATGCATTGTCCTTGGTTACAGCGTGTCCAGATTTTAAAAGATGACATGCTGTTGCGCAGGGATGATCTTAATCTTTTAAAATTTGGACATACCATAACCATGGACAACGCATTTCAAATCCTTCACATGTTAGCCAATGGCAGAACACTAAGATTTATTGTAGCTGCCACGATTCGTCACCTGTGCCCTGAACTCTATTTATTATTATGTTTTAGAAAAACATTAACATTTTCATATCATCCAATCATATTGTAAATCTGATGTTCAAAGCATTTTAAATTAAACACAGAAAATATTATGTAAAGTTACAGTGAAAGTCAGGGAGATCAACTTCACTGCACTGGGTTTGATCCCATGTGGCTTGGTCTCTTTCTGGATGCTGGCCATCTGCCAAGACCATTTCACAAAAGCACAAATTCAGTGACTGCAGTGACAATTCCCAGAGATCTCTGCAAACATTGCACTCATGAAGCAAACGACTCAGCTGTGAAACAGCTTCAGAGAGTGAGGTAAAAGGCTTGCCCACTTCGCCACCAAAACCCCCATAAAAATCTCGATCACCCTGCTCAAGATCTGAACCTGGGTTACTCATCTGAGAGCAGTTTGTTTTAGCCCTTTGGCCAGCTGTTGCTCTAGAAAGTTTTTTGTGTAGCTCCAAGATGTCTGGTACCAAACATGTTGGGTTTATGATGCTAAAACAAGCCCACAGCGTACTTTCTGGACAAACTGACTTGTGTAAATGCCCACTGAAATTCTTGGTACTGACCTCCAATAGTTTGTTACAAAATTGTTGAAAAAATATGCCTCAAAAAGGTGCCGCTACTGCGTACCACTGCGTACCACTGCGTACCACTGCATATCACCTTAAAAAAATGGCAGATAATACCAGAGCAAGAAACACTGTGCGGCAGGGCTACTCATCTAAGTTTACTCAGGACCCAACATTTTTCAAATGGGAATCGTCACGGACCAGAGGTATGGCATGGACAAATCATTAATACAGTACAACTGGCAATGACCCACGGGCCACTTGCTAGGCCTCTGTGGGCCAAATCTGGCCAGTGGGCTACCAGTTGAATAGCCCTGCTGTATGGTGTGGTGTATGTGAATTTGTTTAGTGGCAGTTTTTTTTTTTTTTTCAGAATGCAATAACATACAAATTAGGAATTTCACAGGATATGAATGTGTGTAAGCAAAGCATAATAAAAGTGTGACAAAATTTTGACTTAACTGACTCATTACAGGAAATAATTCAATTTGAATTCCACTTTTTAAGTTATAGAATACTTTCCTTTTTTACCAGTGCCAGAATTTTAAAGAAACATCAATTGCAACTCAAAGACTAAACAGAAAGGATTAATATATTAACTGAAATCACAATCACCAATTGTCAGTGGATGGTTAGTTTGACAATATACTAAACAATGATGCCAAAGAAGCACGGAGTCTCACCAATCCAAGGGCAGAACACTGAGGCAAATGGTTGATTGTTGCTGCCATCTGAAAGTGGTGTGGGTTTGTATGCTGAGAATATATTCTAACATTCTGTTTATCACAGAACTGGGAACTGCTCAGGAATCATTGAAGCTTACATGATTGAAAAACCTCTCATTTTCTAAATGATTATTAATATTTGTTTATAAAGAAAATTTTTCAACAATGTACTTAATGAAATACAAATGTCACTTATTGTTTACCATAAGTTATAATTGATATTGTTGATACTATTCTAATTTTGAAGTGAAATGTTAAGAAGGAGAAAATATTACAGTTTCCGGTTCGGACGAAAGTAGTCCTGATTTCATATGTTATGTTTGATAAATAGACATGACAGATTCTTCACAAGGAATCAGTAAAGGGGGAAACTGGACAATCTCTAATGCTAAGTTTAATTAAACAAAATGACAGTTCCTTTGACTGGTATTTTCCCAACAATAGAAATGCAATAGACATTGCCGGGATGAGTGAGAAAGGGGAGAGAGACAGAGAAAGAGAGGGTAAGAGAGAGTGAGATAGACAGTCAGACAGGCAGAGAAACTGAATATGCCATCATGTAAATATATGTCTTCACTAATCTAAAAGTTGTCTGCAACAAGCCTCCTTCTGATCTACACCTTGTAAGTGTAGCTAGAGTAGAAGTGATGGAAGCTTTCACACTTAACATGAATCAATATCATTTAGAATAAGGCTCACAGGTACAAGAGTTTTATGTTCAGAAGTTAGCCACCTACAGAATTTGATGATTTCTCAATTACAAAAGTTTTATGGTATGAAGTTAACCACTTAAAGAATTTACAACTAAGCATGTCTAAATAAATGTGATTTATAACTTCTTGACAGCTCTCCAAGGAGGCATGTATAAGAAATTGTGATTTATACTTTCTTGATATTTCTCCAAGGAGGTCTGTCTAAATAAATGTGATTTATACCTTTTTGATAACTCTCCAAGGAGGCATGCATAAATAACAGTGATTTATAATCTAGAGAACACTAACAACAACAAATATAAGCTACACCTGATACACTACAAACACATGGAGCATGTTGCTTTCGCCAGCTTGTCTGGACTATGATCAGCAAAGGAGATGACATAATATGCAGGAGAGACAGGGGAGACAACAGCAAATGTGAACACAGACACATTTTTGAAAATATAATGTAATTCATTAATGTAAACCGAATGCCAAGAGGCACACACACACAAAAAAGTTGTTATAACTAGAAATATTGAAAAACTAATGCTAGAAAAACATATCAGTTTATACAACTGAAAACACTTTGGAGAAATTATTGCAGGAATAATGAAAATTCTGTTACTAAAAAAAAAGATAGAAACAAATGTTTTAGTCACCTCCTGCAAATGTCATACCTAAACCCTAGAGAAAGCCTGGTATAGTCACCTCCTACAAATGTCATATCTGAACCCTAGAAAAAGCCTGGTATAGACACCTCCTACAAATGTCATACCTCCTAAACCCTAGAAAAAGCCTGGTATAGTCACCTCCTACAAATGTCATACCTGAACCCTAGAAAAAGCCTGGTATAGTCACCTCCTACAAATGTCATACCTGAACCCTAGAAAAAGGCTGGTATAGTCACCTCCTACAAATGTCATACCTCCTACACCCTAGAAAAAGCCTGGTATAGTCACCTCCTACAAATGTCATACCTGAACCCAAGAAAAAGCCTGGTATAGTCACCTCCTACAAATGTCATACCTGAACCCTAGAAAAAGCCTGGTATAGTCACCTCCTACAAATGTCATACCTGAACACTAGAAAAAGCCTTGTATAGTCACCTCCTACAAATGTCATACCTGAACCCTAGAAAAAGCCTGGTATAGTCACCTCCTACAAATGTCATACCTGAACCCTAGAAAAAGCCTGGTATAGTCACCTCCTACAAATGTCATACCTGAATCCTAGAAAAAGCCTGGTATAGTCACCTCCTACAAATGTCATACCTGAATCCTAGAAAAAGCCTGGTATAGTCACCTCCTACAAATGTCATACCTGAACCCAAGAACAAGCCTGGTATAGTCACCTCCTACAAATGTCATACCTGAATCCTAGAAAAAGCCTGGTATAGTCACCTCCTACAAATGTCATACCTGAACCCTAGAAAAAGCCTGGTATATTCACCTCCTACAAATGTCATACCTGAACCCTAGAAAAAGCCTGGTATAGTCACCTCCTACAAATGTCATACCTGAACCCTAGAAAAAGCCTGGTATAGTCACCTCCTACAAATATCATACCTCCTAAACCCTAGAAAAAGGCTGGTATAGTCACCTCCTACAAATATCATACCTCCTAAACCCTAGAAAAAGCCTGGTATAGTCACCTCCTACAAATATCATACCTCCTAAACCCTAGAAAAAGCCTGGTATCAGTAGGAGACTACATGCAATCTTGTACTAGTAGTACCTCTGGCAAGGTGACCATCATTTCCTTCTTAGGGCAGTTCACCACCATTGGGCTAGGTATGGTACTTAGCTCTCTCATGTGGCTCCCAGTAGCTGTCAGCATTCAACAGCTGCCACCCTCCACACAACAGCTTTGATGGGCTGGCTAAACCAGGAGAGGGTAGCCCACCTGGTTCTAAACGACTCGGTGAATGGGATATGCCTACCCTGCATGGAAAGACTGGACTCGGCGGATAAAACCTCTTATTGGTTTAACGGACAAGAAGGCGTTTACCAGCAGCCTCTGTGGAGAGCTTCAAGCAAGGCAGGGCACTTTAGACACCTTGGTCACCCACTACGAACAACAACAATGATGGACAAACAACAACAAATGCAATCGTCTATATAAAGAATGAACTAGACATCATATTCTGAATATTTTACTTCAAATAAGTCACATCTTCACCTTCCTTTTCACAAAAGCTCCAAAAACTGTGCAGTATAACACTAACAAATAACATGTGAAACACTTTTAGTAAGCAGAAAGGGCCATAAACCTTACCAATAATTTCGTCCACACTGGCACCTGACTTGTTGACAGACGAAATGATGACGAAGCCGAAACCTTCATTTTCTCTCCGGGAAACAACCACATCAAAAGGGTACTGGGGCAAGATGCTTTCATTGGTCTTCAAGTCTGAGGAAAGATAGAAATGCACAGAGTTCAATCACAGAAGACTCCCAAATATTGCTGAAAAAATATTTCACATAAATTCAGATGCATTACCTGGCACATGGAAACAATAAAGGAAAGAAGTCAATGAACATTTACAAGACAAATTGGACCACTCCGTCATATTTAGGCTGCCTTAAATCTCCAGACTCATGACCCCACTGACCTACATCAGCCATAAGTGCTAAACTGAAACACATGACAGTTTTTTGGGGGACTGCGGACAAAGCCAAGGAGTGGGACACAGATCCAGTATTGTTGGACAGAGCCAAAGATGGGGGTCAAACTAGAGATGTGGTCTAAACAGGGAAGAACAGTTCCAAGGATCAGTGAACTGATCAGTAAATATATCCAACAGACAAATCAGAGAAAAATTGAGGGAAGCTGGTCGGAGTGAATGGGGAAAGATAGATAAGAGACAGAGCTTACAAGGCATAATACCAAATATTTTTTACAAAACAGTCTTTGAACTCTGAAACTGTATAAACAAAACTGTAATTACTGCCAGTGTTTACCGCTTTCTATAATGTTGTAGATGTGAACCTAAGGATTTAGGGCCACATGGCTAGTGCAGTTGACATGTAATGTGCCTGTTTGATTAGGATTTTTACCCTGAAATAGCAAAAATGGCCATCATCTTAGCAAGGTCTCAGCAAACCTTGGTCTCCAACATGAGAATCCAGTGCTCTAACCATTCTGGACTACAGATTCTAAGATGGCAGTCAATTCATGAATGCAGAATACAAAAGAGCAACACATGACGTATCATACAGGGACCATCAGCATATATTCTGTTCATTTCTAATGAGACACAAGTGAGCCTATAAGTTTGGCTGAGACAAGTAGACCTCACCTGGATCAAGGACTCTCTTGATAGACAAGGTGACTCTTCCATTGAGAGCAGCGTTGGTCATCAGTTCCACCACCCTGTGATGTGAAGCATTAAGAACACTGCATCCATCTACATGTGTAATCTCATCATTCTGCCTCAGTCTTCCATCCATATCTGCTGCTCCACCTGGTACAATGTGACCAACTGAGACCTGAAGATGATCAGTTATCTATAAAAACAATGTCAGGCATGTTTCTACAGCTGCAGATAAGAACCAGAGGAGGTTGCCATGACTAAATGGTTATGCTCTTGGACTCCCACTCTGAAGGATGGTTGTCATTTTCATGGACTGTGCTGTTTGTCTCACCAGTGCACGGAAGCAAAAGCAATAAAATACAGAAGATGGGGTCATATTTCACGGAAACAAAACCAATGAAACACAGAATTTGAGGTCATGTTTCACGGAAACAAAAGAAATCAAATACAGAAGATGAGATTGTATTTCACGGAAACAAAAGCTCTAAAAAACTTATAAAATACAAAAGATAAGTTCTTATTTCACAGAAACAAAAACAGAAGTTCTGGAGACAGCAGGAATGAAAATAGAGTTGCTGAAGGCAGTTTAAAAAAAGAAAGTGACGCAATTCAACAATAATAATAGATGTAAATAATAAAAGCCATACACGGGGGAAAAGTTGAAGACAAGAGGACAGACAGTGGTACAAGTGGAAGGATAATATCAAGATGTGGACAAACAGTATTCTGAGAGAATGTACATTGAGGATGAAAGACAGAGTGTGTTGGAGATCAATTGCAGCCAACCTTCAGTGTGGAAAATTCACTTGACTGAATATATGTAAAGGCCTAAAGTGTTATATAGTTGTGGAGTCGGGCATGGGTCGGGCAGTTGCTTAGTTGATGACTGCACAGATATGTGAGCCTTCTTTAACTTCTACACAGAAGAACAATAGTTGCACACCTGAGGTAGACTTTTTGTTCACTGACCTCAGATTTTACCCCCAACAAATGTAAACTTCTTTGTCAGGGCTGAGGAGTGACAGCTGAAGCCACAACTACCAGGCAACAGGAACTTGTTTTTCGTCACCTGCCACAGAATGTGTAAACAAACAGCAGCAGGCTCCAGAATCAAACGGAGAATGTTTTCAAGGCACGTCTGAGATGGTTGTTTAGGAAGCCAAATGTAATAGTTTATGCTAGTTAGTTGCAGGGCTCATGAAGGTCATCAGTGTTCACCCTTTTTAATGATAATAGCTAGTCTTCCCTCACCCCCTCATTAGGATTGATCAGCTAATCTCCCCCCACCCCCCCCCTCCCCCCAATTTTTTCAAGAATGATTAGTTAATCCCTCCCCCTCCCCCTTTTCTTAACTTTTCAAGAACGACAAGCTAGTATTCCCCCCCCTCCCCTCCCCATTTTCAAGAATGATCAGGTAGAAGTTTACAGACAACTGCTGGCTGTGATTGCCTCATCAGCTTCTTAACATCAGTTCCACATTTCAATATGTGTTTTTACAGATTAGAGAAAAAACATCAGTTCCACATTTCAATATGTGTTTTTACAGATTAAAGAATAAACATCAGTTCCACATTTCAATATGTGTTTTTACAGATTAAAGAATAAACATCAGTTCCACATTTCAATATGTGTTTAACAGATTAGAGAAAAAACATCAGTTCCACATTTCAATATGTGTTTTTACAGATTAGAGAAAAAACAAAAACGTACCAAAATACACATTCATTATCTCATTACACTGAGTAAAACAAACAGTAACTTGGTTTCTGTAAGAAACACTGAGTAAAACAAACCACAACTCTGTTACTGCTGGAAACACTGAGTAAAACAAACAGTAACATGGTTACTGTTAGAAACACTGAGTAAAACAAAAAGTAACTTAGTTACTGTTGGAAACACTGAATAAAACAAATGATATCAATTTTTCTGTTGGAAACGCTGAGTGAAACACATGATAACTTGGTTAATGTTGGAGTAAAACAAACAATGACTTGATTACTATTGGAAACACTGAGTAAAACAAATGATAACTTGGTGTTACTGTTGGAAACACTAAGCATAACAAATGATAACTTGGTAACCATTGGAAACACTGATGTAAAACAAATAATAACTTGGTGTTACTGTTGTAAATACTGAGTAAAACAAATGATAACCTGGTTACTGTTGGAAACACTGAGTAAAACAAATAATAACGTAGTTACCGTTGGAAACACTGAATAAAACAAACAATAACTTTTTTATTGTTAGAAAAACACTGAGTAAAAAAAATGATAACTTGGTAACTGTTGGAAACACTGAATACAACACATGATAACTTGGTTACTGATGGAAACACTGAATAAAACATGATAACAATTTATTTTTCTGTTGGTAAAACAAACAATAACTCAATTACTGTTAGAAACACTGAGTGAAAAAAAAATGGATAATTTAGTTACTGCTGGAGATATTGAGTAAAACAAACAATAACTTGGTTACTATTCGAGATACTGAGTTAAACAAACAATAACTTGGTTACTTTTGGAGATACTAAGTGAAACAAATGATAACTCAGACCAATAAATGGTAACCATGGTTACAGTTCTAAGTAATTAAAAAGCTATCATTGCAGACACCATAGACCCCATAAGTTTCCACCAAGAAGTTCTACAGACCTGAAAGAGGCTGCTCTGTCTTGCTAAAGAATGCTGATAGTTGAGGATAAACTAGAAACTACAGTGGCTGAGCAGAGCAGTTCATAGATTTCTCATCAATAAAATAACTTCTCATTTTAGGGTCAGATGATTTTTGGTGAGTGAGACATGGTTTATGAAAACATATACATCATACTTTACATAAAAACATCAGACTTTACACATGTACATCAGACTACACACATACATAAGACTTAACACATATACATCACATTTTACACAGGTACATCAGACTTTACACAGGTACATCCGACTTTACACATGTACATCATATTTGCATATGCACAACAGACTTTGCATACGTACAACTGATTTTACACATGTATATCTGGCTTTTCACATGTACATCAGACTTCAAAAGGTGCATTAGACATGTACAGCACACTTTACTGTTACAAGAGACTATGTAAAAGAGACCTCAGACATTTACAGCAAACGTTACACATGTTTATCAGACTTTACACATGTATGTCAGATTTTACACAGGTACATCAGACTTTACACAAGTTCATACAATTTTACACAGGTACATCAGACTTTAAACAAGTACAAAATGCTTTACACAGGTACAAGATACTTTACATATGTACAAGAGACTTAGACATTTACATCTGACTTTACACACGTGGATCAGACCTTAAACATGTACATCACACTTTACACGTGTCATTCAGACTTTTTACATGTACATTAGACTTTACACGTGTCATTCAGACTTTTTACATGTAGATTAGACTTTACACATATGATCAGATTTTTGCCCTGAGTAATGTGACAAGACATGAAATAGCAATTACCTGCGAGCTCTCTTCAGTTCCTCCAATGATACGGAAGCCGTAGCCAGTTTCTTGTCTGTGCAAGGTTACTAGCATCTCCAGAACATGAACACCATTGTCATCAGTGACTATCCGACCTTGAGATCTCTGCACCAGTGCTTGGAATGATGGATGCGATGGTGGCTTGCGAGGCACACGAGTTATTGTACTTGGTACAGGCTTATCACTTTCAAAAGATGTACTCTGCTTCAATAATGGTCTTCCAGAGCCAATAGTGTTCTGAAATGCAGGTCTAGGAAAATCCCCAGCATAGTTTCTAGTCAGCGAGGAACTCTCAAACGGTTCATATGTGGGATAAATGGGAGGGGATGAGAAATCTGGCCAATTGCGGGTGTGATCAGGGTACGGAGACCTGTACTGACGGCCCTGTTCTGATGAAGGATTTGGAGTGAAACGACCGCTAGCTTTAAAATCAGCTGTCCCAAATGAAGTCAGAGGCTTTCCATTGCTGCGCATGTCAGCAGCTGTTGGTGTCTTGGGGCGATGCACTTCTGGTCTAGTGCCGTCAGGACCAGCACCTCCTCTAGCCATAAGCTCTGGACCTGGCGTGCGACTGCGAAACTGTCCAGGTTTTACTTCACGGCTGTATCCCCATCTCTCATCTCCTGAACCAGCATGGGTTGGCATAGACGAGAATTGTTGCTGAAATGGATCATTTCGTGAACTTCCATTTCTGAGTCTGGTATCAAAGCGAGGAAAGAAATCCGGCCGATTGGGTGCCCGTGGTGGTCTGCCCATGCTGTTTCCTTCTAGATCAGACCGACAGCTGTTGACTTGGCCAAAGGTATTATAATCCTGGTACTCTCTTCTGCCCATCTGCATATCCATATAAGGCTGTTGTCGAGGGCTGCCAATTTTATTTGCTGATGGCATTGTGTTATTGCCATCCTGTGGTGTTTTCGGCCTCTGTAAGTCCTGGCTCGGTGTGTTATTGTGTAATTTTTCTCCATCTGTTTCTTCTGTTTCTGAAAAGACATGGAGGAAGTATTTCATATTTTGAAGGAACACTTGCTACAAGTAAACCTCTTCAAAAGTTATAAATGAACAGGCAGACAGACTGGTTGATGCTGTACCACCAGACGGTAAATTGATGCAGCACAATTTAGATGTTGTCAAAGCCCTTTTGGGGGCAAGTGAACAGTGCGGAGAGACAAACAACAGTATGGAGAGACAAACAACAATGTGGAGAGACAAACAACAGTACGGAGAGACAAACAACAGTGTAGGAGAGACAAACAACAGTGCAGAGAGACAAACAACAGTGCAGAGAGACAAACAACAGTGCAGAGAGACAAACAACAGTGCAGAGAGACAAACAACAGTGCAGAGAGACAAACAACAGTGCAGAGAGACAAACAACAGTGGAGAGACAAACAACAGTGTGAAGAGACAGACAACAGGGTGGAGAGACAAACAACAGTGTGGAGAGACAAACAACAGTGCAAAGAGACAAACAACAGTGTGGAGAGACAAACAACAGTGTGGAGAGACAAACAACAGTGCAGAGAAACAAAACAACAGTGTAGAGAGACAAACAACAGTGAGGAGAGATAAACAACAGTGCAGAGAGAAAAAAATGACCATCATGGTCTGAAAATAAAAGTAACACCCTGGTGTAAATAGCTGTGTGACGTAACTGGTACACAAAGTAACACCCTGGTGTAAACAGTTGTGTGAGGTAACTGGTACAGAAAGTAACACCCTGGTGTAAACAGCTGTGTGAAGTAATTGGTACACAAATTAACACCATGGTGTAAACAGCTGTGTGAGGTAACTGGTACACAAAGTAACACCCTGGTGTAAACAGCTGTGTGAGGTAAGAGGTACACAAAGTAACACCCTGGTGTAAACAGCTGTTTGACGTAACTGGTACACAAAGTAACACCCTGGTGTAAACAGTTGTGTGAGGTAACTGGTACACAAAGTAACACCCTGGTGTAAACAGCTGTGTGAGGTAACTGGTTCACAAAGTAACACCCTGGTGTAAACAGCTGTGTGAGGTAACTGGTACACAAAGTAACACTGAGGTGTAGCTTGCGTACCTAGCTGAGAGGTAATGAACCAACAGTCTGCATATAAATAAGCCAGATGTGTAAAACAGATATGCAGGCACAACAGAAGTTGTGGAACAAGATCAAAGTTCAGAAGGAACTAACAACTAGAACTTTCTGCAGGAGTTTCAGTTGGTGGATTCAAGGAAGAGGAAAAAAAGTACAAACATCTTTCGCTGAAAAACTACAAGCGGCCTCTTCTTTATAAATGCAAACAGGTGATATAGTTGTCAAATGGTAGAGAATCTGGAGGTGTGATAACAATGTTCAGGGGAACACACATTTTAAGAAACACATGATTGTGGAAAAAAAAATCACACATTGAGAAATCTTGAATACCCAGAGCTGAATTTCTTCATTAGACATGCAGAGTGTGCAGGTATGTAGAGATAAATGTTGACACCTGCAGAACCGTGCAAGGTCATTTAAAAATTATCCTCGCTGGTAAGATTCACGAAGCTTATCTTGTTTTGCAAAGTGTTTAGGGGAAGTATTTATTGTCATTTAAAATATGAACTGAAAAAAAGGTTAATAAAAACAACGTAGAGCCGTGCTAGAGCATTGACACGTGCACCTGCCAGCAGAGGTGTGCCAGGTTAATTACAGGGTTGCCAGATAAAAAAAAAAAACTTCATTTTATGCCAAACCATTGCCCAAAATATGCCAGAAAATGCCAGATAAAGTATAACATTGTACTAGCTTCACATCAAAAGCTATAGATTGAATTCTTCACTGTCATCCTCACTGGAACAAGTGGAAGACACAGCGTAAACCCTTTCGGATGTAAAATCTGTAAGCATTTTCTCAGATGGGATGAAATCTTTGCAGCTCATCTATAATGATGGCATATTTCGTGTTCCGAAAATCATAAACAAGGTCATCCTTAAGTGCAGGCGATATAATATTTTTTTATTAGGCATGAACGTCTTTGCGACTGTATGTGCTCCAATGTACTTCCTGACCATGCGCTCTCATGATTTCACTTAGATGATCAATTGTGCGTATTGCACAATGACAGGTCATGCCTACAGCAAGTTGCAACTCTGCTGCCTTTAACTTTATCATTACTTTGGCTAGGATGGTAGTCATTGTTTTAATAAGCTGTGACTGGCTTTTTGACAGAGTTTTCATCCTGTGTTTTTCGGATTTGTCATGATTTGATATGCTACTAATTCTTGGTGCAACAGTGCACTGACATAGTTTACAATATGCTGCCTCTGATCCGTCTGGAGATCTCTTGAACTGTGGGTATGTTTTCTTCCAGTTACTATTATATTTGCGATGTCATAAGATGATTTCCTTTTTTTTTTGGGGGGGGGGGGGGGGATGACGTGGCCATTGGGAGAAGAAATAATTTCTATCATAGATAGAACTAGGCCTATATCCTCTCTATTGTCTGTCCTCGAGTAATTTCTGAACAGTCTGAATCACTTGGTATCAGTGGTGGGTTTTGGTTTTATATCCCGCATTTATTCTAGTAGAATAGCATAAATTACAGAGGACGGTTTATCGAAGTCACGATCCATTTAGAAAGACAATAAATACAATAAGAAATGGCGCGAATCTCCGTTAGTCCGTACCAGGACATCACAACAAAGTCAGACTGAAATAAAGATGTTAACTGTAGGTCTAAAGGGCTTTTAGTAAATCTTCGTGTTTCTAACGGAGGAACCATGAAGAAAATGTGAGCACATCTTGATAAGAAAAGCCAGGAAAACCCCAAATATGCCAAAATATACAGTTCATTATCTTATGCCGGTTTAATTTCAAATATGCCAAATTAGTGTAATCTGGCATCAAAAATGCCAATATGGCAACCCTGGTTTATTGCCGTGATGAGACGTGCACACAAATTAACGTTTCAATAATTCTACCTGGCCAGATTTTAGCATGTCATGATGCTGCTCAACATATTGAAATCCATACGCCGGCGTGATGTTGACAACATCGCCCATAGACTGGTCTATACAGACATGAGTCTAGCCTGGTATGCCTGATGCGCCACTGTCGTGTAAAGGGACCTGTGCTTTGACTAACGTTATCTACAGTACCTGTCAAAGTTACACACCGCCGAATTTGTCAACACTGAAACTGGGGGCACACATACCAACCATAACATCCATCAATAGCTTTGACTGCCTGAAAACACCACATTCTGCTGGTCAACTGAAGTCGGCATCAACGACGCCATAAAACGCAATCAATGATCTCTCAGTTCCTGCCACTGTCTCGCTCCGAGGGGATCCCGCCAACCCAACCCTGGCAGAACAGATTCCAAAATAACCGTGGTGTTCTGTTCAGATTACGTGCACTTGGTCTATCTCTGAAGTTACGGAGCAGAGGCGTTGCAGAGCCCAGGTGAAACTTGAAAATGTCAAGAGGAAGAAAGCGCACACCAACTGTGTAGTTTGAAGAGGTCTGCTGTCGTAACTAACGTCGTTACAAGCACTTGTGTCCTTTTGGTTCAGGAGCGGGAAAGAGACTATAACAGTAACACTTACAGCATTATACACAAGTATATAACTGCTGTAAGAACGGCAGACACTGACAAGTTGAACTTGTTCGCTTTACCGAGGACGGTCAGGTGTGAGCCAAGACAGCTGGAGCCGGTCGTGTGTGAGCAAAGGTGTGCGTGCCTTCTCTGAGAACAGCCACAAAGACGGGTTCAGTACAGGTACGCGAGCAGGCTTATCAGTTTATCAGCAAGATTTAAAAATAGCCGTTTTAGAAAAAAAAGTCACTGGTAAACATTAAACTGGATAACAGAAAGGAAACAAAAAATCGTCAAGAAAGCAGCTAAGATAAAATGTATTGGAAAGCTGAGGGGGCGTACAAATAGCGTATGTAGTCTATTTTGGAAAGTCGAGAAGGCGTACACATCGCATCTGTAGTTTATTTTGGAAATCGATTCTAGAAAAAACACCAAATCAACCAAAAGTCAGGAACGCTTTTTGACTTCAATGGGATATCGAAGATATGATGCTGGGTTCATATTGTTCCATACCAATCGACACTCAGTGAGTCATGTTATCAATATTGTGCCGGCCGCCTTTACTTCCTATTACTTTACCTAGTACCCATGTAAGGTTGGGACGACCATAATCTTAGGTAAATTTTGAAAGTAATCCGACTGAATATTGATTTGAACCCAAGAACTTCGGCCAGCGCGAGCGTCTAGCTGCTATGCAGTCGCGGCTCTTGTAAAAATAAATGTATATTTAAAACGCTAAGAGTGTTTATGTCTCCAAGTATTGCAAGAGTCCTGGAATGTAAGCAGCAACTGTATCAAATCAGTTACAGCACACGCAATCAATCGCATAAGGCAACGCCAGTTCTATGGCAAAAGGCCACTCACCAGTTTCTGAATGAGCAGTTCACGACTCAAACCATATTTGCATAGGCGGAAAGCATTCCACATGAAATCTGCAATCAGTTCAGTAGCTGGGCGACGGGACCACATACTTTCAATCCAGATATGGGGTAGGGGAATACAACGGCGAGCCATAGCCAAAAGCAAATAACTTGTTATCACTATCTGTACCACTGTAATGATATACTTTCACTTGATTATCTGAATGTTTGCAATCAAAGTTGCGATTTTTGAGGTGGCCTAGTTATGGTCAAACCTTCAGGTTTCAAGCAGGGAAAATACGAGCAGACAGATGTAGACATACTACGCTTTGCCACCATGTTTACAAACAGAACAGGGACACTTGTATTAGCACGGAACAAACCCGGGCAGGAGAAATTACTGGTCAGAGATAGATAGATTAAAATCCTGTTGTTCCGGGCTGACCTGTTCCACCTCTGAGCTGCTACCCTAAGGCTTGACACACCTACGACTTGAAGAGCCTCATGCCGGAGGGTAATCCAACATGGTAATCCCAAATCCGCCGTTTTACACGTTGAGAGGTTATAATTAGATCATTAAGTACCACCCTGGTGTGCCTAGATCCTCCGCTCTAAGCCTTGAACAGTTATAATTAGAGCATGCATTTCATCTACACCAGGTACCACCCTGGTGTGCCTAGATCCTCCGTTCTACGCCTTGAACAGTTATAATTAGAGCATGCATTTCATCTACACCAGGTACCACCTTGGTTTGCCTAGATCCTACGTTCTACGCCTTGAACAGTTATAATTAGAGCAAGCATATAATCTACACCAGGTACCACCTTGGTGTGCCTAGATCATCCGTTCTACGCCTTGAACAGTTATAATTAGAGCATGCATTTCATCTACACCAGGTACCACCTTGGAGAGCCTAGATAGTGTGACTAGGATATGATGCTATCCAGCACTAATGCGCAGAGTTGTGGGAATTATCCTGAATCATCTAGTGATCAACAGCCAGGTGACCAGTGGAACAAGAGAACTAGCATAAAGTGAACCAGTGATGGTCACTATCCTAGCCATCTCCTTGTGAGATGCAATTTTTCGTTATTTTGAAGCCCCGCCAGAGGCCGCAATATAGCCTGATCATAAATATGGTCTAATGGCTTAACTCGGTTTCTGGGACCTCTCCACGTTTGATCCTCATCCACATGGTGGCGCTTTGTGTCTTTGGGTGTTTATCGCTTGTGTGACGTCCTAGTGGGGTATAAATCTACCACCACTACTACTACTACTACCAATGAATGAGGGGACATAACTGGCAAAGTAGTCAAGCCCTTTGCACTCTAAAGGTCATAGGTTCGTTTCATGGCAGCAGTTCAAAATTAAACCCTAATCTGCATAGTCCGTGGCTACAGCACTAGCCATGCGGCCCCAAACTCTCAGGCTCAATGATCCCCGTGCACACACCGCACAAGGGCTCAATAGGGCAGTAACGGCAGTTGTTTGGTTCACGGGTGTAGTTTTTACGGTGATCCATGGGGGTCGTCGCTGAAGCTAAACATTCGTGCTTTGTGGGGACGCTCTCGGTGGAGAGAGACCTAGCCACACGGGGAAACACCTGGTGTAATGAGGTCCATCTTCTAGACTTTAACTTGACTGACGACAGCAATACTCAGGGCCATCGGTGAACTGATTGGATGTCAAGGGATCGACTTCATTGCACCACATATCTCTCCCCAAAACGTCTAGCCGCATGCCGACATCATGCACAACACACGAACTCCATAGCTCCAGGGGCGGAACCCATAACATTTTGTGTGGGGTTTTCACCACTGGTGATGAACTGGATCCCTGATGGCCAGATCGGTGGGTGAAGTGGTCAAATGTGCTGCCTTTACTTTCCAAGACATTACCTGCTATCTATTTTAGACTGGGGCGACCTGCCCCCCCCCCCCGCCCCTCAATTCCCCCCAATCACCTTGTGCAGATTAAGACATTTCTATACAATTTGTCGGTTGAGTTGAGTCCTATTGGGGAAACACGCAGGTTGTATCTGTTCATTGTCCGTCTGCATGTTTATGAACCGCACGAGACGGTCAGCAGGGAGGGGGGAAGAGGGCTTGGCCTTACAATTAAGAAGATTCTTCTTCGCCCTTTCCCCACCCTAACGTAAACAATCGAATCAAAACATGGAAACCGACAGTTACATGAACACGAAGCATGAATCTCTCTCTCTCTCTCTCTCTCTCTCTCTCTCTCTCTCTCTCTCTCTCTCTCTCTCTCTCTCTCTCTATCTATCTATCTATCTATCTATCTCTCTCTCCCTCTCCACCCCTCCCTTTTCAAAATAACTTTCATTCGTTCGTTCGTTCATTAATTTATTCATCCTCGCTCTCTTTCTATCTGCATTAGAGCATGTGTATGATTATGAATAAGTGTGTGAATTTCTGTCTATATGTATGTATGTACGTATGTATGTATGTCTGTATATCTGTATGTATGTCTGTCTGTCTGTCTGTCTGTCTGTCTGTCTGTCTGTCTGTCTGTCTGTCTGTCTGTCTGTCTGTCTGTCTGTCTGTCTGTCTGTCTGTCTGTCTGTCTGTCTGTCTGTCTGTCTGTCTGTCTGTCTGTCTGTCTGTCTGTCTGTCTGTCTGTCTGTCTGCCTGCCTGCCTGCCTGTCTATATGTATGTATGTACGTATGTACGTATGTATGTATGTCTGTATATCTGTCTGTCTGTCTGTCTGTCTGTCTGTCTGTCTGTCTGTCTGTCTGTCTGTCTGTCTGTCTGTCTGTCTGTCTGTCTGTCTGTCTGTCTGTCTGCCTGCCTGCCTGCGTGCGCGCGTGTGCGCGTGTGCGTGTGTGTGTGTGTATGTATGTATGTGTGTATGTATGTATGTATGTTCGTATGTACGAGTATGTATGTATGTTATGTATGCATATATCACCCATGGCTTGTGTGTATTTTACTTGGTACTCATATATGTATACTGTGATATGAACATGACATGTTTTACAGATAAAATGCAATTGCTGTGTGAAAGGTGAGTGCTTGGAAGGGCCGAATGTGAGACAGACCTGCCTACGCTTTGAAAATAAATGATATGCACACACACACACATGCACATATACATGCACGTCCACACACGAACTCACTCCCACATACATGCTTCCTGGAGTTCACAGGCTGTAAACGGTGGCTAAAAGTTCTGGTTGTTCATCCACTTCTAGACTTTGGTCTTGTACCAGAACTTTGTTGTGCAAACTTGTCATCCCTGGCCTCTCAGGCAGATGTGCTGTGACCTATTGGAAACCAATCCTACTGAGGCAGATGTGCTCTGACCTGAAGGAAACATCAATTGTACTCGGGCAGATGTACTCTGAAGTGAAGGAAACATCAATTCTACTGAGGTAGATTTCTGTGACCTGAAGGAAACAATCCTACTCAGGCAGATGTGCTCTGACCTGGAGGAAACATCATTCCTACAGAGACAGATGTGCCGTGACCTAAAGGAAACATCAATCCTACTGAGGCAGATGTGCTCTGACCTTAAGGAAACATCAATCCTACTGAGGCAGATGTGCTCCAAAGTGAAGGAAAAATCAATTCTACTCAGGCAGATGTGCTCTAACATGAAGGAAGCATCAATTCTACTGAGGCAGATGTGCTCTGAAGTGAAGGGAAAATCAATTCTACTGAAATAGATATCTGTGACCTGAAGGAAACAATCCTACTAAGGCAGATGTTCTGTGACTTAAAAGAAACTTCAATTCTACTAAGGCAGATGTGCTGTGACCTGAAGGAGACATCAATCCTACTGAGGCAGATGTGCTTTGGACTGAAGAAGACATCAATCCTTCTAAGGCAGATGTGCTCTGGCCTGAAGGAAACATCAATCCTATTAAGGCTGATGTGCTCTAGCCTGAAGGAAATATCAATCCTACTAAGGCAGATGTGCTCTGACCTGAAGGAAACATCAATCCTACTGAGGCAGATGTGCTCTGACCTTAAGGAAACATCAATCCTACTGAGGCAGATGTGCTCTGAAGTGAAGGAAGAATCAATTCTACTGAAGTAGATTTCTGTGACCTGAAGAAAACAATCCTACTAAGGCAGATGTTCTGTGACTTAAAAGAAACTTCAATTCTACTAAGGCAGATGTGCTGTGACCTGAAGGAGACATCAATCCTACTGAGGCAGATGTGCTCTGACCTGAAGGAAACATCAATCCTACTGAGGCAGATATGCTCTGACCTGAAGGAAACATCAATCCTACTGAGGCAGATGTGCTTTTGGACTGAGGAAGACATCAATCCTTCTAAGGCAGATGTGCTCTGGCCTGAAGGAAACATCAATCCTATTAAGTCTGATGTGCTCTAGCCTGAAGGAAACATCAATCATACTGAGGCAGATGTGCTCTGACCTGAAGGAAACATCAATCCTACTAAGACAGATATGCTCTGACCTAAAGGAAACATCAATCGTACTAATGCAGATGTGCTGTGACCTGAAGGAAACATCAATCGTACTGAGGCAGATGTGCTTCGACCTAGTTGATCAAAGGTGTCTAATCTATCACAGGTGTCTAGTTTGTCACAGGTGTCTAGTTTATTTCTTGTCTCTAGTCTATCTCAGGTGTCTAGTCTATCACAGGTGTCTAATCTATCACAGGTGTCAAATCTATCACAGGTGTCTTTTTTATTTCTTGTCTCTAGTCTATCATAGGTGTCTAATCTATTTACTGGTGTCTAGTTTATTTCTTGTCTCTAGTTTACCACAGGTGTTGAGTCTATCAAAGGTGTCTAGTTTATCAGAGGTGTCTAGTCTATCACATGTGTCTAGTCTATTACTGGTCTCTAGTCTACCATAGGTGTCTAGTCTATCAAAGGTTTATAGTCTATCACACGTGTCTAGTCTATCATTGGTGTCTAGTCTATTACTGGTGTCTAGTCTATCACAGGTGCCTAGTCTATCATAGGTGCCTAGTCTATCACAGGTGCCTAGTCTATCACAGGTATCTAGTTTATCACAGATGTCCAGTTCATTTCTTGTCTCTAGTCTATCACTGATATTTACCCTATCACTGGTATCTAGTCTATCACTGGTATTTACTATATCACTGGTGTCTAGTCTATTACTGATGTCTAGTCTTTCACAGGTATCTAGTCCATTACTGGTGTCTAGTCTATCACAGGTGCCTAGTCTATCATAGGTGCCTAGTCTATCACAGGTGCCTAGTCTATCACAGGTATCTAGTTTATCACAGATGTCCAGTTCATTTCTTGTCTCTAGTCTATCACTGATATTTACCCTATCACTGGTATCTAGTCTATCACTGGTATTTACTTTATCACAGGTGTTTAGTCTATCACAGGTGTTTAGTCTATCACAGGTGTTTAGTCTATCACAGGTGTTTAGTCTATCACAGGTGTTTAGTCTATCAGTGTCTAGTCCTTTACTGGTTAACCATGTTCTGTTAAGGAGGCAGATCTGGAAGGGAATGAAAATTAAGGAAGAAATGATTGTAGAAAAGATGAGAGCAGAGCATCTGAGAAGAAACAAGACTTTAAAAACATTTTGACAATAATGACCCTGAAATTCCAAGCTATATTTGTGGACGACTTTTTTTTTACAGGGGCGGGTCTTCCTAGTCACACTGGTCATCATCATGGGCTGTGAGTCCAATGCCTCTTCATAGCTCAATACAACACTATCATCTCAAAAGATGGAAAGGTGCCAATATTCAATGGTGTCTAGTCTATCACAGGTGTTTAGTCTGTCACAGGAGTCTAGTCTATTCAGGTGTCTAGTCTATCCCAGGTGTCTATTCTATCACTGGTGTTTAGTCTATCATTGGTGTCTAGTCTATCACTGGTGTTTATTCTATCACTGGTGTCTATTCTATCACTGGTGTTTAGTCTATCATTTCTGGTGTCTAGTTTATCACAGGTGTCCAATATATTTCTTGTGTCTGCTCTATCCCTGGTGTCCAGTCTGGCGAAAGGCAGCTACAATAAAAATGTAAGGAATATCATTGTGATTTGTTCACAGCTTTCACTGACCTCACAAAGGCGTTCGACTCAGCCAACAGAGAGGATCTGTGAAAGATCGTGGCAAAATATAGCGGCCCAAGAAGATTTATCACGATTTTACAGCAACTGCATGATGGAATGCAGGCCAGAATCCAGGAAAATTGAGAATTTTCTTAACCTTTTCATGTTACAAATGGTGTCAAATAAAGATATGTACTCACACCTACACTATTTAGCATCATGTTCCCAGCTGAACTGTTTGATGCTATTGCATCGATGGAAAACTTTTTAATCTTAGGCGGCTGAAAGCGAAAACCAGTTAAATCATGTATTATTAGGGATCTTCTGTTTGCTGACGACTGTGCTCTTAATGCCTGTTCAGAAGCAGATCTGCAGTATAACATGGACAGATTCTTCGAGGCCTGTACCAATTTTGGGCTCATCAGTAACACCGAGAAACCGAGATTATGTATCAACCAGCACCAGGCAAAGTGCATACTGAACTAACCATTCTGGTAAATGGCAAAAGATTAAAGGTTGTGGATAGATTCCCATAACTTGGTAGCCTGACCATCGGCTCCCAAAATAATCTTCTATGGTGAGATATATGAAGGTCGATGTTCTCATGGGGGCCAGAAAAAGTGCTTCAAGGACACACTGAAGACATCACTGACAGCCTTCAGCATAAAACCTGACACCTAGGAGGCTGCAGCACAAGACCATACTTTATGGCACACATATATCCGAAATGGTGCAACAATCTGTGATACATGTAGAACAAGAACAGCTGAAGAGCGACGACAGGCCAGAAAGAAATGTCATACAGGCCCTTTGTCTACAAACACTGTGTTCCTGCCCTCATTGCGCTAGTCTTTTCCGGGCACATATTGGACTTATAAGTCACCTCTGGACTCATAAACATTCAACAGCAGTTTCATGACGGATGAAAGAAAAAGTGGTCCTCATCACCTGTGATGGAGGAATGAACGAACGAACACAAAATATAACTCACTGACTTATGGATTGAAGACAATCATTGATTAAAAGGAATATTATCTTGAACTGTTCAGTAAATGCTGTAAACTCACCCTCATCTGCTTCCTCTATGGGTGGTGGCAGCATGGAACTTGGAACAATTGGGTTCTCATGGTCTCCATGAACTCCATTCATGCTGGCACAATGATTATGTGGTTGTTCGTTCACTGGAGACAGAAACCCCGTAATTTATGTATGTAAACTGTAATATTACTGTACTTAATACCTAATGTATATGGTGATATTACTGTTACTCAGAGTAGACTGTTATATTACTGTCTCATAATTACCTAATGTAGATGGTGATATTCTTCTTCTTCTTCTTCTTCTCTTCCACACTTTGTAGCTCATCCAAGTGTCAGGGGAGATGTAACGATGAGCTCTGTCAAGAGCACTATTAGGACTGATGTTCATTTCTGTAAAAGTGCTCTTAATGCAATCACTCCATCTTTTCGGAGGTCTTCCCCTCGCTCTATACCCGTTGTAATGTTTTGATGTGGCTCGCTGTGGCAGATAGTACCAGGGCATTCTTGTTGGGTGTACAAACCACTTCATTTGTTGTTCTTTGATGACCTGTAAGACTTGCTTTATTCCTAGCATTTGTCTGATTTCATGATTTAATATTCTGTCTTTCCTTTAAACTCTTGCGGCTCTTCTAAGGCATTTCATCTCTGTTGTCACAATTTTACGTTTCATTGGAGGATGTAGGTGTCCACATTTGGCACTGATGGCATAGTGATGGCCAAAAAATAGTTCTGAAAAGATTCACTTTAGTACTCCTGGCGTGTCTTTTTGTGTGTCAACAGGGGAGATAGTTACCCCATTACTTGATTAGCTTTGGCACATCTCGAGCTAATTTCTCTGTCCAGTTTTCTGTCGGATGTGAAAACTGCTCCCAAATACTTAAATTCCTCTCTGTATTAATGTGTTGTTTTATAATTTTATTTTAAATTCTCTTTCAGTCTTCCTATCACCATTGTCTCTGTCTTCATAGTGTTTATTCTCATATTATTTTCCTCCTCTTTGTTACTAACCTGATTTAGGTGGTTCTGTAGTCTTTCCCTGATGGTGATATTACTGTCCCTAATTACCTAATGTGGATCATAATACTGTCCCTAACTACCTATTGGTAGTTAGCTGTGTTTCCTTTACAGAACGTTGCAGAACCAATCCCAGCATTTTGGGGCTGTTGTGGTTTGACTAGGCAAGTTTTACGTTCATGGTGTGGATGGGATGTAGTTAGAGAGGAGTTAGCTCGAACCTTAAAGAATATGCACTATGAAGACATGATACGAGTAGAAGATATCAAACAAATTTTGAAAAAGGCAAAAGACACTGCAAATGGGGTCAGGTATGGCCACATGAAGACTTTGAGCTATGTAGACTTGGCAGAGATGACTGCCTTCTTTAACCGCAGGACTGGGTGCACAGTTATCTAATCCCACTGCCAAAACCTTTTAAGGATCATTCAAAGCTCAGTGGCTTAAGAATCATCACCTTACAAAACATTTGGGAAGGTTTTGAGAAGATAGTTGCTGTAAACAATTTTTTGAAAGGGGGAAGCTTCTTCCAAGAGGCCTGGGAAGCTACAAGCCAGGAAAGGACACATGGGCAAATGAGGCCACTTTTGCTTTTGACGTCAATGAAAGGTTCCAGAACAGACAGGGAACTAAGTCAGTAGCCCTGGATATCGAGGATACTTATGACAGAGTACGATACGACATCTTGATGACTGCACTGAAGGAGGTCAGTCCATGGCTGGTGAATTGGGTTGCAGCTGTCCTGCATTCATGATGAGTTGCTCTCCGACTGGTCTCATGAACCTCAGAACCATGCAGTTTGGCCCCAGGATGGCCCCAGGACTGCCCCAGGGATCCACCATATTGCCTGTGCTCTTTAACGTGTATACGCGTAATGAATGCAAGCCTAGAAGCACCAGGAGTTGGAAGGATACTGACTTTTGCAGATGATATACTTGCATATATGCAGGGGGAAGAGATGGAACAAACAGCCCGGGAGCTACAAGCTACAGTAGACAAAGTGACTGAGTAGTGTACAGAAATGAGGGCTGTTGTCCACCTGGAAAAGGCGTTTGTTTTGTGGTGTTGTCTGGACAACAGAATTGTTGCAGCTAATGTCCCAAGTCTCACGATAGATGGTAGAAAACGTCAACAGAGAGACCCAACTGAAGTATTTGGGAATTACATTTGACGCACGCACGCACGCACGCACACACGCACACACACACACACACACTCTTCGTGATTGTAACTGATTCAGAAAGCATGCTGAGGAAGATCAGAACAGGTATGCTTCCTGCAAATTGGCATGCTTCACTGGGAGGGACACGGGTGAAGAGTATTGTTTGGATTTTTTCACCAGAAACACAGGTGTGTTGGGAAATGAACAGGCAGACAGACTGGCTGGCTCTGCACAGCTTGGTAGAATACTGATGCATGATAAGGCAGACTAATATGTGTCAATTGATTAGTGGAACCTAAGGTATTCTTGTGTGAAATTTGAATAATTTCACTTATTACATTACAAAGAATGTATGTGCATTTCTTGTTTGAACAGTATGAACTGAAATATTCTGGCATGTTCGTTGTCTATTAGTCAGCATCTGTTGCTTGGGCATTTAGAGCTTGCTTCAAAATTCTAAGTACTCAAATCACCTATAGCTGCAGAAAATTTGGCAGCAGACTGGTTTGCATAGATTTTGACAGTAGTATTAAGCACTGACCATTCAGTTAGCAATGGCAGGCAAACTAATGAATATAAAACTGTCTAATAAACTGCCAACAAATGCTAAGGTTGGCTCTGCAACATCATGCTATTAACTGTGTTAAGCAGCTGTTTTTTAGATGGGGACAGAACTCTTGAAATAATGGTTTGGAAAAGCCTAAGTTGTTTACCTCCTCCTAGTTTGCAATTCTAGAGCAGTTGGCCGGGTCTTCACAGTTAAACACAATCACAACCAGTCAGAACACTCATGACATGCTCCTGATCACAATCTGTCTGTCTGTTTGTCCCCTGTGGACTGCTACCTACAGGTTTGATGAGACCTAAAGAGTCCTATCCTGGGTGGCAGACAAACTGGCCACTCCCAGATACCCTGTTCAACCATCAAAATAGTTATAATTAGGGTATACACAATGGTTACACCAGGTCGGTGTCACCTGCACTTCAAGTGATTTAACATACAGTATAGATGCAGTATTATAAATGGTGAGCCAAAACATAAAGAAGAACAGATGATCAATGTTAGAATGAGGAGTAGATTATGAAACAGTCCAGATGAGGCTGGTGGTAGTTTGCACGACTTACTATGGAAGTTGTGGCCTTGGATACGGAAGAAGTATGTTCCTGGAGCCATAGATCCATTCTCCATTTGCTGCTGCATGTCTCCAAATTTGTGGGCCTTGAATTGGAAAAACAAAAACAATTCAAGAAGCCATTGAAGAACAATAACAAACAAATAAATCTGTCTTTCCCAGTCCAGCCTAGCCATATAAACTCTTCTAATGTAAGTGATATGAGCTGCAGTATCAAAGTGGCTTGCCCACTTACCAGTCAGCGTGGTGGGTATGTGTTAAAACACCGATCCTCAATCAATGGCAGAAATTTTTTTTTTTTGGTAATGATATTGATCCCAAACTGATTTGACCTAAAAATCTTACAGTTGGTGCCAGGAAATACCCCATCTTGGTTCTGTGGCACTATTTTGAGGGGAAAAGAGTAGAACCACTCCCCCCACACCCCCTCAATCCCCCACAACACAGCCTGCCAACAGTTATTATAAAGGTGAATCCACAAAAAGGTACTGGGGAAGATTCTGGGAAGTAAAGAGATTCAGAACACGATTCAAAACAGTGTACTGTTTTGTTATTGAAAATAGGATTGATCACAGTGTACTGTTTTGTTGTTAAAAATAAGTTTGATCACAGTGTACTGTTTTGCTGTTGAAAATAAGATTGATCACAGTGTACTGTTTTGTTATTGAAAATATAATTGATCACAGTGTACTGTTTTGTTGTTGAAAATATCATTGATCACAGTATACTGTTTTGTTGTTGAAAATAAGATTGATCACAGTGTACTGTTTTGTTGTTGAAAATATCATTGACCACCACTGCTCGCACAAACACATGTGTACAGTCACTTCATTCCCTAACAAATATGTATTTATAATCACTGCACTGTTTCCCTTTTTTTTTTTTTTTGTATACAGATACATACATATAATCATTGTTTATATAAAAATTCACCCAAGGAACTTGACATCTAACACAGTTTTATCTTTTTAAAAACAGTCCTTATCACTCATGGCTTTTTCTGGCCATTATTTATTTCCGGTAGCCACACACATGGTCAGTACTAGCAAGACAGAAATGTGATTTCTACCGGAGATGCACCAGTTAAATGATTTTGTGTATTCCTGTTTATACTTGTGGTTTTGTAGATTTATTTAATGCGCTGATGAAGACTCTCTTGCAGCAATATTCACTTTTCGTTTGGGTGTGTGCGTGTGTGTGAAGCTGATTGGTTCTACCTTTCATTTAGTTTGATATCTTTTCATGATTGCACATACAAACATATGTGTAGAATCACTGTGTATACAATTATATACACATTCATTCTACCAATATGTACACAGACAATCTGACCCTATTATTTGAATGCTCTGATTATGGATGTTTGCTCTGGTTCCCTGCCACTTCACTGCTGGAAATGATTATCATTGCCACAGTTGATGGCAAACAATGGAGAGACAGACCAAAACAAAAATATGGTTCTCTTCAGCTCATCCCCCCTCCATCTTGTGGGCTGCGAGATTTGGTAGGGAATACCTAAGCAGTTTCTTGGAAAGTCCTATAGTATAGGGGAGTTAGAGTAAGTTTTAGTTGATCTTTGTATACCAGTAACTTAACTACACTAAAGCAGCTATGTTCTAGATGTGTTGTGTGTTGGTTGTTTTCAGTGTGTTCATTGTTTACTGCCTCATTGTTTCCAGTGTTTTTTTCATTTGTTCGTCACCTTTACTGTGCCCTGTTTGCAAGCAGTATTCTGACTTCATGACTTCGCCGTGAATTTCTTTGACCTGTCAGTGTTCCTAAATCTAACCCTAACTGATGAGTATGCATGCATGAAGCCTTTTCAGGACCCTTCCCCCGCCGACACCCCATGATGGCCCTTTTCAGGGCCCATCCCAAAATATATCCCAAAATCGTAGAAACACCAATTTAAACCGAACTTTTACAGGTCACTGAGTGAATCACAGAATATAGTAGAGTTCATACTAGAGACAACACTGCAGGCGAGCGAAATCTCACAACTGATGAGATAGGGTGAAAAGGCTGAAAAGTATCCAAACACAAAAATTTGAACAAAAACATTACATCGTGAACAATTCAAAGCATGGGACTACTTTAAGACAGCACCTGGTCCCTGAACGCCCACATACAGTTTATTCTCTTTCTCTTCATTAATTTATTTTGTCCCCACTTTCGCAGAACTAAACTGGCATGAAAACAAATTTCAAGAGCAATCCATGTCCACTGTAATCAAAATTATAAAAAAAAATTATACCAATAAAAATAGGTCACCAGGGGGAAGGAACTCACAGTACACTAAGATCAAGGAAAACAATAACCGAAGCCTTGTAATTAATCATCCTTCCCAGTACTACACTACTATCTGCATCTGGTTGGTGTGGCCCTTATGTATGCCCTGGTTAGAACATTTTAGAGGTTGAATGGGGTATCTAGGATTTGTCACATTGATTATAATCTCTCAGGATGATCAAACCTTGGGTTAGCATGGCAGAAAGCTTCACTGTTCTTATTTCTGCTCATTATCATTAAGATACTGTGCCCATGCCTTGAGTGGCTACCAGGTACAAACCCGGGAAGTAAAGGTGGCCGATATGATGCTGACCACATGACCCACCATGTGCTGAGAGTCTATAAAATACCAGTCTAGCCCAATATGCCCAATACACCTGAAAGCGTGGAAAGGGTCCTTTACTTTTCACTGACTTTTTACCCATAATTCACTTTGACACCATATCAATTAGCACACAATGCACGAGTCATCTGTATGTGTCATGCTGGCAAATTTACAAATACCATCTCAAAGGATGATCAGTATTTTTGATAAGGTCTATGCTCTTGTCCCTACAGTTTGAGTACACAACAAATTAACTGTAAGAATCAGACAATCCACAGAGCAAGAATGAGACAGTAACTGACCCCTCCTCTGCACCACAATGACAGTCTCTAGATCCTGCCTGCAGTCCTTCAACATCTGCACCGTCTGCTGGTGAGGCAGCTCCCGCACACTAACAGAGTTGATCTGCACCAGTAGATCTCCCTCAGCCAAGTTCTTACATCTGCTCTGATCTATAATCTGCTTGACCCTTTGACCATAAGGACTGTCAGCAATTGTGAATCCAAATCCCACCGGGCCTTTCACGATAGGAATTGTCAAAATTTCTGGCCTCTCGTGAACGGAGAGAGAGACTAAATCAGGTATGGCCACATTCTGATGCTGATGCATCATCACATTCATCCCTGCCTCCTGTTCCTGGCAGTTGGAGAGAAAGAGGGTTGAAGCAGAGTTATGTCCATGACCGACTACAGATCTGGTGAGGTCAGGTAAAGGCTTCATGCCCAGCTGCTGGCCATCGGTGCTGTGGTTGTCTGTGGTAGATGATTGGCTGTTAAATGTACCAGCATTCTGTGGCAGTGTCACAGCCATGGTGGTGACAATTTCTGTGTTGGGGTCATTGGGGTCAAAGTTCAAAGGATAACCTCTGCAAGTCTCCAGAAAAACTGTTTCTCCGGGGGAGATGGATTGGAACAGACTCACCACATCCTGATGGGTAAAACCCAGGACACAGATGTTGTTGACTCGCACGATCACATCTCCTGCAGGAGATACACAAAGCTTCATTTTAACAAATTAAAATGTGACACAAGAACAAGAAACTGCCTTATTGTGTCTGACACAAGAACAAGAAACTGCCTTATTGTATCTGACACAAGAACAAGTAATTATCTTATTGTGTCTGACACAAGAACAAGTAACTATCTTATTGTGTCTGACACCAGAACAAGTAACTGCCTTATTGTATCTGACACAAGAACAAGTAATTATCTTATTGTGTCTGACACAAGAACAAGTAACTATCTTATTGTGTCTGACACCAGAACAAGTAGCTGCCTTATTGTATCTGACACAAGAACAAGTAATTATCTTATTGTGTCTGACACAAGAACAAGTAACTATCTTATTGTGTCTGACATCAGAACAAGTAACTATCTTATTGTGTCTGATACCAGAACAAGTAACTATCTTATTGTGTCTGACACCAGAACAAGTAACTGCCTTTTTGTGTCTGACACCAGAACAAGTAACTATCTTATTGTGTCTGACACAAGAACAAGTAACTATCTTATTGTGACTGACACAAGAACAAGAAACTGCCTCATTGTGTCTGACACAAGAACAAGTAACTATCTTATTGTGTCTGACATCAGAACAAGTAACTATCTTATTGTGTCTGACACAAGAACAAGTAACTATTTTATTGTGTCTGACACCAGAACAAGTAACTATCTCATTGTGTCTGACACAAGAACAAGAAACTGCCTCATTGTGTCTGACACAAGAACAAGAAACTGCCTCATTGTGTCTGACACCAGAACAAGTAACTATCTTCCCTGGCCCTCTGACCTTGTCCCCCAAATCGGAAACTCTTTGGGATTTCCCCGGGAATTCACAACATTACATATATATATATATATATATATATATATATATATATATATATATATATATATATATATATATATATACATGTGGGTGTACACAAACATGTGTACATGTATTCTCACATGAGCATGCAGGTGTGTATGTTATATAACTGTACATGTATGTCTATATATGTGTGCGGGTGTGTACATCACATACCAGTGAAAATACAGAATTGTCCGAGTGAAAACACGGCACTGTCCCAGTGAAAATACAGAACTGTCCCAGTGAAAATACAGATCTATCCCAGTGAAAATACAGAACTGTCCCAGTGAAAATACAGAACTGTCCCAGTGAAAATACAGAACTGTCCCAGTTAAAATACAGAACTGTCACAGTGAAAAAAAACTGGACATATAAGCTCACATCTAGCAAAATAAAAAAGATCTGACATCGAGGGATGACACATAATAAATAAACAACTATTGCTGTGAGACTGGAGTGGCATAAAAGAACTGGGACAGTGTGAGTAAACAGAGCATCTTCATACAAGTGCAGTTCTCTGAGATCTCATCAATATCTCACCTGATCGGAATTTGCCACTGAGGTGAGCTGGCCCATTCTCTACCACATTTTTGATTTGCAGAAACTGGGTGTCCCTGAGGTTGCCCCCAATGATTGTGAAGCCAAGACCTCTGGCAGACTTGACCAGTGATGTCTGCGTAAACTCTCCCTTCAACTCTCCAGGCTCCTTGGTAAAGAAAGGCCGACCTGTCATTTGAAATGAAAAAAGGACGAATCATTTCTGTTCAAAAACAATCTTCATACAGAAGAGCTAACATACAGAAATATGACTGCAGACAGACAGACCTATAGACAAACTGTAAATAGTGAGTTAGACAAACTGACCATTAAAAGGACAGGCTAGGAAATTCATGGAGACATCAGCCAAAAGACGGATGGTCAAATATACATGTAGTAGGACAACAAATGTACATGTAGTCAGACAAAAAAAACATGTAGTAAGACAACAAATGTACATGTAGTAAGACAAAAATACATGTAGTAAGACAAAAATACATGTAGAAGGACAAATATAAATGTAATAAGACAACAAATGTACATGTAGTAAGACAAAAATACATGTAGTAAGACAAATATACATGTAGTAAGACAAATATACATGTAGTAAGACAATAAATGTACATGTAGTAAGACAATAATAATTTAGATCAATGGATGGGCAGAAGTGCTAACAGATAGACAGTCATACATACAAACACACAGACATGTAGATGTCTGTAAATGGCTAGTTAGATCATCGGACAGACAGACTGTCAACCACACAGACACACAGCCTTGTATCTATATCTACATCATCTTCATGTCACAAGACATTCATGTCACTCTTGGCACACAAGGCTTTCATGTCACTGTTGGCACACAAGGCATTCATGTCACTGTTGGCACACAAGGCATTCATGTCACTGTTGGCACATAAGGCATTCATGTCATTGTTGGCACACAAGGCATTCATGTCACTGTTGGCACACATAGCATTTATGTCAATGTTGGCACACAAGGCATTTACAAGTGATCTTCATTGCTGCCAGTTTGCTGTTTTTCTGCCTATGTCTTCACCGATGCTGTTATTTGCCAACACTCACAGTTGTATACAAGTGTTCCTCAAATGTTCTCTTGTATAACCTGAGTTTTATCTTCACACTCTGACTTCAGTATGTTGTCATGCATGGCAAATTCTTAGTTTTCTATGCTGTCACATTCTTTTCAGAATCCTTATCTGAGGTAAGTTTACTATCTAGGTATATACATCAACTTCTTTTACTGCTTCATCTTGAAGCAAATTAGATTTTCTGTTCTCTGATTATTTCTCAACACTTTAGTTTTACTGGTGTTTGAGTCCTATCTACTGTGGTCAGTCTTTCAATCTTCTCCTGAGCCTTCATACTGCGGCATGATATAAGACTGGGTGTAATCTGCTTAGTCCAAGTCCTCCAAACTCAGGTAAGTGATCATCTGATACTGTCTCTTGTGATTTCTTTCATCAGCTATTCAATGATCAGGATAAACACAAAGGCTATATAGATAGAGGCAGACAAAGAGAAGGACAGTACATACATGTACACATATTATACATATCAAGTTAGACAGCTGAAATCCATAAGTCTATTAGTAAATTTTATTTTTTCTTGCATCCGTCCATCTAACCATGCATCCATCCCTCCATACATCCATCAATGCATCCATCTTTCCATCTATCCGTCCGCTTGCCTATCCATCCCTCCATCCATCCATCAATCGTTCAATCCCTCACTGTCTGATATGCTCATTCTGTCATGTATTAAGAGTGTTTGAATCAAACCTTCTATCATATTCTGTCATGTGGTAAAAAAGTTTAATTCAAGCCTTCTGTCATGTTCTGTCTTGTGTTAAAAGAGTTTGAATCAAGCCTTCTATCATGTTCTGTCATGTGCTAAAAGTGTTTGAATCAAGCCTTCTATCATGTTCTGTCATGTGCTAAAAGTGTTTGAATCAAGCCCTCTATGGTGTTCTGTCATGTGTTCGAAGAGAGTATTATGTTCTGACGTGTATTAAAAATATTTGAATCAAGCCTTCTATCATTTTCTGTCATGTGCTAAAAGTTTGTGAATCAAGCCTTTTATCCTGTTTTGTCATGTGGTAAAAGTGTTATAATCAAGCCTTCTATTATGTTCTGTCATCTGTTAAAAGTGTTTGAATCAAGCCTTCTACTGTATCCTGTAATTTAGTAAAAGTGTTTGAATCAAGCCTTCCATTGTGTTCTGTTATGCATGAAAAGCCTTCTATCGTGCAGCCTCATCAAAGCCACAAGCGGGCAAAACGAGATAGGGTGTCTACACTATAAACTGCACAGTGGGTGTATATACGTTCATAGGTATTTGTGTGTATGTGTATGTGGTGTAGGTGTGAGATATTTGGGTGCTTAACCTAAGCCTCTTTGCATGAAATTGCATGCAGGGCTTTTTCCACACTGTATATGAACAATGTGCATGTCAGAGACACAGTGGAATACCAGAGAGAGAGAGAGAGAGAGAGAGAGAGAGAGAGAGAGAGAGAGAGAGAGAGAGAGAGAGAGAGAGAGAGAGAGAGAGAAAGAGAGAGAGAGAAAGAGAGAGAGATACAGACAGAGAAAACATGGAAATGATACTCAGAGAAAGAGAGTCTACAGAAAAGTAGAGAGATAGGAGAGAGAGAAAGAGCTGAGAGAGAGAGTTAGCAGAGAAAGGAGAGACAGTTGGAGAAAGTACTGAGAGAAGAGAGAGTTGACAGAAACAGTAGAGAAAATGAGAGAAAGAACTGAGAGAGAGCTGACACAGAGAAAGGAGAGAAAGTGAGAGAAAGAACTGAGAGAAGAGAGAGTTGACAGAAATAGGAGAGAAAACGAGAGAAAGAGCTGAGCAAGTTGACACAGAGAAAGGAGAGAAAGTGAGAGAAAGAACTGAGAAAGAGAGAGAGAGAGTTGACACAGAGAAAGGAGAGAAAGTGAGAGAAAGAACTGAGAGAGCGAGAGAGTTGACTCAGAAAAAGGAAAGAAAGTGAGAGAAAGAACTGAGAGAGTTGACACAGATAAAGGAGAGAAAGTGAGAGAAAGAACTAAGAGAGCTAGGTGTAGAATATAGAAGAGACAGTGAGAAAGATCTGAGAGAAGGGTTGCAAAGGAAAGAGAGTCAGTGATAGAGACAGTGAGAAATATGTGAGAGAGGGGTTGCAAAGGAAAGAGGGTCAGTAAGAGAGAGATAGTGAGAAAGATCTGAGAGAGGGGTTGCAAAGGAAATAAAGTCAGTGATAGAGACAGTGAGAAAGATCTGAGAGAGGGGTTGCAAAGGAAAGAGGGTCAGTAAGAGAGAGACAGTGAGAAAGATCTGAGAGAGGGGTTGCAAAGGAAATAAAGTCAGTGATAGAGACAGTGAGAAAGATCTGAGAGAGGGGTTGCAAAGGAAAGAGGGTCAGTGAGAGAGACAGTGAGATATCTTTGAGTAATGATAACAGGCGCCCGTCTTTGAATGCTCTGAAAGTGATGGCTTCATTGGACATGAAACAAGGAATGCTCTATGGGAAAAAGAATGCTCTATGGGAAAAAGAATGCTCTATGGGACAAAGAATGCTCTGTGGGACAAAGAATGCTCTGTGGCACTACACCAGCAACTGATTATCGCTGATAGTGTATAGTTTGGGCCTGCTTATGATATCACTCTGGGATTTATACCGAATATGCAGTTGTATGCAGGCGGCACATACTAGCTAGCAAGCTACCTAGCTAGTTAGTTAGTTAGTTAATTATTTAGCTAGCTTGTTAGTTTAGATTGTTCGTTTTTTTTTATGTAGTCTAGTGTGTCCTCTTATCTGTCTACCTCTTTCTATGAGTGCAGATAAGTTCTTGTTATATATATAAGTTCTTAACTATATCTACCGTCTCGTGGTTCCAAGCCTTTTTATTTCCGTCCCCCAAATACCAGGCCACTATTATCCATGGGGAAACACTGTCGGACAATCTTGCTCCACTCACTATGGCCCGCTTCACTTGGATAGCAGAAATGGGTGTTTGCGTCTAATTGTTGACCCCATTATCGGTACTTATCTACACGAGGCAGGGGTAAAATAACTGCATTTATTATAAAGGTCTAGGGTCGCGGGTTCATCCACGAGTGAATAATTTCCAACAGAATGCCGTTTCATATTTTGTGGCTAGTTTCTTTTTCAAGTTAGCTAGTTACTTAGTGAGTCGGTCAGTCAGCCAGCCAGCAAGCTAGTTTGTTAGTGAGTTAGTTAGTTGGTTGGTTTTGCTTGGCTGATGTTTAGAGGAGCACCTAGACGAACGGTTAATAAAGCAGGGTTCTCACGCGGGAGACCCAGGTTCCAAACCTCAGTAAGGTTGGGATTTTTATTTGTCAGGGGTTAAATAAAAATCTCAACTTGCATAGTCCTTGGCGACAGCATTAACCACATGACCCTAAATCCTCAGGCTTACTTCTTCGGCATTCACCTTTAAAGAAAGGGTTACATGCTGTTGTGGTTTACAGCTAGGCAGCGATATCTACTCTTTTCAGGAAAACATTTCAAATTTCAGCGAACCCTTAATTAGTGGCCTTTTATGACATGCTTGCGAGGGGGCAGTGGGTTTACCCCCCCCCCCTTTTCAAGTGGGGCCCTGTAACCCACTTAGAGAGGTTAGTAAGATGGTTAATAAGTGCACAGACAGACGGACAAACAGACGGATAAGTGGATGAACAGACGGACGGATGGACAGACACACGGACAGACAGATGGTCGGACAGACAGACAGACAGACAGACAGACAGACAGACAGACAGACAGACAGACAGACAGACAGACAGACAGACAGACAGACAGACAGACAGACAGACAGACTAAGGAGAGGCAGACAGGCAGATGTTAGGAGAGGCAGACAGACAGATAGTCGGAGAGACAGACAAACAAACAGACCGACGGAGAGACAGACAGACAGACTGAAGGAGAGGCAGACAGCCAGATAGATGTTCGGAGAGGCAGACATACAGATGGTCGGAGAGACAGACAAACAAACAGACTGACGGAGAGACAGACAGACGCACCTGTTGTAGAAGACAGTTGTCCGTGCATGTTATTCTCACTAGCTGACCTTTTGGTACCAGTCTCTGAAGTTTTCTTGTGCCGTGGAAAAGTATTGGTCACCTCAGCACCTGTCACAATCAATAATCAAACCAATTCTTAGAATCATTTTTTTTTTGACAGCCTCCTTCTGATGTTTGTAATAAGATGTCTTCGCATCTCTCAAACCATTTTCTTTATTCACTTTGGTTATGTCAAGAAAGTCAAGCATACTTTGGTTAGGTCAAGAAAGTCAAGCATACTTTGGTTATGTCAAGAAAGTCAAACATACTTTGGTTATGTCAAGAAAGTCAAACATACTTTGGTTATGTCAAGAAAGTCAAACATACTTTGGTTATGTCAAGAAAGTCAAACAAACTTTGGTTATGTCAAGAAAGTCAAGCATACTTTGGTTATTTAGAGAAAGTCAAGCATACTTTGGTTATTTAGAGAAAGTCAAGGAGAGCCGTGAGAATTTATTTTGATTTTAAGACAGGAACCACATATATACAATTTAATATTTCTGTTTAAGGATGGGTCGATATGAAGGCTATAGGTAAAGGGCAAAAGGGGGGGGGGGGGGTTAGGAGGCCCCCCACGTGTCCAGGGGAATGTGACCATGTAACTGTTGGACCTACAGACAAACACACATAATTCCAACATACCGGGTTCGATGCAGCTGCGCGGTCCAAGAAATTCCATAGCAGACTTGGTTATGTCTCTGTTTTGATTATGTCCATTTGTTCAAATTGTTCAGTCAAGCAATGGCAAACTTTTGTTATTGTATGTCCAAGCATACTTTGGGATTACCAGAAAAGCATAGTGGTTACTGTCAAAATGCTGGCACTTTGGTTATGCAACGTCCTTTGAAGTCTTAGTATATCTGCCTGAGAGGCAAGGAACCAACAGTCTGCATAAAAATAAACTACATTTGTAAAACGAATGTGCATTTAACACTCCGGTTCTGCAGGAACCCACAAAACTAGATTTAATATTTCTGTTTAAGAATGGGTCGAACATGGCCAGATAGGTCCCGTCGGGGGTGGGGGAATACAGCCGTTGAAGCATGTGACCAAGTAACTGAAGACCTTCCAAACCCAGTTAAAGTTGAAGCATTTCATAATTCCAACATACCGAGTTCGATGCAGCTGTGGGCAATTCCATAGTTAATAATCTGTTTTGATTTGTCCATTGTGACTAGAGAGTTTCTGGCAACAACAGTTTAAAATCAATTGCCCGACTAGAGACAAATTCTGGTACTGCAACAAGTTTAAAATAGAATCTGCCGACTAGAGACAACGTTCTGGTAACACACAGTTTAAAAATGCTTTAACACCGACCGGTTTCTAGAAGAGAGTCCAGAAGTGGACAACAGCCAAATCTTTGCGTCGACTAGAGAGTTTACAGCCGTTGTAAGCAACAGTTTAGAAATCCTTTCCCGACTAGAGAGTTTCTGGTTTTTAAAAGAAAAACAGGTTAAAATCTTTGAGCGACTAGAGAGTTTCTGGTAACAACAGTTTAAAATCTTTGCCCGACTAGAGAGTTTCTGGTAACAACAGTTTAAAATCCTTGCCCGACTAGAGAGTTTCTGGTAACAACAGTTTAAAATCCTTGCCCAACTAGAGTTTCTGGTAACAACAGTTTAAAATCTTTGCCCGAAAGATTTTCTGGTAAAAACAATTTTAAATCCTTGCTTAACTATAGAGTTTCTGGTTAAAAACAGTTTAAAATCCTTGCCCGACTATAAAGTTTCTATTAAAAACAGTTTAAAATCCTTGCCGAGAGATTTTCTGGTAAAAACAGTTTAAAATCCTTGCCTAATTATAGAGTTTGTTGTAAAAACAGGTTTAAATCTTGCCCAACAAGAGAGCTTCTGATAAAAACAGTTTAAAATCCTTGCCAAACTGTAATAACATAGCATAACCCTTACCCCATTAGGGTCGTGGAGGTGTATGAGTGGAAGCACTGGCACATAAAACCAGCCATCTTTCTCTGTCTTCTGCTTGATGAATAAGTGTATGATAGCTTAGTCCTGTCCATTTCTTGATGTTGTCGTTTCAGGTTCTTCTTTTTCCTGCTCTTCTTCGACTACCCCCCCCCCCCCCCCCGCCCCCGCCAATGTTCCTTGAAACACAGTCTTTGCAATCAATCATGTCTCACCACGTGCCCAACCCAAGCAAGCTTGCGACATTTCACCAAGAGCGCCTCCTGATGTCCTGCAAATGTGTATATTTTGTCTCTGGCGTATTTATTAGTTTTTTGTTCTAAATAACTAATTCGTAAAATGCGTCTGTAGCATTTATATTCGAAAGCCTGAATTCCCCTTTCTGTTTCCACAGTAAGAGTCCAACTCTCACACACGTATAAGAAAATAGAAAATACCAGTGATTTGTAAATATTGACCTTGACTGCGATGATGATTTTGCTCTTCCACATCGCATTCAGCGGCGACATCGCGGCTGTTGCTATATCAAGTCTTGTCTCTTTGGTACAGATGCCTAACAATAGAGTTTATTGTAAAAATAGTTTTAAATCGTTGCCTTATTTTAGAGTTTATTGCTTCCTCGAAGTCGGAGTATATCTGCCCGTGAGGCAGGAAACGGCAAAAGCCAGTAAAACGGGTGTACACGCAAAACTCAAAGGTCCAGGTAAAAGCCAAGAGTCCAAGCGGACGATTAACCGGAACCTTTCGCCGAAATTCATAGCCGGTAAACGAAGAAGAAGAAGAAGAGTTTATTGTAAAAACAGTTTAACATCCTTCGTTTAACTATCAGGTTTATTGTAAAAACAGTTTAAAATCCTTGTTTAACTATCAAGTTTATTGTAAAAACAGTTTAACATCCTTGTTTAACTATCAAGTTTATTGTAAAAACAGTTTAAAATCCTTGTCTAACTATCAAGTTTATTCTAAAAAAATTAGTTTAAAATCCTTGCCTAACTATAAGGTTTATTGTAAAAGCAGTTAAAAAACCTTGCCCAACTATTGAGTTCATTGTAAAAACAGTTTCAAAATTCTTGCCCAATTTTACAAGTAACTGCTTTTGTTTCTTCAATGTTCTAACGTTAGTTGTTATTCTGATGTCGCTATCATTATTATCATTTTACTAGGTGTTCAATGTTCTAGTTTCTGCGTTCATTTTCTGTCTGCTACACTCAACTCCTCCACCCTTCATTATTTTTGGGTTGGGGGAGGGGTGGGAACCTTTCATTTAATTCAAATCCCCCTTGTTTTCTTGCTTGTGCTGGCTGCATGTTAGGCTATTAAACTGTTTGTCTGTGTGCTCGACTATTATATGTCCGTCTTGGTTCTCTTAATAACTGTTTTCTGTACTCCATTTCTGTTTTCTGGTTGCTTAACTGCAGAACGAGCAAACAGACTCCACGGAAAATTAAAGACATGCGTGTTGATAGCCTGAAAGTTCCCCCTGCATTCTTCCTTAATGATGTTTGTTTTATTATTGATTATCTACCGATTTTCGTTTCTTCAATAATATCGCAGAGACGATTTCCTAATTATGTCGCTCTCAATTATTTCTGGCAAAGCAACAATATTTGCCCAAGAAAAATCTTCCATTCTTGTAAACAATCTTCACAAGAAATAGACTGACAGACAGACAGACACTGCAACTCGCATATTTGCTTCTCTGACCGACAAACTATTCGGTTTTCCACAAAATAAATATAGTTTTAAACGAAAGCAAAAACACACGTAATCTGTGATTACTTAAAATGAAACGCAAGAAATGTGATTTTTCTGTTTCGTTTATTAGTAAACACGCAACATATTGCCTGCAAGCAATTCTTGGTTGTCCAGCAGCCGAAATATTGTCACAATACAAATAGCAATTTTCGATAATTAGTCTCTATTTGTGATGTCTTCTGGCTGATCTTTGTAGCTCTGCTGCTCCGCTAGCCACCGGTACCAGTGAGTGGTTCTCTATCGTACTGCCGATATGCGCAGTCGTGTATTATACTATCTACCTACCTACCTACCTACCTAGCTACTCTTGGCTGCTGGAGATGGGGACGCAGCGCTTGTGGGAATGTCCCGAGTGACGTGAAGCCGGTTCTTATCTGAGCTCAACTTCCTCTTCTTCTTCTTCTGTTCACCGGCCGCAGTCTCCAGCGGAAATTATTGTCCACGTCTGGACTTTGGTCTTGTTCTTGTTCTTGTTCTACTTCCTCGAGTTCACCAGCTGCAAACTCTGTAGGAAAGTTCTGGTTGTTCATCCACTTCTGGACTGCAGTCCTGTTCCAGAACCTGAGTGTTGAGTGTGTATCCGTTTTACAGATCTGGTTTATTTTTATGCATACTACGGTTCCTCGCCTCTCAGGCAGATGCATTCCAACTTCGAAGGATACACTCATAATTAGTCGCCTTCTAAGGCCTGCTTGATGAGTTGGTATGTGTCTTTACCCCCACCCCTCCCTCCTTCGCCTCCTCAAAAGGAAACCTACAAGGAAAATCACTTACCTAGCCTGTCCACGAGTCAATCAACTTAACTAATCTACAGACCTACCAACCTTCAGACCCACGAACCTACTGACCTACAGACCTACCAACCTACAGACCTACCAACCTAAAGACCTGCCAACCTACAGACCTACCCGCCTACCAACCAACAGGCCTACCAACCTACAGACCTACCAACCTACCCGCCTACCAACCAACAGACCTACCAACCTACAGGCCTACAAACTTACAGACCTACCAATCTACAGACCGACCAATCTACAGACCTACCAACCTACCAACCTACAGGCCTACCCGCCTACCAATTTACAGACCTACAGACCTACCAATCTACAGACCGACCAACCTACATACCTACCAACCTACAGACCTACCAACCTACAGGCCTACCCGCCTACCAATCTACAGACCGACCAATCTACAGACCTACCAACCTACCAACCTACAGACCTACCCGCCTACCAACCAACAGGCCTACCAACCTACAGACCTACAGACCTACCAACCTACCCGCCTACCAACCAACAGACCTACCAACCTACAGGCCTACAAACTTACAGACCTACCAATCTACAGACCTACCAACCTACCAACCTACAGGCCTACCCGCCTACCAATTTACAGACCTACAGACCTACCAATCTACAGACCGACCAACCTACATACCTACCAACCTACAGACCTACCAACCTACAGGCCTACCCGCCTACCAATCTACAGACCTACCAACCTACCAACCTACAGACCTACCAACCTACAGACCTACCAACCTACAGGCCTACCAACCTACAGACCTACCAACCTACAGACCTACCCGCCTGATTACACGCCTGCCTACTTTACAACATGTCTACTTACTGAACTACTTATCTGTGGGCCAACAAGCGTGCCAACATTGATGACCTACTTGTTCTACCGACTTGCCTGTTTCATTGACTATCTGTCTGTTTACCGATCTATCAACTAACTTGTCTACCAACCAAGCTACCAAATCTTTGTCTACCTACCTGTCTGTTCTGTTTATGTGTACACCTACTCATTTGCCTAGCAGTCAGTTTGTGTGTGTGCCTACCTGTCCATTTGTGTTTACGTGCTTGCCTTTTAATTTGCCTACCTGTCTGTTTAGTGTTTGCCTACTAATGCACCTACCTGTCTGTTTACGTATCTGTCTACTATTGTGCCTACCTGTCTGTTTAGGTACCTGTCTACTAATGTTCCTACCCAAGGGTTCCTACCTAGGGCTCCATGTCTACGACGGACCATATATTTACGGAAACTAATTATCCAACAGTAGTACGAGAGTTACACCGTGATATTCCCACAGGCGGCAGTGGTTGTAGAGAAGCCATCATTCCATGTGGAGACGGCACACTAACGTTTTTGTCCCACATGTCTTTACTTAGACATGCAAGCAGACTAACATAAAGACATGCAGACTTGTCAACACACGAAAAAGTATGCATACAAAGAGACAGACAGACACACATACAGGCAAACGCAGAGGTGAACAAAAAGACAGGCGCACAAACCGACTGACAGACAGGTTTAAAAAAAAAAATAATCTAGTAGATCACAAATAATGAGGCGTTCAAACAATCAGAGAAACACATCTACAGAGGGGGGAAGAAATGGACTAGAAAATAGACAAACATTAGCAAACAAGGGAATATGTAAACAGACGAAAAGACAAGCAAATAAACTGTCAAGTAATCAAACAAGCAGACAAAACATCAGACACACAAACAACAGATAAACAGACAAACACTAAGATACACAAACAATAGACAAGTAGACAAACAAAAAGACACACAAACAACAGACAAGCAGAAACAAAAAGAGATACAAACAACAACAAAAGCAGACAAACAATAAGAGATACAAACAACATAAAATCAATCAGACATACAAACAATAGACAAGCAGACATTAAAAAACAGGCAATCTAACATACAATCAATCAAACATACAGTCGATCAGACAATCATATATACTCCAACAGAAGACACATACAAACAATCAGATATACATGCGATCAAATATTTCGATCAAATATATAGGTGCGTTCTGAAGAAAAACTAGAGACGCCACTCAAAGAGAATCGAACCCAAACTGTAACGACAGTAGAACACTCGCAAAGTTCCTCAGTTTCTGGATATCAATTATTATTTAAAAGCTTTTCTTTAAATACAAAAGAGCACCCACAGGCGCGCGCACACACATACACGCACGCACGCACACACAGAGTCAAGGAGTCAACAGTGGTGCGGTAATATACAAATACTTTAGCGCATTAGGAACTCCGTCTCACATAAATATTGGAACTTAACGAAACAAGTACCAGAAAAGAAAAAAGGAAAAAAACCACGCTCAGCAACTGATGGATGTCTCTTACCACACACAGTCTACATCACATGATAACAGCGTACGGCTCCTCACACAAAAAAACAACTTACACGATATATGGTGCCTTTATCCACAGTTCTGTGAGAAACATACGACCGACTAGTGTCGCTTTCGAACAAAGAGATGCAACTCCTGCAGTGTTCTCATTTTTTTCCGGGCTAGCAGAAGGAAGCGCCTTTCTCTATTCAGCGGTTCTCGTGTATTTTTTGTGATTAAACCTTCGGGGGATTGCTTGTATTCATCAAGTAGATTGCTTCTTTTTCTTGCTGTCTTTCTTTCTTGGCTCCTTCCTTCGTTGATTCCTTCCTTCTTAATTATTCTTCATGTTTACATCTCGTCATCACCTCCTCCATTTACTCCAGTTAAGTAGAGAGCGAAGATGTATCAATGCCCTGTTTACGTTGAGTAAGTTGGTCTATATTTATCTGAGGCAGTTCTTGATCACGTCCTTCCATCGTGCATGCAATTTTGCCCTACTCCTCTTATATTCCTTCCACTAGGCTCTGTGTGGCAGCTGGTACAAGGGCAGTCTTGTCAGATGACCAAACCAACTCATTAATCTATCTGCAATTAACAGCGATGGTTAAGGAATAAAGAAGGTCAGATAATGCAGAGATAAATACTGTGCACATACAAGAGTTAATCGGGGTTAGCTACAGTACAGGTCGGGAGTAGACAATGGAGCAGACAGGGAGTAGACTATGGGGCAGACAGGGAGTAGACTATGGGGCAGACAGGGAGTAGACTATGGGGCAGACAGGGAGTAGACTATGGGGCAGACAGGGAGAAGACAATGGAGCAGACAGGGAGTAGACTATGGGGCAGACAGGGAGTGGACTATGGGGCAGACAGGGAGTAGACTATGAAGCAGACAGGGAGTAGACTATGGGGCAGACAGGGGGTAGACTATGGGGCAGACAGGGGGTGGACTATGGGGCAGACAGGGAGTAGACTATGGGGCAGACAGGGAGTGGACTATGGGGCAGACAGGGGGTAGACTATGGGGCAGACAGGGAGTGGACTGTGGGGCAGACAGGGAGTAGACTATGGGACATACAGGGAGTGGACTATGGGGCAGACAGGGAGTAGACTATGGGGCAGACAGGGAGTGGACTATGGGGCAGACAGGGAGTAGACTATGAGGCAGACAGGGAGTAGACTATGGGGCAGACAAGGAGTAGACTATGGGGCAGACAGGGAGTAGACTATGGGGCAGACAGGGGGAGTAGACTATGAGGCAGACAGGGGGGGGAGTAGATTATGAGGCAGACAGGGAGTTGACAATGGGGCAGACAGGGAGTAAACTATGGGGAAGACAGGGAGTAGGCTATGGGAGGACCTAGAAGAGGATAGACAGTCCGTCCTAGAAACGCTTGCAGCCACCAAATAGAATCAAAACACTAATCACAGAGATGAATGGAGGAGTGTGATGTCTGCAGCAATGAACCTCAAGGGCTGGGAAAGCTGAAGAAGAAGAAGAAGAAGAAGAAGAAGAAGAAGAAGAAGAAGAAGAAGAAGAAGAAGAAGAAGAAGAAGAAGAAGAAGAAAGAAGAAGAAGAAGAAGAAGGAGAAGAAGAAGGGAGAGAAAAGAACAAAAAGTAGAAGTAGAAGCCTCTTCTTTTTCTTCTTCTTCTTCTTCGTCTTCTTCTTCTTCTTCTTTGTTCTGACCGAATCTGTCCAAATGCACCTTAGCGACAGCTACCGCCAAATGTATCAGCCCCTCCAAATAATCCCGTGTACAAGGCTGCACAGCTTGAGAACTACTACACGAAAGCTGGCGCGTAACAAATCTGGACATAGCTGATGGGACAGGCAGGAGAAGGGGTAAGGGAGAGAGAGGGCGCGAGTTCTCAGAAACTGCTAGAGGACGGGTGGCCGTCTGGTGGGGCGGGAATCGGGGTGATAATGTGCTCACGCACAAAATAATGCTACTGCAAAACGTGATCGAAGTCGTCCAGCACATTTTCAGCACCGCAGTTCTTTGGCTAGCTGAAGGCGCCGAAACAAAGAAGTACAGCACGGGAGATACGGGCAGACACAAGTACAACATAGGAGACATAGGCACACACGAGTACAACACGGGAGGCATGGGCACACACGAGTACAGCACGGGAGGTACGGGTAGACACAAGTACAACACAGGAGGCATGGGCACACACGAGTACAATATGGGAGGCATGGGCACACACGAGTACAGCACGGGAGGTACGGGCAGACACAAGTACAACACAGGAGGCATGGGCACACACGAGTACAGCACGGGAGGTACGGGCATACACAAGTACAACACAGGAGGCATGGGCACACACGAGTTTAACATGGGAGGCATGGGCACACACGAGTACAGCACAGGAGGCATGGGCAGACACGAGTACAGCACGGGAGGCATGGGTAGACACGAGTACAGCACGGGAGGCATGGGTAGACACGAGTACAGCACGGGAGGCATGGGCAGACACGAGTACAGCACGGGAAGCATGGGCAGACACGAGTACAGCACGGGAAGCATGGGCAGACACGAGTACAGCAGGGGAGGCATGGGTAGACACGAGTACAGCAGGGGAGGCATGGGTAGACACGAGTACAGCACAGGAGGCATGGGCAAAACCGAGTACAGCAGCTGGCATACAGACAGAGAGAGTTCTACACACGGCATGTACACAGTTTAACTAATGCATACGTGTAAGATTTAAACTAATGCCTACGTGTAAGATTTAAACATGAAAGAGGACGCGAAGAAAATTTAAACTAATGCCTACTTGTAAGAATAAACTACGTGTAAGAAGATTTAAACTAATGCCTGCAAAACACAAATTTTAACTAATGTCCATGTGTGAGATGGGAGACTAAAATAATATGCACTTCCAGAAGACGTCACAAGTGTGTTTACAGGTATGAAACAGATTTAAAGCAATGCGTTTTTGAAAGACATAAATAAATATCTTCGTGTAAAAGAAGTACAAATGTCCTGATGTGAAAGAAGTTAAATAATGTGGATATAACAAATCTCATTATTGTGATTAATTCTGTTGTGCAATTTGAGCCACATCTACAGAATATTACAACCCCCCCCCCCCTCCTTTTTTTTTTTTTTGCTGCTGTTGTTCCCAGCGTGTTTTTTTTTTGTATCGGCGCGTCCCCATGGACTTAAACTCCTCCAGTCACATATGACTGAAGTCATTATATTTTGTGTCAGGTCTTGTTCAGATATGACTAAACTACCGTATAACAGTAGCTGGTTACACGTGTTTTATGTTACGCCGACTGTTAGGCGGCGTATACTAACCCAACATCCCATATTGTGCCAATGGCTTCGGACGGAGGAGCACATTGGGGAGGATACCAGCCTTATCATAGGAAGAGGAAATGCAATCTGAAAACCTTATGTTATGGCATGGCAGACCAGGCCCTTCGCCTTGGCTGGCAGCTGGTCTAGGAGGGAAGCTCCGACAGGCGGACAGATAGAGCACTACTCTTCTGATCCAGCAGCTTCTGCAGCCTATTTTGTTCTAAACGTACTGGTGTTACCTTTCCTTTGGAGTACACAAGGCAGGCGAGTGCGGGATCATGATGCATGGGCACACGTGGTCTGCACGATAAGGCCCAGGCTTTGTGCTTTGGGGAGGGGAAACTTCCTCCCTGACCGTAAGACCTTAACTTTCTGGAGACGGAGCCTTTTCGGAGTTTTGGTGCAAAAAAAAATTTCAGCCGGGGATTCTCACAGTTTATACGCACAACGAAGAAAAAAAAAGTTAATTTACATATATAAACTATATTAATTCGTGTAGGAAATTGAATGAGCTAACAGAATATTTTTGAACCAAACTGAAATCACAACATTTATTCAAATTAACTATTCTGATTTGCATAATTTATCCATTTTTTTAAAACTTGGGAACAAACAAAACTAACTTAACAACAAATTTGGGTGGTTTTTTTTAAATGGATTAAGCTTAAATAAGTCCTAACACTTGTGTTTTAGACAGTAAGGCACTTGGAGGCCCTTCAGACACATTTGGCACATGGTTCTACTAATTTTCCTACCTCCAGCTATGTTTCGGTTACTATGACGCAACAGTCCTTTTCGCCATTGTTGGGCACAGGTAACCCCAGAAAAAAAAAATTGATGTAAAATTACGGAAAACATTAAACTTTCTCGAAAGCCATCAATGAACAGCCCACATGTGCAAGAAATGCGAGAGGCAATCTGAATGGCTGGTACAAAAACCTGCCAGGCAATCTCAAGGTTTGAATTACATAGGGTCGACCGATCGGCCAGTCGTCCTTTTGGCTTCTTTGTGACGAGCCGATACTTCGGCCGCGTCGTCTCCAGAGGTTAACTGCCATCGCCATGGGCTGTGAATCCCATGCCTTTTCATGGAACAGGACAACACTATCGTCTGGAAAGAGGAAATAACCTAAACATCAAACATGTCTAGGCTTCAACTGGTTCCAGAAATAACACTACAGGAAAAATTTAATTGCCAAAATAATCCTGATATACAAAACAGTTAGGAAGGAACCTGAAATACAGTAATGTGGTGTGCCACAAAACAGTTAGGAAGGAACCTGAAATACAGTAATGGAAGATCTACGCGGAGCCCGCCTGGTAGACGGAGAAATGTTCAATGTATCGGCTATATAGGGAATATGGAGTCCAGAAAACCATACGATGTCAATCCATGTTCTACCACCATTTCTCCGTCTACCAGGCGGGCTCCGCGTAGATCTTCCATTACTGTATTTCAGGTTCCTTCCTAACTGTTTTGTGGCACACCACATTACTGTATTTCAGGTTCCTTCCTAACTGTTTTGTGGCACACCACATTACTGTATTTCAGGTTCCTTCCTAACTGTTTTGTGGCACACCACATTACTGTA
>CAJHNH020008401.1:0-232500 GCA_905116865.2 Candidula unifasciata | reverse complement strand
GTAATGAGGATCTTCAACTTTCTCCCACCCGAACGGAAGCTCTGAAAAGACAAATAAATGGATGTTTGACAAAAGCCAATTACGTATGATTGAGGTCAGCAGTTGACACCTTTTGTGACTGACCATTGATGACCAAATTATTGATGTCCATCAGTAATGTCAGCGAGCGTCTAACAAATTATTGATGTCCATCAGTAATGTCAGCGAGCGTCTAACAAATTATTGATGTCCATCAGTACGGAGGAGGGCGGGCTAGGTTGTAAGGGAATTTAAAATAAAGACATTTCAAAACAACTGCAAAATTCTCCTGCAATGTCACGTTATCACATTCGACGTCACTGCACATTGGGCATTCCCATGTGTGCTCAGTGCTCCGATGCAACAACCTACTCGAATGTACTTCTACCAACTTTTTCTTTCTATACCGACTGTGTACTGGTCTTGCACTAAAGTGGTATTCTGAAAACGTCTCACCAATAGTTGTTTGATTCTCAACTACCACTAATACACTTGGGCATACATTACACTCTTGCACATTTCACTAAAACAAACCATTTGCATAACAGTATTTTTTTACATGGTTGGTGATAGCGGCAATAGGTCTGGATAAAATAACGAATTAACGAGAAACTGTGTTTTCATTGTTGTGCAGTTTTCTTACTTAACATTCAGCTGATCAAAATTGCAGGCCAGTATCTGGCTGCTTCTGCATCCAACCAGCTTTTGTGTTTGTTTATTATTATCATTGTTGTTGTTGTTATGGTTATTATTATTTTTATTATTATTATTATTATTATTTGGGAGCTGTATAAGGGAGAACTCCGCTTCACGGAGATATGTAACTGAGAAAGGTAACAACACTAATTTTGCTTTCGCAGACAAGAATTTGAATTCTTTTTACAATGTGTAGCAGTTAATAAAACTAATTTACTCATTTTAGCGTTTGCCAAACAAATGACATGTGCTAAAATAAGGAATCAGACACCAGATAGATACAATTCAGAATATGTAAAAAAAAAAAAAAAAACGTACTAATCTAAGTATCCTTACCTCATTCATTACAATGCGTGGTCGTGGGGGAGGGGAGGGGCGCTCAAAACCCCATGAAAACATTGTAGAGAGAGAGAGTGGTCTGACCCTTCCCAATCCCCCCCCCCCCCAGAACATGTGTAAGTGGGTTGACCCCCCCCCCCCCCCCCCCGCCTCCCAAATAACATATATGAGTTAAACGATGACTCCCCCTAAACATGTGTAGAAGTTTTTGGATTCAAATTTATGTTTTCACTTTTCATATTACTACATATATATTATTATACTGATTTATCATTTACCAGTTATTATTACGCACTTAAACAGGCTTAGATCCCACTAAGCTCCTATGAAACATTTCCAAGACGACACCAAGCCCTCACACCCCAACTCCCATTGTTTCCTCGTGTCAACGCTCATGGTGCCACTGGTTCTTCTAAACAACCTAACTATAAACTCTTTAACGTTGAAATGTTATCATTACTGCGACATCTTCTGGGTTATATTATTATTTTAATTGCGTCAGGAACAAACAGTTGCTGGTTACAGTGACAACTTTGTCAGGAACAGAATCAGTACAGTTGCTGGTTACAGTGACAACTTTGTCAGGAACAGAATCAGTACAGTTTCTGGTTACAGTGATAACTTTGCCAGGAACAGAATCAGTACAGTTGCTGGTTACAGTGATAACTTTGTCAGGAACAGAATCAGTACAGTTGCTGGTTACAGTGATAACTTTGTCAGGAACAGAATCAGTACAGTTGCTGGTTACAGTGATAACTTAGTCAGGAACAGAATCAGTACAGTTGCTGGTTACAGTGACAACTTTGTCAGGAACAGAATCAGTACAGTTGCTGGTTACAGTGACAACTTTGTCAGGAACAGAATCAGTACAGTTGCTGGTTACAGTGACAACTTTGTCAGGAACAGAATCAGTACAGTTGCTGGTTACAGTAACAACTTTGCCAGGAACAGAATCAGTACAGTTGCTGGTTACAGTGACAACTTTGTCAGGAACAGAATCAGTACAGTTGCTGGTTACAGTGATAACTTTATCAGGAACAGAATCAGTACAGTTGCTGGTTACAGTGATAACTTTGTCAGGAACAAACAGTTGCTGGTTACAGTGACAACTTTTTCAGGAACAGAATCAGTAGAGCAATTTCTGTCGGCGACTCCAAGAGTTAGAACAAACTGACGTCACACTTAAGTCAAGAACAAAATACCACTTGCGCAGCAGTTCAGACAGGTACAGGTTGTGACAGGCAGGTACAGGTAGTAACAGACAGGTACAGGTTGTGACAGACATGTACATGTTGTGAGAGATGTGAACAGGTTGTGACAGACATGTACATGTTGTGACAGACACGTACAGGTTGTGACAGACAGGTACATGTTGTGACAGACAGGTACAGGTTGTGACAGACAGGTACAGGTTGGTGACATACTGGTACAAGTTGTGAAAGACAGGTACAGGTTGTGACAGACATGTACATGTTGTGAGAGATCTGAACAGGTTGTGACAGACATGTACATGTTGTGACATACACGTACATGTTGTGACAGACAGGTACATGTTGTGACAGACACGTACATGTTTTGAAAGACAGGTACATGTTGTTGCAGACAGGTACAGGTTGTGACAGACATGTACATGTTGTGACAGACACGTACAGGTTGTGACAGACAGGTACATGTTGTGACAGACACGTACAAGTTGTGACAGACAGGTACAGGTTGTGACAGACAGGTACAGGTTGGTGACATACAGGTACAGGTTATGAAAGACAGGTACAGGTTGTGACAGACATGTACATGTTGTGAGAGATGTGAACAGGTTGAAATAGACATGTACAGATTGTAACAGACAGGTACAGGTTGTGACAGACAGGTACAGGTTGAGACAGACAGGTACATGTTGTGACAGACGCGTACATGTTGTGACAGACACCTACAGGTTGTGACAGACAGGTACAGGTTGTGACAGACAGGTACAGGTTGTGACAGACACCAACAGGTTGTGACAGACAGGTACAGGTTGTGACAGACAGGTACAGGTTGTGGCAGACAGGTACAGGTTGTGACAGACAGGTACAGGTTGTAACAGACACGTACAGGTTGTAACAGACAGGTACAGGTTGTGACAGACAGGTACAGGTTGTGACAGACACCTACAGGTTGTAACAGACACGTACAGGTTGTAACAGACAGGTACAGGTTGTGACAGACAGGTACAGGTTGTGACAGACACGTACAGGTTGTGACAGACGCGTACAGGTTGTAACAGACAGGTACAGGTTGTGACAGACAGGTACAGGTTGTGACAGACGCGTACAGGTTGTGACAGACGCGTACAGGTTGTGATAGACAGGTACAGGTTGTGTCAGACACCTACAGGTTGTGACATACACGTACAGGTTGAGACAGACAGGTACATGTTGTGACAGACAGGTACATGTTGTGACAGACACCTACAGGTTGTGACAGACAGGTACAGGTTGTGACAGACAGGTACAGGTTGTGACAGACACCTACAGGTTGTGACAGACAGGTAAAGGTTGTGACAGACAGGTACAGGTTGTGGCAGACAGGTACAGGTTGTGACAGACAGGTACAGGTTGTAACAGACACGTACAGGTTGTAACAGACAGGTACAGGTTGTGACAGACAGGTACAGGTTGTGACAGACACCTACAGGTTGTAACAGACACGTACAGGTTGTAACAGACAGGTACAGGTTGTGACAGACAGGTACAGGTTGTGACAGACACGTACAGGTTGTGACAGACGCGTACAGGTTGTAACAGACAGGTACAGGTTGTGACAGACAGGTACAGGTTGTGACAGACGCGTACAGGTTGTGACAGAAGCGTACAGGTTGTGACAGACAGGTACAGGTTGTGTCAGACACCTACAGGTTGTGACATACACGTACAGGTTGTGACAGACAGGTACAGGTTGTGACAGACAGGTACAGGTTGTGACAGACACCTACAGGTTGTGACAGACACCTACAGGTTGTAACAGACAGATGCAGGTTGTGACAGACAGATACAGGTTGTGACAGACAGGTAAAGGTTGTGACAGACACCTACAGGTTGTGACAGAGACCTACAGGTTGTGACAGACAGGTACAGGTTGTGGCAGACAGGTACAGGTTGTGACAGACATGTACAGGTTGTGACAGACATGTACAGGTTGTGACAATCAGGTACAGGTTGTGACAGATATGTACAGGTTGTGACAGATATGTACAGGTTGTGACAGACATGTACAGGTTGTAATAGATATGTACAGGTTGTGACAGACACCAACAGGTTGTGACAGACAGGTACAGGTTGTGACAGACAGGTACAGGTTGTGGCAGACAGGTACAGGTTGTGACAGACAGGTACAGGTTGTAACAGACACGTACAGGTTGTAACAGACAGGTACAGGTTGTGACAGACAGGTACAGGTTGTGACAGACACCTACAGGTTGTAACAGACACGTACAGGTTGTAACAGACAGGTACAGGTTGTGACAGACAGGTACAGGTTGTGACAGACACGTACAGGTTGTGACAGACGCGTACAGGTTGTAACAGACAGGTACAGGTTGTGACAGACAGGTACAGGTTGTGACAGACGCGTACAGGTTGTGACAGACGCGTACAGGTTGTGATAGACAGGTACAGGTTGTGTCAGACACCTACAGGTTGTGACATACACGTACAGGTTGAGACAGACAGGTACATGTTGTGACAGACAGGTACATGTTGTGACAGACACCTACAGGTTGTGACAGACAGGTACAGGTTGTGACAGACAGGTACAGGTTGTGACAGACACCTACAGGTTGTGACAGACAGGTAAAGGTTGTGACAGACAGGTACAGGTTGTGGCAGACAGGTACAGGTTGTGACAGACAGGTACAGGTTGTAACAGACACGTACAGGTTGTAACAGACAGGTACAGGTTGTGACAGACAGGTACAGGTTGTGACAGACACCTACAGGTTGTAACAGACACGTACAGGTTGTGACAGACATGTGCATGTTGTGACAGACACGTACATGTTGTGACAGACAGGTACAGGTTGTGACAGACAGGTACAGGTTGTGACAGACATGTGCATGTTGTGACAGACACGTACATGTTGTAACAGACAGGTACAGGTTGTAACAGACAGGTACAGGTTGTAACAGACAGGTACAGGTTGTGACAGACAGGTACAGGTTGGTGACATACAGGTACAGGTTGTGAAAGACACGTACATGTTGTAACAAACATGTACAGGTTGAGACAGACATGTACCGGTTGTGACAGACAGGTACAGGTTGTGACATACAGGTACAGGTTGTGACAGATACCTACAGGTTGTAACAGACATTTGCTGATTGAGACAGACGTGTACCTGTTGAGACAGCATGTACCGCCCCGCACCACACGTTTTCTTTGTGTCAGCGTCCCTAAAGCATCTGTCAGTTTTCACAAAACGAAATTCATATTAAAACTAATTACCTCATCGTAACCAACAGATTCCTGTCAAGGTCGCAGAGGAAACGGTGAAAAAAAAAAGCTAATTAAAGAAACGAAACAATTTTCCAAGATGAGTTTACAGTAATGAGTAATCCAAGTTGTTCAGATTGAGCGATGTGCGGAGAACAGGAGAAACACATCCGACACCTGGAACATCTGACAGTCTGTGGTGGAACCGCCTGAAAAGTTGTGCCAGGGAGGAGTGGAAGCTGGTCTCAGCCGGGGGAACAAGACTACAGCTGAAAGAGGTCTAAACACACTGCATCAAGAGCAGAGGAAACAACATCGGGGAAACGATGCGAGAGAAGGGAGGAGTAGGAGCAGGAGAGAAGGAAAAAAAAGATGTCAGGAAAAAAAAAACCAAGGATAGGTAAATAGAACAGGAACGATCGGAGGCGGGAAAGTTGGGAGCGCGGGAATATGGTTAGCCGTCTGTTAGCCTGCGAGCGAGTGTTCAAGCACTGCGTTCTATCTCTTTACCTTGCCAGGCAGCTCGGTACGCCGGTGATTCTCAGCCCAGGCCATACGTTCAACAGAGAAGTCAGGGCGGGGAAGAACATGATGACTAGAGCACCACGTACCCCCTTCCACTGAGACTGTTCGTGCCCTCCCCCCAATATGCAGATCCCTTTTCACGTTTTTGATTCATACACATAATTCCAATATATGACTATGTTTATTTGCCATCATGTGCATTATTATTGTTAGTATTGTTTTTATTATTATTATTATCATCATCATTATTAGTAGTAGTAGATTAGTAGTAGCAGTAGTAGTAGTAGTAGTAGTAGTAGTAGTAGTTGTTGTTGTAGTAGTAGTAGTAGTAGTAGTAGTAGTAGTAGTAGTAGTAGTAGTAGTAGTAGTAGTAGTAGTAGTAGTAGTAGTAGTAGTAGTAGTTGTAGTAGTAGTAGTAGTAGTAGTAGTAGTAGTAGTAGTAGTAGTAGTAGTAGTAGTAGTAGTAGTAGTAGTAGTAGTAGTAGTAGTAGTAGTAGTAGTAGTAGTAGTAGTAGTAGTAGTAGTAGTAGTAGTAGTTGTTGTTGTTGTTGTTGTTGTTGTTGTTGTTGTAGTAGTATAATTATGTGATAAGTGGCAGAATAGTTTAAATCTGTGTTTGACAACAGGAAATGCAGAGACAAATGCTTTCGACGGAGAACGTCTATACGTTTTGGGGTAGGGAAAAGGCGAGGTGGGGGAGGGGAGGGGAAGCTTAAAGTCTCTGAGTCCTCAGGTTCAGGCTTCTGTAGTATGGACAACACAAGTGAGCAGGCAATGGACAGAGCACCGTTTTCTGTAGTATGGACAACACAGGTGAGCAGGCAATGGACAGAGCACCGTCTTCTGTAGTATGGACAACACAGGTGAGCAGGCAATGGACAGAGCACCGTCTTCTGTAGTATGGACAACACAGGTGAGCAGGCAATGGACAGAGCACCGTCTTCTGTAGTATGGACAACACAGGTGAGCAGGCAATGGACAGAGCACCGTCTTCTGTAGTATGGACAACACAAGTGAGCAGGCAATGGACAGAGCACCGTCTTCTGTAGTATGGACAACACAAGTGAGCAGGCAATGGACAGAGCACCGTCTTCTGTAGTATGGACAACACAGGTGAGCAGGCAATGGACAGAGCACCGTCTTCTGTAGTATGGACAACACAGGTGAGCAGGCAATGGACAGAGCACCGTCTTCTGTAGTATGGACAACACAAGTGAGCAGGCAATGGACAGAGCACCGTCTTCTGTAGTATGGACAACACAAGTGAGCAGGCAATGGACAGAGCACCGTCTTCTGTAGTATGGACAACACAGGTGAGCAGGCAATGGACATAGCACCGTCGTCTGTAGTATGGACAACACAGGTGAGCAGGCAATGGACAGAGCACCGTCTTCTGTAGTATGGACAACGCAAGTGAGCAGGCAATAAACAGAGCACCGTCTTCTGTAGTATGGACAAAACAAGTGAGCAGGCAATGGACATAGCACCGTCACTTTCTTAGCAAACCTTCACCACTGAAGTGTATGTGTTCAGATCCGGAGCACCATTTGTGATCAATACTGGCCATGAAATTCTGGTGATCGTTGTCTCCAGCAAATAACATCGCAGGTGTTCCTTAGCTGTCATGCTGAGGACGTTCGACGTCTCCAGCAAATAAAATTACAGGTGTTCCTTAGCTGACATGCTGAGGACGTTCGACGTCTTCAGCAAATAAGATTGCAAGTGTTCCTTAGATGACATGCTGAGGACGTTTGTTGTCTCCACCAAATAAGATTGCAGGTGTTCCATAGCTGTCATGCTGAGGACGTTCGTTGTCTTCACCAAATAATATTACAGGTGTTCCCTATGTGTCATGCTGAGGACGTTCGTTGTCTCCCCCAAATAAGATTGCAGGTGTTCCTTAGCTGTCATGCTGAGGACGTTTGATGAATTTCCCACAGCAGTAGATATATGTTGATGCTCACAGCCCCCCCCCCCCCCCACCCATCCCATTTTTTTCTACAATGGTTTCTTTGTGTCAGCGCCAGGGCGCTTGGAGGACTGCTGACAATGAGGGGCCAACAACTCGAATGAGCAGGCATAAACCAGCAAGACGTAATCCAGACCTGTTAGAATGTGCCGGGCTGAAGACTGCCACATACACTGATGTTACACCTGCCCTCAGATATGAACACCCAAACAATCGATCAAACAACCAATCAGCTAAAGAATGAATAAATCAATGAATCAATCAAGAAGCGACCTCACTGCACGCGCGACATTCCTACAAGTTTACTTCCGCTACATTTGTCAGCCAGAGAAGACCTACCATACTAATGGTGCCTGTTGTAACCCGAATAAAAGTTCACGCACCTTCCGCGCGCATTGAGAATCTCCCAGACTCTACGCGCTCACATCTCGATGCATCAGTCTCTCAAAGTGTGGATATGATACCTTGTATAAGTGCACTGTAAAGTCTTGATCGCATCCGTCTTTTTATAAAGTAGCCCATCGCCCAAAAAAGCAGCAGCTAGCCAATCCACTAACAAACTAACAAACTAGTCAACCAATACACTAACAAACCTATCAACCAATCAACCAATCGACTTACAGGCCAATCAACCACCCAACCAATCCACTATTAAACCAACTAATCAATCCACTCACAAACCAACCAACCAGTCAACTAATCCGCTTACAACCCAACCAACCAACCAGTCAATCAATCCACTTACAAACCAACCAACCAGTCAACCAATCTACTCACAAACCAACCAAGTCAACCAATCGACTTACAGACCAACCAACGACTCAACCAATCCACCAACAAAACAACTAACCAGTCAACCAATCCACTTACAAACCAACCAACCAGTCAACCAATCCACTTACAAACCAAAGATCGAATCAACCAATCCATTTACAAACCAAAGTTTGAATCAACCATCCAAACAACCTAGCAACAACCAACCAGTCAACATATGGGGATATCAGAAAGACTAAGCGCTGCATCTGATGCCTCTGAGTCCGTACAAGACCAGTAGTCAGCAGCATGGACGCTGACACACAGAAAACATTGAGAAGAGGCCCTCAGCAACAACCCTTACACATTTTCTATGCGATAAAAAGTTGGGGATCTCAAGGGTCCTAAACTAGTTTAACGGCATAATTTTAATAATAATAATAATAAATAGTAATAATAATAATGTGCTGTTGTACAGAAAAGTGTTGACTTCCGGTCCAGCATAGCAAATAGACAAGCAGTCAGTTTAGCTAGTGACGTAATGGTTGCTTCTTGCAATAGTTTACTACTGTAGTTTCCTATAAGGAATGGAGTCTACGGTATCGCTGCCAAAGCTACTTAAGCTAAATACTTGGTGCAGCACTGTGAGCTGTGTATTTCATGTAGAATACCTTTCGTCTGTGTCCAGCGGTTGTGTCGTGATGTTCAGAACATGACACGTATCAGGTTTACCTCTGGGCTGGCAAAATACCTCATGCAATCATTGTGGGTGTGTATAGCCAACTCATCGTACCTGATTGCCAACTTCCATCAACGACAGATGGCGGTTCTGGCGGAGACTGCTAGTGTTAGTATTTTAGCTCAGTTAAAGAGAGGCACCTTAAAATGGTTGCGTGGCTATCTGTAGTCTAACGTAGGCAGATTGAACTGACTGACTGACTGACTTTCTACCCCACCAGGACATCACACAAGCGATAAACACCCGATGGCACAAAGTGCCACCATGCGGATGAGGATCGCCGTGGAGAGGACCCAGAAACCGCGTTCAGACATTTGGCCATATGTATGGCCTGCCTATATTGCGGCCCCTGGCAAAAGCCAGAGTAGGGCTTCAAATGACAAAAAATTTCGTCCTAAAAAGGACGTAATTGGTTATATTTAAGATTGAACAGAATAATAATATTATTATTAATAGTAGCAGCACCAGCAGCAGTGTGTGCTGAATTTCAAATAAATGTAGTAACTGAGGGCCCCCTTAAAATGTGGTTGGGGCCTAAGATGACCGAGCCCCAATTTTTTGGCGCCCTTGGTATCGGCTGTAAATACTTCATGCTGCTGACAAAGTAATCGTTGCCTGTTTGTATCTGCTGGTTACAAACTTTCAAACCGTTAAACATCTGCAGGGTGGCTTCCCCTGGCCCAAAGATGTTATCAATATGGCATAGGTAAATATTGTTGCTACAGCTGTGACTGCAACAGCCATTTCATTGAAGGTACAGAAATGAGAGCAGCAGTCGTACAGCAGCAGGGCTGGCCAACAGATGTGCACCATGCAGGAATGTGGTTAGTCGACCGTGCAAGCAGCAGGGAGGGCAGGGAAACCACATTAAGAAGATCCTCACTGTGTAGCTAATATCCCCCGAGTGTGCTTGTTCTGACTCCTGTTTTGTGTGATAATTTGCAGGTGCTAGGACTCTGCGTTTCGGATTTACCATCTACTCTGACATCACATCAAACACATCTCCCTCTGAACACATTAGGAGCCAAACTTCTTCGGTTTTACCGTTGTAAAACCAGCCAGAAATTTCCGGTTCTTCTTCCGAATCCGGACTTAAGTCCTGTTCCGGATTTGCCTGTGTATTCGTTTTACAGGGTATTAATTATTAATATTATTATTATTATTATGCTCATAAACAATGGTTATACCTCTTGAGCCCCTTGCCAGTTAAACTAAGACGATGTGTAAGTCGTGGCCGGGAGGGGGATGGGGGGGGGCGGGGTTAGAGGAGTGGTTGGGGAGGGACTTAGAAAAACTGTCAGACTCTATTCAATGACATCTGTATGATCGATCTCCTTCCCTGACGTGTCTCGGGTCTGCTGTGGCTATTGCACGTGCTTCTATTTCTCGCGTGGCCTGTCTATGGTTGTCGCTACATCCTGAAACCTTTTTCTGGTTTTCTCTGCTTCCTCACTTTTTGTTGTTATTTTAACTTGCTCATCTTTTTGTTCGTTTGTCTTTTCATTTCGTTTATCAACTTACAGCCTGTGACATAATTCCAAATATATGCAGCTGATAGGGTTTTTTTTTTTTTTTCTTGATCTATTAAATATTTTATGGTTTGCTTCGCTTGAAGGCAGGGAGAAACAGACATACAGACGAACAAATAAACAGACAAACAGACACATTAGAGATAGAAAGACACAGGGAAGACACACACAGCTACAACACAGGCGAGATCTCGAGCTGTCCCATCACACCGCTCCCAACATTATGTACACACACGCACACTTATATATGTATGCAAACACCGCATACGCATACATTCGCGCGCACACACACACGAAGCAAGATATACAGATGCACACACGCACACATACACACTCACACAAGCATAGTTTTTGAATCAAGGGTTAATCAAGTAACTTCTTTCTATGAGTGCCGTTCACAATACTTTCTGTTACTTGATTAATTCATAATATTTAACGGCCTCAAATGGTTCCCCCCTCTGTTTATTTATATTGAATCAAGGGTGAAAGTTAGAGGGAAACAACTGCGTATAGGTTAGGACAATGTAATTCGATATGTGTTATTTCCCATGTATTTTTACCAAACCAGTAAACACTGTATCCGTGGCTTGGCACCGGTGTGTGAGTCTGTGTATGTGCGCGCGCGCGCGCGTGTGTAGCCTTATACCCCGTTACTCAGCTTACACTTTACTCGATCAGTTGGATCAGAGGTTCCCAACTTGCCAGTCGCGACCCTTTTTGGGGTCAAACAACTCTTTCACAGGGGTCGCATAAGACCATAGGAAAAACATTTATTGAAGTTATGAAGAGAGATAATTGTTTGGGGGTGGGGTGGGGGAGGGCGCCACAACAGGAGGGAATTGTATTAAAGGGTCGCAGCGTTAAAAAGGTTGAGTGTCACGGAGTTAGATCTTCATTTCTCATATGGCGAAACTAGGAAAGGGGGGGGGGTGGAGTGTGTGTGTGTTTGATACACATGCCCCTCCACGTCATGTTTGATACACTGTGCTACAACAGACTGCAATACATACACTGTGCTACAACAGTTTGCAATACACACACTGTGCTACAACAGACTGTAATACACACACTGTGCTATAACAGATTGCAATACACACACTGTGCTACAACAGACTGCAATACATTCACTGTGCTATAACAGACTGCAATAAACACACTGTGCTACAACAGACTGCAATAAACACACTGTGCTGCAACAGATTGCAATACACACACTGTGCTACAATAGACTGCAATAAACACACTGTGCTGCAACAGATTGCAATACACACACTGTGCTACAATAGACTGCAATACATACACTGTGCTACAACAGACTGCAATACATACACTGTGCTTCAACAGATTGCAATACACACACTGTGCTATAGTAGACTGTAATACACACACTGTGCTACAACAGATTGCAATACATGCATTGTGCTACAACAGATTGCAATACACACACTGTGCTACAACAGATTGCAATACATACATTGTGCTACAACAGATTGCAATACATACATTGTGCTATAACAGACTGCAATACACCCACTGTGCTACAACAGATTGCAATACACACACTGTGCTACAATAGACTGCAATACATACACTGTGCTTCAACAGATTGCAATACACACACTGTGCTATAGTAGACTGTAATACACACACTGTGCTACAACAGATTGCAATACATTCACTGTGCTACAACAGATTGCAATACACCCACTGTGCTATAACAGACTGCAATACACCCACTGTGCTACAACAGATTGCAATACACACACTGTGCTACAATAGACTGCAATACATACACTGTGCTTCAACAGATTGCAATACACACACTGTGCTATAGTAGACTGTAATACACACACTGTGCTACAACAGATTGCAATACATTCACTGTGCTACAACAGATTGCAATACACCCACTGTGCTACAACAGACTGCAATACACACACTGTGCTACAACAGATTGCAATACATACACTGTGCTACAACAGATTGCAATACATGCATTGTGCTACAACAGATTGCAATACACCCACTGTGCTACAACAGATTGCAATACACACACTGTGCTATAGTAGACTGTAATACACACACTGTGCTACAACAGATTGCAATACATACACTGTGCTACAACAGATTGCAATACATACACTGTGCTACAACAGATTGCAATACATACACTGTGCTACAACAGATTGCAATACATACACTGTGCTACAACAGATTGCAATACATGCATTGTGCTACAATAGATTGCAATACACACACTGTGCTACAACAGATTGCAATACACACACTGTGCTACAACAGATTGCAATACATACACTGTGCTACAACAGATTGCAATACACACACTGTGCTACAATAGACTGCAATACATACACTGTGCTACAACAGATTGCAATACACACACTGTGCTACAACAGATTGCAATACATACACTGTGCTACAACAGATTGCAATACATGCATTGTGCTACAACAGATTGCAATACACACACTGTGCTACAACAGATTGCAATACATACACTGTGCTACAACAGATTGCAATACATACACTGTGCTACAACAGATTGCAATACATACATTGTGCTACAACAGATTGCAATACATGCATTGTGCTGCAACAGATTGCAATACATGCATTGTGCTACAACAGATTGCAATACATGCATTGTGCTACAACAGATTGCAATACACACACTGTGCTACAACAGATTGCAATACACACACTGTGCTATATTAGACTGTAATACACACACTGTGTTACAGTAGACTGTAATACAACTGTAATACACACACTGTGCTACAATAGACTGTAATACACACACTGTGTTACAGTAGACTGTAATACACATACTGTGCTTCAGTAAACAGTACTACACACACTGTGCTTCAGTAGACTGTAATACACTAACTCTGCTACAATAGACTGTATGTAATACATATACTGTGCAACAATAGAATGTAATAGATTCTGTCACAACACACTCTGTGCTATAAACAATATTAAATGTGTTTTGCTCTCTAGTTAACTAATTATTTTACAGTGTACAGTAGAGCACAGAGAAGACTGCTAACTACAATGTTTCTACAAACCATCATCATCATCATCATCATCATGTAGCAGGTCCTTTGCAGAACGTCGCTCTCATCACTGTATGCCTGAAAAAAGCTCGGTCTCTCGCCAGTTCTCCCGCCTCATGCACTTTCACACTCAAGGAATCACTGATATCCTGTGCCCCTCTTCGTTTCGGTCGGATCCTGCCCCTCCTTCCTGGTACCATGCCTTCGGCTATACTTTTTTTCCAATCCCTCTTGGCGCTTCATATGACCAAAATATTTCAGCTTTCGAGAAAGGATGCTGTTTATTAGCCAATCTTCCTTGATGTTCAGATCTTTTAAAATGTCAATATTTCTCTTCTTATTTTTCTACAAACCACCACACAAAAAACACACCAAATGATTCCACCAGCAGCAGTTTTACACACATACAAATATATATGTGTGTGTGTGTGTGTGTGTGTGTGTGTGTGTGTGTTTATATTACACAAATCCGTGCAACACTACATTACACTATTACTTAACACTGTACCCTAGGATCCATCACCATATTACAGCATTACTTAACACTGTAAATATGTGCTATACTGCATTAAAGAATTTCACAATGTTATGAAATAAAATACACTACATTTCACTGCCACCACATAACACTTTACACACTGCACTAACCATGTGGAATATGAAATTTCACGACTGTATCATTTTCTAATTCTTTATTAGTGTAAATTAGTTCATCTAGTAAGCAAAACTATGTGCGGGAATTCGGTTTACTGGTATCAAGTACAAAGTATAATATATGCATGAACAGACAGAGTAATTAATAACTTGAGGCATGAGTGCAAGTTGGCTGAAGTGTGCCAGATGAGAAAAGCAGGAGATATATGTAGAATGTTTGAGAACCAGAGAGGCAAATATGCAAGTTGGCTGAAGTGTGCCAGATGAGAAAAGCAGGATATATATGTAGAATGTTTGAGAACCAGAAAGGCAAATATGCAATTTAAACTTGGAACGAATGAGAAGATTTAGTCTAGTTTTTGATGTTGAGAAAGGCCCTTGAAGAATGAGAAGTGAGTGGGTGAATGTCAAGTAATTTATTATATAAAAATTGATTTATTTTCTTATTATTGCATTGACTAATTAATAACAAATAAATTATTCCTGTATTGATTTACTATTATTTAATTTATTAAATTATCCACAATATTACTTATTTAAGCAGTCTTGATTTATTAAACCCACTTTAGGAATCTACAGACAAAGACAACAGTAACTGGTCGGTAAACTATACTGTCAGAGTTTAGTCATCAAGTTAGACTATCAATCATCATCATAATAATTCGGTATCAAAAATAACTAACATTAAATATTCCAGTCTACAGTCATATACATTTAGTATCACTAATTTATTTGTTGAAAAAAGTATTATTATAGTGTTATGCATTACATTATTCACACAAACAGTATCTGTACAAAAACATGACCTTTACTCAATGCCCAATGCTGCATGGTGTGCTTTTTGCAACAACATTTTCTAACACTTTTAGGTAACACTCCATACTACAAACCCCACAACATTATACCACTACATTACACCAATGCGTAACACTTTACACTACTTGCTACGATACATTACCATAATACAGATCACCCGCGATTTCGGTGTGTTTACACACACACACACACACACATATACACATTCATACCCCTCCCCCCTCCCCATACACACACATCCCTCTTACCTACCTTCCTCTATTGCTACCATTTATTCTCCTCTACTCTCGAATACCTCCCACTTCTCTCACTCACTCTTTCTCCTGTCCTCATATACCACTCGTCTCCTCTCTCCCTCTGTAGACTGCACTTTCTCTTCTGCCTTCCTTTCACTCGGTCTACTTCCATCTCTCTTTGCTCCTTTCTCTCCTCTCTGTCCCTCTTTCTATTTTCTGCTCACTCTCTCTCTCTAACCCTCTCTTCGCCTCCTTCCTTCCCTCTTCTCCTTTTTTGCCCTCGTTGTCTGTCCCTATCGCTCTCTCTCCTCTTCTCTCTATCTCGCTTCTTTTTATCCTCTCTCTCTCCCTCTCTCTCTCTCCCTCTCTCTTTCTCTCTCTCTCTCTCTCTCTCTCTCTCTCTCTCTCTCTCTCTCTCTCTCTCTCTCTCTCCCTTCTCTCTCTCTCTCTCTCAAATGAAGTAGATCGTCTAGTAGAGCGCCAGTCTTCAGTAACAGACAGCTGCGGCAGATGACGCAGCCTTGCTGAGCCCGCACTAACAAACAACAAACAACTCTCAGCATCTTCAACTGTGACCTACCTGCCATAGATCTCCTCTTGCTTTTGCTCGACTTGGAAAAGAAAAACAACATGCTGCGGCTCTTTCTCCTAGAGAACGCCATCCTCCAGCCACCACACACTCAACACGTCAGTTTACCTCACGGCACTCACTGGCAGATCCTCCGGTGCATGCATCACTACACATTAGCTAACACAGCACGGCAACAACAAGCCACCAGCACACGTCCGTCTGAGTAATCCATTTCTCCACATTGTCATATCCACTATGTCAATGACACGAGGCATCCAGTTGGTAAAATAGCTCTAGTTCAGGTCTGCCAGTGCTTGTATGTGAACATTCGCGACACACTTGTGTGTCGGCAGCTTCAATGAAAATATCTTGGGTAGCGGGTACACCGACTGAACCACTAAAACAGGGGCGAGCAAGCATCTCTAATGAGCTTTTCACAAGCGGGGAAAGGGGTTCACGAAAAGTCTGCAGGGGAGGGTGAGTGGAGAGAGAACACTCATAAACGAGCACATTTTCTGCCTTCCTTGAACCTACAGGAAAAATCCACGGTAACTTCCCTTGGTTTGAGTACAGCACCTCGTCTGCTAGCTCCAGAAGGCTTTGATTCTATTTTAAACGGTGGCAAATGTGAACTTGATCATAATTCTCGATAAACATTGCCATTCACATTCACAACAACAACAACACACAGTCGTTTTTATCCAACATCATTCCGCATGTCAGGATAATGTCTTCGCCGCGAAATCCTTCATTGAATCGCATCGAATAATGTTCTGTAACTCATTGAAGAGTTTTCGTTCCCCTTTCGGAGTTATCGTTAATATGATGCTCAAGAATTTCAAAAAAGTATACGGCTGCGGTGATCAGAATTGGGGGAAAAAGGGGGGGGGGGGTGGTGAGATGGGACGTGAGAAACCTGTAAAACACGCTACGAGGTTTAATGAGACGGAGACCTCATTTACCAGCTAAATCCATTTGGCAAATATGTTCAGCTTTGTCTGACTTCTCACAAATTAAATGACGTGGCATGGCCAGAGACGCGAATGTGCGGTAAGCAGATCACTTAATGGGGCAACTATCTCCTCAACACTTCGATGAGGTACAAGGTGGAAAAGAAAAAAAAAGAAAAAAAGAAGAAGAAGAAGAAGAAGAAGAAGAAGAAGAAGAAGAAGAAGAAGAAGAAGAAGAAGAAGAAGAAGAAGAAGAAGAAGAAGAAGAAGAAGAAGAAGAAGAAGAAGAAGAAGAAGAAGAAAAAAAAAAAGAAAAGAAGAAGCTGATTACTGCCGACTATTTCAGAAATGGCTTCATGGCATACCAGATACACCCACAGAGTAGGTGCTCTGTCACCTGCCACACATCTCTTACAGTGTAGCCATTGACTGTTCCAGCAGCGCACTAGGACACGGGGCAAGAATGGGTCTGTTAGAACGCACAACAACAGTTTCCATCGGGTCATTATAATATCAGGAAAATAATGTAGAGAGTTGTGTAACAGTATGACAGAATTACACGTCCAACAACTGATAGATAAAAACGTTTGGCTGTATGATGCAATAGTAAACACAGATGGTTCTGTTCATCGTTGCGTAAGATCTGGGCTGGGGTTTTTCAGTTAGAATGAAGAGAAACACAACAAACTAGCTTTTTATCTACGATTTCAAGCATGAGGATGAATGTGGAGGCAATCACTGCAGCTATGAGATGGATAGCAGAAAATCGAGTTTTTAGAGAGGAATGATAGTGTCGTATTTGAATCGGTACTGCAGTAGGTTGAAAAGGGACACACGTGTCATGAGAGGCGCTACCAAGCATCAGAACGTCATTATTACAGGGACAAGCAGATATACTGTCCGGATTTTCTGCAGGAGCGGGAGAAAATGAAAGATCGGATTTCTTGGCTACAAGAACACTCCTACCTGACAAAGGGGACATACTGAAGACTTTTTATGATCGAATGCTGTTTGAAGACAGGGGCTTAGATGAAATAATATGTGTAAGAATGTGTGAACGAGAAATTAGGATGTGGTTAATGCCAGCAGCGACGTGTGAGGGGGAGAGAACGACATGTTCATAATCAGTATCTCACGGGAACAGTATCTACAGATTAAAACATTTGCTGAGGGAGAGTGAGCACCAATAGGTGTGTCCGGTGTCGTATTATGTGAATTCATGAATCGGTAACTGGTTGTACACATGTCATTGTGTTCTCCTACTCATCGCGTTAGCGCAGTGGATAGGAGACTTGCTTTTAAATCCAGCTGCGAATCGCTGCAGTCCACGGCTATTGTTCGAAACCGGGAATGGGTACCAAAATTAACACTCTGGGGTAAATGGAGGAAGTTCGCTGTAGCTACAGAGTTTCGTGCGGACGGTGACGCAGGCGGACAGTTTCTTATCAGCTGTCCGCACTGAGTGACAGAGCACGTATGGTTTATAACCGTGTGCAATGACGCTGGTTCACCTCTCCCGACTTTACCTTTACTTTTTTTTTTCTCCTATCCACGCGTCATTTCTGGCCTAGCTCATCGTGAATTCAATATAACTGCAAGCTTACTGTGAATTGTAGATTCAGAAAATGGCGCGATGCCGGTCGTGCAATGCTGGCGGGACCCGTATTAAAATTGATCGCACGGGCAACTGCTGATCTGTTGACGACAAGTTCTGCTATCATCAATGATGAACTGCATTTCTAATGTTGGACTGTTTGTGTTAGCACTTCGGATGGCTACCATGTGCGTTAATGCGAGTGTATGCTAGATTTGCTGAGACAGCAGTCTGTCAATCTTTCCACAAGGGACTGTGATAAACATTCTGGGTGTTTTTCGCTGGCACAGGAGCGGAGCAAAGATGGGGCGACCCGTTTGCTATGAAGCTGAAACTAAGACTACCAGACTACCAGACTACCAGTATCTGCCTGGTAACTTTCATCAGCGTTCGTTCCTATATAGTCTTCAGAATGTCTCCCCCGTCCAGTGCGAGTTTTCCTGCCGCCGTCGCTTTAGTAGCCAATAAATCCGCTTGTTTATTATCTCGCACTCTTGCATATCTCAAAATATATACATGAGTTCCTGTAGTGTCGGCATGCTGAAAACTGGTGCCCATTCATCCTACATTATGTCAATGTCAACCTCCCTCAGTCCCTAGTGAGAACAGCAAAACCTCACACGTTGACCTGCTCCCTATGTGTACCTCCTTTCCGTTGACTGAACAGTCGCTACATATTCCTAAAAGAAGATTATCGCCCCCCCCCCCCCCCCCCTCCCCCCCCCCACAACCTCGCGCCCCTTGCCTATATTTTCTTCACGTATTCCATGTCTGCACCAGCTGCCTGCATCTTTTGTCTATGTTGCCTCCCTGCCCCTGCCTATGTTCCCTCCCTGCCCCTGCCTATGTTTCCTCCCTGCCCCTGCCTATGTTCCCTCCCTGCCCCTGCCTGTGTTCCCTGCCTATGTTCCCTCCCTGTCTGTGTTCCCTGCCTCACTCTACATAAATCATCAGGCCTGCGCGAGAGTATCAGTAGGTTCTGTAGCATTAGGCCTAGGGCTGGGATGAGCTGGTCTTCAGTTAAACTCATTATCATAAGAATGTTTGAAATGAAGTAGGGCGCAGCGGGGCGGCAAGAAAGTAGCACAGAGTTGCCTCCGGGAAAGCGGAGAATAAACACAATTAGGAGAAAAGTGTGAGCATTGATTGTAAGACAAGGTCGCTGTTTCTGTGTGTATGTAAACGTAACCTGTGCGTGTGTGTGGGGATATGCGTGTAGGTGTATGTAAGTGTGTAACTGTGCGTCTTTTTTCTATATTATATGTATGTGAATCTGTTTGTGACATTAAATGTATGTGCATTGGTATGTGCGCCTGTTTGTGACATTATATGAGTGTGTACCAGTATGTGTATCTGTTTGTGACATTATATGTATACGCATCGGTAAGTGCGTCTGTTTGTGACATTATATGTGTGTGCACTGGTATGTGCTTCGGTTTGTGACATTATATGTATGTGCACAGGTATGTGCACCCGTTTGTGACATTATATTATGTGCACCGGTATGTGCGTGTGTTTGTGACATTATATTATGTGCACTAGTATGTGCGTGTGTTTGTGACATTATATTATGTGCACCAGTATGTGCATGTGTTTGTGACATTATATTATGTGCACCAGTATGTGCGTGCGTTTGTGTAATAGGTTGCAAAAGGAAGAGGAGAAGCCTTGAAAGAATACTTGTGATAGTGTGTATGTGTGTTTGTGATTGTGTGTATGTGTGTGTGATTGTGTGTATGCGTGTTTGTGTGTGTGTGTAATAGTGTGTATGTGTGTTTGTGTGTGTGATTGTGTGTATATGTCATAGTGTGTATGTGTTTGTGTGATTGTGTGTGTGTGATAGTGTGTATGTGTGTGTGATTGTGTGTATGTGTGATAGTGTGTATGTGTGTTTGTGTGTATGTGTGATAGTGTGTATGTGTGTATGTGTGTTTGTGTGTGATTGTGTGTATGTGTGATAGTGTGTGTGTGTGTGTTTGTGTGTGATTGTGTGTATGTGTGATAGTGTGTATGTGTGTGTGTGATTGCATGAATGTGTGATAGTGTGTATGTGTGTTTGTGTGTTTGTGTGTATGTGTGTTTGCATGTGTGTGTGATAGTGTGTATGTGTGTTTGTGTGATTGTGTGTATGTGTGTTTATGTGTGTGTGATTGTGTGTATGTATGATAGTGTGTATGTGTGTTTGTGTGTGTGTGTGTGATTGAGTGTATGTGTTATAGTGTGTATGTGTGTGTGTGATAGTGTGTATTTGTGTTTGTGTGTGTGTGATTGTGTGTATGTGTCATAGTGTATGTGTTTGTGTGTGTGTGTGATAGTGTGTATGTGCGTGTAATAGTGTGTATGTGTGTGTGTGATTGTGTGTATGTGTGATAGTGTGTTTGTGTGATAGTGTGTATGTGTGTGTGAGTGTGTGTATGTGTGATAGTGTGTATGTGTGTGTGTGTGTGCGATTGTGTGTATGTGTGATAGTGTGTATGTGTGTGTGTGTGTGTAATAGTGTGTATGTGTGTTTGTGTGTGATTGTGTGTATGTATGTTTGTGTGTGAGTGTGTGTATGTGTGATAGTGTGTATGTGTGTTTGTGTGATAATGTGTATGTGTGTTTGTGTGTGTAATTGTGTGTGTGTGATAGTGTGTATGTGTGTTTGTGTGATAATGTGTATGTGTGTTTGTGTGTGTAATTGTGTGTGTGTGATGGTGTGTATGTGTGTTTGTGTGTGTGATTGTGTGTATGTGTGATTGTTTGTGTGTGTGTGTGTGTGATTGTGTGTATGTGTGATAGTGTGTATGTGTGTTTGTGTGTGTGTGATTGTGTGTATGTGTGACTGTGAGTGTGATAGTGTGTATGTGTGTTTGTGTGTGTGTGATTGTGTGTATGTGTGATAGTGACACTGTGTGTGATAGTGTGTGTGTGTATGTGTGATAGTGTGTGTGTATGTGTGTGTGATAGTGTGTTTGTGTATGTGTGATATTGTGTTTGTGTATGTGTGTGTGTGATAGTGACACTATGTGTGTTTGTGTGTGTGTGTATGTGTGCGTGTGTGTATGTGTGTAGGTGTGATAGTGACACTATGTGTGTTTGTATGTGTGTGTATGTGTGATAGTGACACCATGTGTGTTTGTGTGTGTATGTTTGTGAGTGTGTATGTGTGATAGTGACACTATGTGTGTTTGTGTGCGTATGTGTGTGTGTGGGATAGTGACACTATGTGTGTTTGTGTATGTGTGTGTATGTGTGTGATAGTGACACTATGTATGTGTGTTTTTGTGTGTATGTGTGTGTGTGTGATAGTGACACTATGTGTGTTTGTGTGTGTATGTGTGTATGTGTGATAGTGACACTATGTTTGTGTGTGTGTTTGTTTGTGTGTGTGTGTGTGTGTGATTATGGCACTGTGTATGTTTGTTTGTGTGTACAAATAGATTAAATGATAATTGCTTTGTTAAAAAAAAAAATGCTTTTTTTGACAGCTGGATTTTGTAGCATATTTAGCATATCGGTAAATTTAACACTGCATATGAAACAGTCGAGTCTGGGTAAGTAGAAGTGGCAGGGACCTAAGACAATGCATCCACTTATCAGGATTTCTACTTATCCAGACAGCACACACAATAGAGAAAATTGCTGGGACTAAGCTGGTCATGTCGACTTAACCGAAATTCGAGTTATCCGAGTTCGACTTTAAGTGGACTCGACTGTACTCGTATTATAGAACTAAATCACTAAACTACACAGTAACGAAACAAAATTAACTTTAAAATACATATAAACTAACACATCCTGTAACGAATTAAGATCAACTGTAGTACACACACGGAACTGAAATACACACTACTGCAGTGTCCATTGACTGTCAGACAGACCCACACTCAAACGCCATCTGCTCTCAGGTTGAACAGACTACAGACAAGACAGTTCTCACGCTGCCAGCTCCCCGTGTACTACAGAGGGCTTACCCTTCCCCCTTCCGTGTGCCACAAACTGCTGCCCCCGCCACCCTCAGTGTCCACACAGGGCTTCTTGCGTGCACACATCTGGCAGATACAGGCTCGCTAACCCGCAGGTGTGTCACTACAAAGAAATGAGGCCCATGTTTAGCGGAGAACCTGTAGGGGCGCTTTGGATTCTCGGAGGGGACATTTCAAGGAAACTGAGTTACAGAAAAGGGAAGGAATAGGTTTAACTCTACTTCCGCCTGAATGCGTTGATGGGAACTAATTGTACGGCTCGGGAAAGATGCCCGGAAGCTGGGGAGGGGTTCAACTGAGTTGCAATTTTGTGTGCCCTTTTCAGGCAGTAGGTTACAATATTTCTTCTTCTTCTTCTTCTTCTTCTTCTTCTTCTTCTTCTTCTTCTTCTTCTTCTTCTTCTTCTGCTTCTTCTGCTTCTTCTTCTTCTTCTTCTTCTTCTTCTTCTTCTTCTTCTTCTTCTTCTTCTTCTTCTTCTTCTTCTTCTTCTTCTTTTTCTTCTTCTTCTTTTCTTTTTCTCCTCCTCCTTTCCTCATTCTCCCAATATCTTCAACTTTTTCTGCTTCGTCTCCTCCTCCTTTTCAATATTTTCTTTTTCTCATTCTCCGCTCCTTGTCATTCTATTTCGTCTTTTTCACAAGCAAAAAAAAAAAAATGATCCTCCGTGTGCATCTTCCCTACCCAGAACTCTTCTGTGTTGTCAGGAAGCCGCGTACATCCCATTTCCTGGTTACCGGCGACAGGATGCGCCGGACAATGATGGATCCCTGCCAGTTCCGAGTTGCGACAGTTTGTTTGGATCCCATTAACCCCGCTATATCAGCGTGGGAGAGAGAGAGAGGGCACCTTGACGAATACATACAGAACATAACATGTTTGAGACTGAGACCCAGTTGTGGGAGAGAGAGGGCACTTTAGCCAGTACATTCAGAACATAACATGTTTGAGATTGAGACCCAGCAGTGGGAGTTTATGGGCACCTTAGCCAATACATACAGAACCCAACATGTTTGAGATTGAGACCAACTACAGACGCCCCCCCCCCCCCCCCCCCCTTTAAAAAAATTTTGAAAGAAATTTGGACTAAGTCGTTCCCCTTTAAGTCCAGGCCAAGTCCCAAGTCACTGCCACCAAGCCCCAAGTCACTGCCACTAAGTCCCAAGTCACTGTCACCAAGTTCCAAGTCATTGTCACCAAGTCCCAAGTCACTGCCACCAAGCCCCAAGTCACTGCCACCAAGCCCCAAGTCACTGACACCAAGTCCCAAGTCACTGCCACCAAGTACCAAGTCACTGTCACCAAGTTCCAAGTCATTGTCACCAAGTTCCAAGTCACTGTCACCAAGTCCCAAGTCACTATCAACAAGTCTTAAGTCACTGTCAGCAAGTCCCAAGTCACTGCCACTAAGTCCCAAGTCACTGCCACCAAGTTCCAAGTCACTGTCAGCAAGTCACTGTTACCAAGTCCTAAGTCAATGTGACCAAGTCCCAAGTCACTGTTACCAAATCCCAAGTCACTGTCCCCAAGTCCTAAGTCACTGTCCCCAAGTCCCAAGTCACTGTAACCAAGTCCCAAGTTACTGACCCAAAGTCACTGTGACAAAGTCCTAAGTCTCTGTTATTGAGTCCCAAGTCAATGTCACAATATCACTGTCCCCAAGTCCTAAGTCACTGCCACTGAGTCCCAAGTCACTATCACCAAGTCCCAAGTCACTGTGGCCGAGTCCTTAGTCACTGTCACCAAGTCCCAAGTTACTGTCACCAAGTCCCAAGTCACTGTCACCGTCCCAAGTAACTGCCACTGAGTCCCAAGTCACTGTCACCAAGTCACTGTCCCCTATTCCCAAGTCACTAACCCTAAGTCACTGTGACTAAGTCCTAAGTCAATGTCACCAAGTCCTAAGTCACCGTCCCAAGTCACTGCCACCGAACCCCAAGTGATTGTCACCAAGTAGAAAATCACTGTCACCAAGCTCCCAAGTCACTGTCACCAAGTCACTGTCACCAAGTTTAAAATCATTGTCACCAAGTCCCAAGTCACTGTCACCAAGTCACTGTGATCAAGTTTAAAATCACTGTCACCAAGTCCCAAGTCACTGTCACCGAGTCACTGTCACCAAGTTTAAAGTCACTGTCACCAAGTCCCAAGTCACTGTCACCAGGTCTTGTCCAGCGACTGTCGACTCGACTTGCGACTGATAACTTGTTCACGGCCGGCAGACGTGATGTTTAGTAGCTGTAGTATTCTAATACTCTTCCTCCACAATTCCTGGTCTCGCTGATATATAATATGTGTATGCTGCATGGCAGCTGAATTAGTGTGCTCGGTTTCAGTGTGTTACACTTGTGACATTCCAAATTGCATGACCACCCCTTTAGCCTCTGATGCCAAACCCGCTGGTACTTAAAGAACTATCCAGAAATATTTTACAGATCGAACTGTGAATGTGTCACCGCCGAAAATCTGTCGTGTAGCCTGAGTAAAAGATTATGGTTTACAAAGCTGAATTTTCAAAAGAAATACACGGACTTACCTATCGAGCTAAACTAAAATTAGTTCCGCGAAATGTTATGGTAAATTTCGTTCATTTGTATGTAATATCGTAAGATCACCGAAAAGCCTCTGTCGTCATCCGCTTGTACATGAAGTTTTAAAGTTATTTTAAAGCCCTTTTTTGGCTTATGCCGATGCCCTAAATATAGCCGGGACTGAAATATGGCCTCACGGCTAAAAAGGGTTTCTGGGACCTCTCCACGTGTGATCCTTGTTTATGCATGGTGGCACTTTGTGTCACCGGGTGTTTATCGCTTGTGTGATATCCTGGTGGGGTACAACTGCTTACCCAGCATCACCGAAAGTTGCACCGAAACCCTTTTTAGCCACGGCTAACATTGGAGTACATACATTTTTGTTTATTCTTCTTCTTCTTCCGTTCGCTTGAAATAAATTATAATAAATAAGTGATCTACATCGTCAATCTTGTCTCTAGTATGAACTTCACTGTCTTTTCTAATTCAGTCTTGATGGAGATTCTAACCGATAAATAGTGGGCTGGCATCAGAGGGCATTTTTGCCGTGCCACCAATTCACAAGGTAAAATTTCAGTGTACGTTTCAATTTCACGATGCCTAATTTCGTAAAGTAATAGGCATCCCAGAGGAAGTAGAAATTAGTATCACATCGGTCTCCTCTACTTCCCATAACATTTCTTTGTGCAAATTTTCGGCTGCCGAAACAAAGAAGCATGACAATTTTTAGAAGAAAAAAAAATCCATATCTAAGAATTCAGAGAGACTTCGACACACAAGTCTATTCAGTTAGTACTATTTGACTGGTTTGGTTTGAACAACGAATCACATCAAGACACAAGGGTAGTAAGCCATAAATGCTCTATTCTACTTCTAACTCAAGCCTGAGCCCGCAGTGCACCAACTCTCCGGCACACTAGTGCTAGTCTGGTTGATTATGGCGACATAAGAGTACTAACTCGTACGGCTGGCTGCTCTACGATACAACAATTCCAGAATTATCTACCTTGTTCTCTGTCAAGCGGCCCAATGGACTTATTTCATAAACCTCAGAGATTATTGGTCTAATTATTAAACCATTTGGTCCTTTTAATAGTTGATAATGGCCTAGGAATTTCAACCCCATCTATTCCACGATGTACAACGCTTGAACGGATTAAAAATAAAGAAATGAGAATGGTCTTTTATTGCCTCCGAGATACATCAGTTAGAACAATTAGGTTTGTGACTGGGCTGACATTAGTAATTTATAAAGTGTCAGTGGCGCAAGCCAAGGCCTATATGCGAGTTACCAATGATGAAAGGCATCCGCTGCATGGTAATCTGGAAGATTTAAGAGGAGACCGGTTGAAAAGAGGAAGGTCATGGATGGCACTAGCTGAAGATACCATCGAGACGGTGGCTTCAGTCAAGCAAATACACAGGGGGGCAGGAATGGGTCGACAAGTACACCCACAACAGCAGATTCCATCAGGTCATTATCACGTTAGGAAGAGAATGTAACGGTATGGCAGATTTAGAGGTACAACAACTGATAGATGGAAAGGCTGGACTACAGGATGCAGTACTGTACACCGGTGGTTTTGTTCATCGGGGTGTAAGATCTGGCTGGGGACTTTAACCTAGAATTTAGGAAGAGATCGTGGTAAAACATTATGGAGCCCGCAAAAATACACTCATTGATTGTTTTGTTCCACGTGTAATGGCTTGTCTGTCTGTTAGGTTCATCGAACCAACTCCTAGGCAATTGTTTGCTCGGGTCACCAGTCCAAGTCGTTTCGAATGGAACTTACTTAACGACAAATGAAAGGTGGCATTGTGGATTCGACTCTACAAAAACAAAATGTCAGGAACAGTAATATTAAAGAGCGGCTGATGAGATGATCTGGTCATCTGTCGAGAATGCCGTGGTACTATCTGCCACAGAATGGCCAGCTGGAGAAATATCACGGCCAAGGAGCAAGAAGAACACCATACAAAATATGGAACGATGGCAGCAAGAACGCGTAGGATCAGTTCATTTGTTTCATCACGTGTGAGGCGGTACTGATCTAATGGACGTCAGTGGTTTTCCGTTGTGACAGTGGACAGTGACAGTGGCTTACTGTTAGGACAGTGGACAGTGACGGTGGCTTACCGTTATGACAGTGGGCAGTGACAGTGGCTTACCGTTATGACAGTGGGCAGTGACAGTGGCTTACCGTTGTGACAATGGACAGTGACAGTAGTTCACCGCTGTGACAGTGGACAGTGACAGTAGCTCACGGTTGTGACAGTGGACAGTGACAGTAGCTTACCGTTGTGACAGTGGACAGTGACAGTAGCTCACCGTTGTGACAGTGGACAGTGACAGTGGCTTACTTTTAGGACAGTGGACAGTGACAGTGGCTTACCGTTATGACAGTGGGCAGTGACAGTGGCTTACCGTTATGACAGTGGGCAGTGACAGTGGCTTACCGTTGTGACAATGGACAGTGACAGTAGTTCACCGTTGTGACAGTGGACAGTGACAGTAGTTCACCGTTGTGACAGTGGACAGTAACAGTAGCTCACGGTTGTGACAGTGGACAGTGACAGTAGCTTACCGTTGTGACAGTGGACAGTGACAGTAGCTCACCGTTGTGACAGTGGACAGTGACAGTGGCTTACCGTTATGACAATGGACAGTGACGGTGGCTTACGGTTATGACAGTGGACAATGACAATGGCTTACCGTTATGACAGTGGACAGTGACAGTAGCTTACAGTTATGTCAGTGGACAGTGACAGTAGCTCACCGTTGTGACAGTGGACAGTAACAGTGGCTTACCGTTGTGACAGTGGACAGTGACTGTGGCTTACCATTAAGGCAGTGGACAGTGACAATGGCTTGCCGTTTTGACAGTGGACAGTGACAATGGCTTACCGTTGTGACAGTGGACAGTGACAGTGGCTTACCGTTATGTTAGTGGACATGTTAGAGGCTCGCCGTTATGACAGTGGACAGTGACAGTGGCTTACCGTTATGTCAGTGGACATGTTAGAGGCTCACCGTTGTGACAGTGGACAGTGACTTACCGTTATGACAGTGGAAAGGGACAGTAGCTCACTGTTGTGACAGTGGACTGTGATAATAGCTGCATCGTTGGCAGATTTTTACATAAATTAAGTTACGGGATTCGCAAGTAAAAGGTTTCCTTATTTGAAAAGAACCATTAGGGAAACTGACCGAAGATGTCTGGACAATGAAAGGACATATATTGCACGTGCAGCGGGAGCAATCAATAGTTCCAGAAGGAAGCGCTGTGCGGTTCGGCGGTAGTCGGCTTTCTGACAAGTATGTCTTTAAAGTTGAAGTCTATACACTAATCTTGGCTTCTCACTTAAGATAATCTTGGTGTCCGGATCAGAGCGGAGGATGTCCAAATGACGAAAGAATACTTTGGAAGCAACCACTCTGTTAGGGTGAAAAGTCAAAATCAGTTTAGGTCCATCATTGGTGGAGTTACATTTGGTAGGAAAAGCATCTCTCCTGGTGATTGTTAAAACTTTGTTTAGAGCCCCTTGTAGAATGTGTTCCGGATAGAAACAGGCACGAAAGAAATCAAGAAGTTCAACTGAATTATCAACGAAGTCAGAATCATTAGAGCACAACCTGCGCAATCGAAGGCGCTGTGAATACGGAATATAATTTTTACACAGCAGTGGGTGAGACGACGTATAGAATAGATAACTGTGAGAATCCGTGGGTTTGTAGTAGGCTGTGGTCTTCAGACACGGGAAATCGAAGCTAACCGTGATGTCAAAAAAGTTCACTGAAGTGGTGGAGATCAGTGAGGTGAATTTGATAGCCAACAAAGACAACAAATCAAATAATTTGCCCGCCCTGGCAAGAACGTTTTATGACGCCATAAAATACACAGTTTACGTCAACAGAGGAGAAGAACTTAGAGCACAGGATAGACCAAAAATCATATGGAAAGATAACACCAGGGAAACTCTAAAACCACACCATAGGTCTATGGTCGAGGCGGTCAGAATCGGAACCTTATATCTACCTTGACATCAAAAGAAAGAAAGAAAAATAAAATAACAAGTAAAGTAAAATAACAAGAAAGTGTCAAATATGCACATAGACAGGCGCGCACACACATAGACATGCACGCACACACATAGACAATAGAAACACCTGCCTGGTATGTGAAGGTAGACTGTCCGACACTTTCCCTCGGAGCATTTGTCACAAGATGAGGCGTTCACCTCGTCATACTCTGGCACTTCTGGGATGACTTCTGCACATTTCACGTCGGGAACATGGAAGGAAGCTGAGGACATGTCGAGGGAGCTGACGCCCTGTGATGACGATGAAGACAGTGACGAGATTGAAGGTGATAGCTGGACTGGAGACTGTCCGTTCGCAGAACTTAAGTGCATCTTGACAAATACAGGAGAAGATCCTGACAACACTGAGGTTCTAGAAGAGTGAGACGAGGCCGATGAGGTTGTAGAGCCTGTTGATGATCTGTTGAACGTGGTTCCAAGAGATCGATTGAAAGGAAAGCTACTTTGTCCTTCCATGGTAGCTAATGTTTGGAATGAAGTCACAGCTTCTTCAGCGTCATGCATAATGGCTGGCGTGGAGCTCTCTGACGACGTATCAGAGCAGGTTGACGTGGCTGACGACAGCGAGGGGTGGCTATTTAAGGACAGAGTAGCAGACCGCGGCAAAATCTGTTTTCTTTTGCTTGCCACAAATGAGTTAGGGAATTTGGTAGTGGCTCTTTGCTGGTTTAATATTAGGGAATGAGTGTTGTCTGTTCCTCTAATTGTAACCATGTTCGTAGCTGGCGTCAGCGAGTACAAACTATCAGGTTTTGCTTGCCCAGTCTTCATTTCAGAGAGACGTTTCGGTAGCTGCTGATCGTAAACGTTACAAGAAAGCTCTTCTTTATTTGTAACATCTTTAATTGTCTTTGTTGTAGCAACATTTGATGACATGTTCATTTTGGTGACACTCAGCTCGTCTTTGAAGTTAACCGCCTTGGTTTTCTTCTTTTCTGGTTTAGGTGGAGGCGTTGGTGGTTTCTTTTTGGTTCCCGTTGATCCGGTCACTAACATGGCGGCATCCAGGCTGAGAGCACTGGAAACTTGTCACAGCCTCGAAATCGGATGAACCAACTCTAGAACCCATTGATGGATTGTCTAAAGAAGCGAGAATTCCACTTGTATCTTTCGCTTGGAGTGCTGCAGAATTCAGGCGAGTGGTTTCCGTTGTCAACAGGCAATTTCGTTCTTGACTGTTCTTGGTAGTATTCTTTTCACTGGAGCATTGTTGAACCATTTTATTCTGTATTTTTCCAGCTAGAAATGGAAAACAAAATTTTTCTAAAATAAGTATAGTGAAAGCTGTACAATAATATGTTTAATTGCAACAGGGTCCAGTCATTTCCTAGCCTTCAGCCCAATTACACCCTACTGCTAGGTAAGTCATTCGCTAAAGTCGGTCCAATCATTCCACACAATTAGGTGCAATCATTCCCTACATTTATGCCCAATTATTCCCTACGACTAGGACCAGTCATTCCCTACTACTAAGTCCAGTGATTTTCTATACCATTAGGTCTATTATTCCCTTCTATTAGGTCCAATCATTCCCCACAACTAGGTCCAATAATTCCCCACAACTAGGTCCAATCATTTCCCACAACTAGGTCCAGTCATCCCCTACCATTAAGACCACTCAGTCCACGTCACTAGGTCAAGTCATTTCCCACCACTAGTTCCAGACATTCGATACCATTAGGTCTAAACATTTCCTACAACTAGGTCCAATCATAGTTCCAAAGATAAGCTACTACTAGGTCAAATCATAGGTCCCATCATTCCCTACCATGGAGTAAACCATCGGTCAAATCATAGGTCCAGACATTCCCTACCACTAAGGTCCAATCATAAGTCTACACATTCCCCACCAATAGGTCTAATCACTATGGTATCTAATCACTGCATCACCATGATGTCTAGTCTCTACATCACCATGGCGTCTAGTCACTGCACCACCTCGATATCTAGTCACTGCACCACTGCGATATCTAGTCACTACAACACCATAGCGTCTATTCACTGCACCACCGAGATGTCTAGTCACTACACCACCGAGATGTCTAGTCATTACACCACCGAGATGTCTAGTCATTACACCACCGCGATATCTAGTCACTGCACCACCGCGATGCCTAGTCACTGCACCACCGCGATATCTAGTCACTGCACCACCGCGATGCCTAGTCACTGCACCACCGCGATGCCTAGTCACTGCACCACCGCGATATCTAGTCACTACAACACCATAGCGTCTATTTACTGCACCACCGAGATGTCTAGTCACTACACCACCGAGATGTCTAGTCATTACACCACCGAGATGTCTAGTCATTACACCGCCGAGATGTCTAGTCATTACACCGCCGAGATATCTAGTCACTACACCACCGAGATGTCTAGTCATTACACCACCGAGATGTGTAGTCACTACACCACCGCGATGTCTAGTCATCACACCACCGAGATGTCTAGTCAACACACCACCGAGATGTCTAGTCAACACACCACCGAGATGTCTAGTCATTACACCACCGAGATGTGTAGTCACTACACCACCGCGATGTCTAGTCATCACACCACCGAGATGTCTAGTCAACACACCACCGAGATGTCTAGTCATCACACCACCGAGATGTCTAGTCATTACACCACCGCGATGTCTAGTCACTGCATCACCGAGATACCTCGAGTCCCACCCTCCCCCCCCCCCCACCCACTCCCCAAATGACTGAAAAGGTCTGTAGCCCTGTAACCACGAATTGAAATAATAACGTGCTAATTAAATATAACAAGATACTTTATATGAAATTCAATAGGAAATGTTTTAACAATTAATTTCTGTACATGCCTCTCAGCCTCCTTGCACAATTACTGAGTGGTTAGGAGCGCTCAGCCCCCCCCCCCCCCCCCCCCCCCCCGCCCCCCCCACCCCCCCCCCCCCCCCCCCCCCCCCCCCCCCCACCCCACACCACTTTTTTTTCTCATATACCCCCCACACATACGAGCGTTTTCTTAATATTTATCTTCAGGGTAGGGTTGTTGAGCGGCACCCCTCCCCCCCCTACTTTTTTCTCTTGCTAACTTGGTGGCGGCACGCCTAGCTGAAGAAGCCTGCAGTTGCCAAGAAGTAGCGTAGAATTGGGCTGCATGCTGCCCCGAGTGTCATCATTAAAAAGGGGGAAAGTTGGGGTGGGGGGGGGGGGATATGGCAAAAACGCGTTGTTTTAAAAATAATAAAATACTTGAGGAGAAAGAGTAAGGAGTGGTGACAAAATATATTCTGCACCGGTTACAACCGGACATTGCTAAGCCACTGTTGCCAAGTTCTCTGTTGCCGATCTAATTAAGGGCTCATTGTCTACTGTAAAGTAACTCATAAATATGCTTACCTGTTGCCCCAAAACAACGATGAACACACACAACGTAATCCAAAATTCAAAGGTTCAAGTTCTGGAGACTTGTCTAGCTAATGTGTTGCTAAACTTAGAACAGGGAATCCTCTGGAAACAATCAACATTTCACACGAAAATAAACTCTTCTTAAGAACATACACCATAGCAACAAGCACTGTCTGTCCCGCCAAATGTGACAATTGTCTTGTGCAACTGCTCACACTCAACACCGACTGTTGATTAACAGCGAACGAGCTGACGGACTGCGGCCCAATCAGAGAAATTTCCAGTGAATCACTTCTAAAAATACAACTCACGCTACCCCACTCGTTGATTGGCTGAGAACAAACCGGGTCAATCATTGTCCTGGGACATCGATAAACTGGGAGGTTTTGGTCTGGATGGTGGTTGCCGGGAAATTATTTGAACCTGTTAAACCGAGGGCTGAACAAACACAGATAATGCCCGTACAGGATGAAGCCAGCACATACCTGACATTGTGTGCACTGTGAGGCGAGGGTCTGGCTGAAAGGCCGACAGTTAACAGGTTCATATCTACACCAGTTATCCCTGTGTGGGTTCCTGGGAAAACAAGAATATACTCACTGCCTTCCCAGCAAGCATATCGTAAGAGTCGACTAACCGGGGACTTCCTTCGAAGTCAGAGTACATCTACCAGAGCGGCAAGGAACAACTAAATGCCCACAAGTAAGTCAGCAAATCGGATGTACACGCACAAAGCCAATGTCTAAATGGACGAACCACCAGGACTTTCCGCCGGAGCTTACAGCGGGTGAACAAAGAAGAAGAAACACCGGGTAATTTTATAAAAACCCCGTCCCAATATGGGGCGCAGTTACTTCAAAGCCCCTCTGTTTTTGGGATGTAAAACCTACAGACTGAACAGGGTTTCTGGTACTCATCCGAACGGTGGCACTTTGTGTCACCCGGAGTTTATCGCACGTCGTGCGGTCCTGGTTAAACGTCACTTTGTCAGTCCAGTGAATTTAAAAAAAAAATACATATAAAAATTAATAAAAGATGGAAGTTGAGGCACATTATGCTGATTCTGTTATTTCATTAAAATAGGTTATAATAAGTTGTAATAAATCGAAGCCTGGGATAATATACCAAAATTTTATTAATAAAATTAGAATCTGTTTAAGAAATTGTTTTTAAAAATGCATTAAAAGGAAACTGTATTTGTGAAAACATAAGTATTTGTGGAGAGGCCCCTGCAGACTGTGAGGCCCTGAGATGTAGATTAGTTATCTTATTCCTATATTTAGCAGTGTCTACACCAGAAGCTGAGACAATATAGTTATACTTGTTTGATCCACTACCATATATACTTGTTTGATCCACTACCATATATACTTGTTTGATCCACTACCATATATACTTGTTTGATCCACTACCATATATACTTGTTTGATCCACTACAATATAGTCACACTTGTTGGGTACAGTACAATATAGTTATACTTATTTGATACACTACAATATAGTTACACTTGTTGTATACAGTAGAATATAGTTATGCTTCTTTGACGTACAACAATACAGCTGTTGACATAGTCACTGAGATGTTACGTGGCTTCTATAGACAGAACAACTGGCAATGATCAAACTACCAGTAATTTGTACTAGGAACAAGTAGTAAAAATCATATTTGACAGTAGTTTTTCATCACGTTAAGGGGTGCATTGATTGACACTCACATAGAAGTATGGATAGGACGACACACACAGGACGCCATTAAAAATCGAAAGCCTAAACTACATTACCAGGACTTGACCTAAATGTGACGTAGGCGCCTCGCTGCCATTAGTTTGACCAGCTGAATATCGATTTACAAAAAGGTGTCATGACTGGTCAGATGTACCAGGTTACGTCAGTCAACAATTACATGACAGAATTCTTGTATTCTCGTTGAAAAAACGACCATCAATCTAGGCAGTGTTGGATTCAACCACCAATCTAGGCACTGTCGGATTCAACAATCAATCTAGGCAGTGTTGGATTCAACCACCAATCTAGGCAGTGTTGGATTCAACCATCAATCTAGGCAGTGTTGGATTTAACCATATATCTAGGCAGTGTTGGATTTAACCATCAATCTAGGCAGTGTTGGATTCAACAATCAATCTAGGCACTGTTGGATTCAACAATCAATCTAGGCACTGTTGGATTCAACCACCAATCTAGGCAGTGTTGGATTCAACCATCAATCTAGGCAGTGTTGGATTTAACCATCAATCTAGGCAGTGTTGGATTCAACAATCAATCTAGGCACTGTTGGATTCAACAATCAATCTAGGCAGTGTTGGATTCAACCATCAATCTAGGCACTGTTGGATTCAACAATCAATCTAGGCAGTGTTGGATTCAACCATCAATCTAGGCACTGTTGGATTCAACAATCAATCTAGGCAGTGTTGGATTCAACCATCAATCTAGGCACTGTTGGATTCAACCATCAATCTAGGCAGTGTTGGATTCAAATATCGATCTAGGCAGTGTTGGATTCAACCATCAATCTAGGCAGTGTTGGATTCAACCATCAATCTAGGCAGTGTTGGATTCAACCATCAATCTAGGCAGTGTTGGATTCAACCATCAATCTAGGCAGTGTTGGATTCAACCATCATTCTATGCAGTGTTGGATTCAACCATCAATCTAGGCAGTGCTGGATTCAAATATCGATCTAGGCAGTGCTGGATCCAACCATCAATCTAGGCAGTGTTGGATTCAACCATCAAACTAGGCACTGTGTTGGATTCAACCATCAATCTAGGCATATGGATTCAACCATCAGTAGGCAGTGTTGGATGTGAAATGTATGTATGTATGCATGTATGTGTGGCATGTATATGTGTGATATGTATGTCTGTATAGGCGTACGTGTATGTATGCAGGTGTGTCTGTATGTAGTTGTGCATAGGAGCGTCAGTGAGTAAGCGAGTGAGTGGGTGGATGGGCTTCTGTATGTGGGTGTGTGTGCGCGCGCGCGAGCGGGCGAGTGTGCCCATGCATTTTACCACCCACGCTTTTGTTTTCTTTCTTGGTATTCATAATATCCATAGTTGTATACGAATGTAACATGCTTCCTTGATAAAATACAACTGCTGTGTGAAAAATTAATGTTTAAAAGGGCGCAATGTAAGACGGGCCTCGTTTGTTCGTTCGTTCTTCTTTTTCTTCTTCTTCTTTTTCTTTCTTCTTAGCGTTAATCGGCTGTATACTTTGACGAAAAGCTTTAACTATTCGTTCACTGGTGGATTTTGGTACTGTTCCAGAGCTTGAGTTTTGCATGCACATCCATTTTAAAGATCTAGCTTATTTGTATGCAGACCGTTAGTTCCATACCTCTCAGACAGATGGGTACAACTCATGAATTTCACCTTCATCTCGTTCGGCTGCGTGATTTCGTAATCGTTCCCACATGCTGTTCTGTGTTCTAGGGGTATCAGGTGTTGTCTGTTTTAAACGTTTTAGGCACATCCACCATCGACTATAGACACCGCCAACGAGCGTAGAGATTCAAAAACACTATTAATTAGATATTCACGAGATTTCGGCGCAGCCCCCTGCAGTACTTCTTCCTTTTACACAGGCATCTATGGCGCCCGAGCTACTCAGAAACAAACCACACACAAAAAAAAAACACAAAAAACATTCGAGAAACTAGTTTTCACAGAAAAGACAGTTGCGACCAACAAAAAAAAACTGCACAATTTTGTTTGGGAGACAGGAGGTCAACCACTTCCAACGAACGCGAGCCAGTTTTCTCCACTGTGTTTATAGACGGGGAAGGGAGGCTCTCAGAATACCCCTAGAATATAGGACAGCCCCTGGAAACGTCACGAAATCTGACGCCTGAGCCAGATGGGGGTGACTATAGTGATTAGTACCGACAGATGCACTCCGACTTAAAAGAAAAATCCCTAATTAGTCGCCATGAAAGACATGCGTGGCGGGAGGGGGTGGTAATATTAAAGAATCACCTATACTGGGTGTCATTTGAAGAATCGCCTATACTGAATGTCAGTTGAAGAATCACCTATACTGGATGTCAGTTAAAGCATCGCCTATACTGGATGTCAGTTGAAGAATCGCCTATACTGGATGTCAGTTGCAGAATCGCCTATACTGGATGTCAGTTGAAGAATCGCCTATACTGGATGTCAGTTGTAGAATCGCCTATACTGGATGTCAGTTGAAGAATCGTCTATACTGGATGTCAGTTGAAGAATCGCCTATACTGGATGCCAGTTGCAGAATCACCTATACTGGATGTCAGTTGAAGAATCACCTATACTGGATGTCAGTTGAAGAATCGTCTATACTGGATGTCAGTTGCAGAATCGCCTAAACTAAAAGTCAGTTGAAGAATCGTCTATACTGGATGTCAGTTGAAGAATCACCTATACTGGATGTCAGTTGAAGAATCGTCTATACTGGATGTCAGTTGCAGAATCGCCTATACTAAAAGTCAGTTGAAGAATCGTCTATACTGGATGTCAGTTGAAGAATTGCCTATACTGGATGTCAGTTGAAGAATCGCCTATACTGGATGTCAGTTGAAGAATCATCTATACTGGATGTCAGTTACAGAATCACCTATACTGGATGTCAGTTACAGAATTACCTATACTGGATGTCAGTTGAAGAATCACCTATACTGGATGTCAGTTACAGAATCACCTGTACTGGATGTCAGTTGAAGAATCACCTATACTGGATGTCAGTTACAGAATCACCTATACTGGATGTCAGTTAAAGAATCGCCTATACTGGATGTCAGTTGCAGAATCGCCTATACTGGATGTCAGTTGCGGAATCGACTATACTGGATGTCAGTTGAAGAATCGCCTATACTGGATGTCAGTTGAAGAATCGTCTATACTGGATGTCAGCTAAAGAATCGCCTATACTGGATGTCAGTTAAAGAATCGCCTATACTATATGTCAGTTGCAGAATCGCCTATACTGGATGTCAGTTACAGAATCGCCTATACTAGATGTCAGTTGAAGAATCGCCTATACTGGATGTCAGTTGAAGAATCGCCTATACTGGATGTCAGTTGAAGAATCACCTATACTGGATGTCAGTTGAAGAATCACCTATACTGGATGTCAGTTACAGATCACCTATACTGGATGTCAGTTACAGAATTACCTATACTGGATGTCAGTTGAAGAATCACCTATACTGGATGTCAGTTACAGAATCACCTATACTGGATATCAGTTGAAGAATCACCTATACTGGATGTCAGTTACAGAATCATCTATACTGGATGTCAGTTGAAGAATCGCCAATACTGGATGTCAGTTGAAGAATCGCCTATACTGGATGCCAGTTGCAGAATCACCTATACTGGATGTCAGTTGAAGAATCGCTTATACTGGATGTCAGTTAAAGAATCACCTATACTGGATGTCAGTTAAAGAATCGCCTATACTGGATGTCAGTTACAGAATCGCCTATACTGGATGTCAGTTGCAGAATCGACTTTACTGGATGTCAGTTGCAGAATCGACTTTACTGGATGTCAGTTGCAGAATCGCCTATACTGGATGTCAGTTGCAGAATCGCCTATACTGGATGTCAGTTGAAGAAACGCCTATACTGGATGTCAGTTGAAGAAATCTAAGATATTTGAAAGACACATTATTACTAGTCGAAAGTACAGGACCAGGGGGAGGAATTACAACGTTTGAAAATAAACAGTTTCCATGATTATTTTCGATGATTCTCTTCAATGATTTTCTTTGATGTGCTACTTTTAATGATTTTCTTTATTGATTGCCTTCAATGATTCCTTTCAATAATCTCTTTGATTATATCCCTCCCTGGTTTACTTCAATGATTCCTTTCAACGATTACCTTCGACGATCACTTTTCTGATTTCATTCAACGATTTGCTTTGACTATTTTCTTCTTTGATTCCCTTCAATGATCCTCTTCAACGATTCCTTTCTATGATTTCCTTCAAGGATTTCCTTGAATGATTTCCTTCAATGATTCCCTCCAATGGCTCCCTTTAATGATTCCCTTCAATGATTCCCTTCCATGATTCCCTTGATTGATTCTCTTCAATGATTCCCTTTAATGATTTCCTTCAATGGTTCCCTTCAATGATTCCCTTCAATGATTCCCTTCAATGATTTCCTTCTATGATTCCCTTGATTGATTCCCTTCAATGATTCCCTTCAATGATTCCTTTCAAGGATTCCCTTCAATGATTCCCTTCCATGATTCCCTTCCATGATTCCCTTCCATGATTCCCTTCCATGATTCCCTTCCATGATTCCCTTCCATGATTCCCTTGATTGATTCCCTTCAATGATTTCCTTCAATTCCCTTCAATGATTCCCTTCAATGATTCCCTTCAATGATTCCCTTCAATGATTCCCTTCAATGATTCCCTTCAATGATTCCCTTCAGTGATTCCCTTCAATGATTCCCTTCAATGATTCCCTTCAATGATTCCCTTCAATGATTCCCTTCAATGATTCCCTTCAATGATTCCCTTCAATGATTCCCTTCAATGATTCCCTTCAATGATTCCCTTCAATGATTCCCTTCAATGATTCCCTTCAGTGATTCCTTTCAATGATTCCCTTCAGTGATTCCCTTTAATAATTCCCTTCAATGGCTCCCTTCAAAGATTCGCTTTAACGATTGACTTCATTGAGTCCCTTTACTGATTCCCTTCTTTGGTTCCCTTCAATGATTCCCTTCAATGCCTCCCTTGAGCGGTTCGCTTCAACGATCCCTTTAATGATTTCCTCAATTGATTCCTTTCAAAGACCCGCTTCGGTGATTAGTGGCACCTCTCAAACGATCGATTGCCTGGAAAGAGAAATCAGCCATGCAATCTTCCCATGATTCTTCTCTTTTTGAGCTGAGTGGTCACATTTTGTTTTAGTCATGCACGTGCGTGCCGGGCAGACAACTGGAGTCAGCGGAAGATAACTGCAGTCTAAAGAAGCTCCCACAATGGCGACTGAATAATTCAGTCGTTGGGGCTTGAATTCAGCAGAGTGGTACCACTAGGAACACCACTAAAAACTATCAGCATGGCTACTGCTGCTACCACTGCTGTTGCTGCCGCTTTTACTGCTGCTGCTACTGCGACATCAACTAATACTGCTGTTGCTACAACAACCACAACAGCAACAACAGCAGCAACAACTACTACAACAACAACAAAAACTACGACTACTACTACTACTACTGCTACTGCTACTGCTGCTACTACTACTACTACTGCAGCTGCTGCTACTACTACTAATACTGCTGCTGCTGCCACTGCTGCTACTACTACTACTACTACTACTGCTGTTGCTGCTGCTGCTGCCACTGTTACTGCTGCTGCTACTACTACTGCTGCTGCTGCTGCTGCTACTACTACTACTACTGCAGCTGCTGCTACTACTACTATAACTAATACTACTGCTGGTGCTTCTGCTACTAACACTCGAGAAAGATAATATTTCTGGAATTGTTTCTCTTATCTCAGTTAGAGTGTCCTAAATATCTATTAAATTGCCTGTCTTATCTCAACTAAAGTGTCTAGAATTTAAAACCATACTCGAGAAAGTAGATTTTCTGGACTATGTTGCTGTTACTGTCTTATCTCAGTAAAAGTGTTCCGATTTTAAATCTACACTCGGAAAATTAGATATTTCTGTAATCCGCTGCTGTTTGTCTTATCTCAGTTATGGTGTGTAAAATTTAAAATCACACCCGGTCAAGTAGATATTTCTTTAATTGCCTGCCGTATTTCAATTAAAATGTCCAGAATTTAAAACAACACCAGACGAGTACCCGGTAGATATTTCTGGAATTCATTGCTAATGTCTCACTTATCTCAGGTAAAGTGCCTCGAATTTAAATTAACAACTTGCGTAGTAGATATTTCTGGAATTCATTGCTAGTGCCTCTCTTATCTCAGTTGAAGTGCCTAGAATTTAAATAAACAACTGGGGTAGTAGATATTTCTGGAATTCGAATCTATTGTCATCTTATCTCAGTTGAAATAACTAGAATTTAAACATCTGGAAAAACAGAATATTTCATACACACGCATGAAGACAGTGGAGCAGCCATTAATGTTGCTGGGTGAGAAACTGTTGATAAAAATCTATAAAGATTGTTCTTTTCCAGTCAACTTGCAAAATGCTAAAAATGGTCTGATGTCTAAGTGTACGAGGTTAGCTCGATTAAAGAGCTACATCGGTCTGAAAAATAATCCTATCTCTGCTAGGAATGGAACCCTGGCTACTTTCTTGGCAGACATGCGAACTAATCAACATGCCATGTTAGGATTGGCCGGTCTCCAATCAAATTCACAATAGGTGCAGTAAATCTGGTGCACTGTGTCGTACTTCTAGTGGCTGCCCATCCCGGGCCGAAAGTATTGTCAATATGAACAGCAAACGAATCACCGAACAAGTTTGTTAGATAAATGAATCATCGATTTGCTGATTGTGCTATCCATAGGCTCACACTCTCACGGGGGTAACTGAATTCTCCCTAGTTGCGTGGAACATATATCAGCGAAGAATAGGATTCCCTAGCGACGTACTATGAATGGAATAATGTCTTCCTGACAACGGAATACCCAACTGTTACCGGTCTGGGTACAATTAAATCATGTACGCCAGTCAACATCAATAGTTATCTGACACAATGGGGTTTTGATGTGCCGGTTCTATCTAAGAGAAAGTTGATTAATGCTGACTATCACAAATATGATAGTTCTAACAGGGAGCTAGCTGGAGACTGATGACTGTCACAAATGTGAGGGTTCTATCCAATCGAGAATACAGTCAATACAGAGGCATCCCTCTTGTCATGTCGGGAAAATGGATGCCAAGATGATAGAAACGAGGCTGAGACCAGTGTTAGACCCATAGTTGGCAGAAGAATAAAGGGCTTTAGGAGAAACAGAAACAGCAGCGACGCCATCTCCACGCTTAAACAGGTAATAGAACAGAATACCGAATACGATCAGAATCTACTTGTGGCGTTCGTAGACCAGGAGAAGACCTTGAATCGGTGGACAACTATTGTGAAAAACAATGGCTCGATATAGAGTGAGCAAACACCCAATCGGATTGTATGAAAATCTATATAGGGAACTAGATTTAATTGCCCGGCTTCGCCCAGGATAGTGAAATAAAGTCTTATTCTCCCGTCCTCTATCTCATCTTGGTCTTCACCGCTGCCCTGTATGTGGGCCTAGTGGAAATTTGCGCCTAACTAAAACACTATGTTTTATCTCCCTTCTTCTACTTATCTCCACCGTTGCAGTATCTTTAATCTTTGAGTTATACGTTAGATTATCTTCACAGCACTCAAGGCACATCCATAGGCGCTCAGATTCCCCACTCAACATATTCATCAGCGTCGTGCGGTTAATAGCACCAGTCCTATGTTGATTAACAAGACTTCGTGTGCGTCCGGTGTGCTTCTCATGCTTAACTGTGCCGATATTTACCCCCAATTCCCGTATTCTTCCCGTATTCTTATCAGCGATGTAGACATGTGGTTTCCAAAACACTTATAACGTCCTATCTCTCTAAGGAAAGATATAAACCCGAACGAAAAGTATATTAGCAAACTTCACAATATAACAAATACAAACAAAACGTGAACGTTGCGGCTATTTAGCCTTCATCAGCACACAAAAAATAATACTACATAGATACAAAAAAATCACTTAGTATGGTATCACGATGCGGCCAGGTCGGTTGTTACTCAGCAGACTTTCCGCACGTGTCAGCTGGGGGAATAAATACCCCTCCTTTTTTTTTTCCCTGTGGAGTATCAGAGGCCATAACTAGGGTGTAAGAAGTTGAAACTGTGAGGGCAGTTCAATCCCCTGGAAGTTTGAATGAAACTGTGTTGGCAATTCATTCCGGAGGGCGTCAAAGTCCCCAGAGTACAAATAAAGCGATTCTCAAGAGACTTGCGGACTCTTTCGCTGGAATGGCTGGATTTAATGGCTGTCGCCTCCATGTCGTGGGCACCTTGGTGATCCTGAGAAATAAAGTGCAACGGTACTGGTTTCAGGGCACCATTTTGCACGTCCAAAAGATGTTGTCTGAACCTGTCAGCCAGCCGTAGACCTGTTTCACCAATATATTTCATGCCACATCTCTTGCAGTTGATGGCATAAATGACGTTGCGGCTGGTACAATAGAATGCTTCACGTATGTGGAAGGTGGTGTTAGGGAATTCTAGACTGGCCACCTGTACCACATATGGACAGGTTCTGCATACCGGTCTATCGCAAGAGACGGTGCCGAAGTGGAGCTCAGACGCGGGGCGTAACCTACTCTTGACTAGAATTTCCATGAGGTTACGATCATGCCTGTAGGCCACTAGAGGAGGTTCAGAGAAAATCCTACTGGTGGCAGGGTCGGCTTGAAGAATGGAGAGATGCCTACGGAAAATATACTTGGCGTGGATGTTATGAGGGTGGTAGGTAAGTGTAAGAATAGGTCTGTTGTTGTGATGTTTCGGCTTGGAAGCGAAAGCTTCGGCACGATGGAAAGACCGTGCGTGGTGAAAGGTGGCAGATAGGACATGTTCAGTATACCCTCGAAGCCGAAAGAAGTCCAACATTTCCAGGGCCTTGTGAAAGGCGTCGTTCTCCTAGCATAGTCTGCGGAGGCGTAGAAGTTGGGAGAACGGAATAGAGTCCTTGCAGGAAGAGGGATGGGTGGACGTGTAGAGAAGAAAAGCGTGGGAATCAGTAGGCTTGTAGTACACTGAGGTGCTGAGGCCTATAGAATCCACGGTGACAGTGAGATCCAGGAAATGCACCGACGAAGGTGAGATGCTAGAAGTGCATCGGATGCTGGGATGAAAGTTGGAGAACAAAATGAATAAAGTTCTGCAGCTCCTGTAGGGGCATATCGGTAACACCGATGCAATCATCTATATACCTTCTGGGGAGCCTACCGGTATATGCATGACGTATCTGGTGCTCAAGGTGTCCTATGAAGAGGCAGGCCTAGCTGGGTCCCATCATGGTCCCCATAGCGACACCGCTAATCTGGTTGAAATACTGGCCATTAAACTCGAATGAGTTTTGAGTAAGCACTAGCTCAGCTAGACGAGTCAAGGGTCAGTGGCTATGGCAGGACTGACTCTCTGATCTAGAAAGAACCGCAAAGCCTGGAGGCCATCTGAATGTGGAATAGAGGTGTGGAGAGAGGTAACATCTAAGGTGAAGATGTGGTAACTGGAAGAAGAGGTGAACCGAATAGACTGAAAGAAAGAGATAGCATGGTTGGTGTCTTTGATGTAAGATGGGAGATCGACGACCAGGGGCTACAGAATACGGTCGAGGAATCCGGATATGAGCTCTGTGGGACAAGCACAGGCGGACACGAGCGGTCTACCTGGGTTGTCCGGTTTATGTATCTTGGGAAGCATGTGAAGGCCAGGCTTCCCCAGAAAACTGTCCTCGACAAATAGAGAGCTGGCCCGGGCGGGCAAAAAGGTCTTCCTGGATGAAGGTTTGGATGGTACTCTTAACTATTAATTTTTTTTTTTTTTTTAACCGTAACATCCTGTGTCTGGGGTTCATAGGAAGATGTGTCACTAAGTTGTCTATCCCCTTCTTGCACATATAAATCTTTTCTTCAGACTACTATCGCCCCTTCCTTGTCGGCCTGTTTGAAAACAATATGATCAAGCGTTTCAATCGTGTGAGTGCCTAAAGTTCTAGAGGTGAGGGCTCTAAGGGCAATGACAATGTCTGCGTGATCCATGGGCCGGCCATCTTCAGTTAATGCAGCACCTGCCAGTCTGTCAGCTCTCTCAAAACCAACGCCTCCATTCCCTGGGACGAATATAAAGGTAATTGAACACAAAGGAGAGTTTTGCAACAATTCAAACCACTGTCTGCGTAACCAGCCTGACTCGACCCACCGGATCATGCTCAAAGAATCATTCAGCACAGATACGCGGGAATAGTCCTGTGATCTCAGCCACATGAAAGCCTGTGTCACCGCCATCACCTTCATCGTCATTCTGCTGGTGGTCATTGAGAAGGCACCGCTGGCTTCCTGAACTGTTCTGCCCATGCACTCTTATGTCCTCGTATAACGGACCCGTCTGTGAAGATCACCACATCTGTCTCATCTGACTTGTCACTGATATGCGCGCATACATCGGCATTGACTGCAGCTGGATTCTGCTCCCGACAACTCCTATCGAGAGTCACGACACAGGAGAATGTGAGATTGGGCGCTATAGGCGCTAGTATCCACTCCTCACCTGGATTGATGTCTGTAAGGCTGCAAACCTGCATGATGTCATCCTCTGCCCTACCTAGCTAGGATTTGCCCTTTTTCGGCCTATTGCCTTTTTTCTTGAAGAGCATGTGGTGCAAAGGGTGCTTCAGATCTGAGTTTATCTTGAGGAATGCACGCGCCCTCCAGATCTTGATCCTTGTAGTTCATGGTAGGGAAGTCAAGAAGGTACCTTATTGCTACACAAGAGGTGTCTCCAGTGCATCCTAGAATAATGCGTATTGCTTCAATTTGCACCTTCTCAAGTCTTTCAATCTGTGTATGGTTGACAGTGAGGATGGCAAGAGCATATTCAATGGGAGAAATTACAAGTCCCTGGAACAGAAGCAGAAGCAGTCTCTGCTCAGTGTTAGCAGCGGCCAGGACCCAGACACATGTATGCTCTCAGACACATATAGATATGTGGTTTTAAGAAAGATAACAGCAAAATTTTTTTTTTTTTTTTTTAACTTTCAGGCGAAGTAATAGAAGAAAAAATCTTCAAAGAAATATAACTTCAGCGAAAGTTTACTTTTACTAATTGTAGCAACAACAAACAACAACAATTAAAATAAAGAAATGCACAATGACCTGGGCTGCCAATGTGACTGCTAAATTAAACTTTGTTGCCATAATGAAAAAAAATTTGAAAATTTAAACTGTGTATTGATCGCAGTTTGATAAGAGTTAACAGTTCATCTATATTAATAAAAATGTTAATTTTCCGATGTGTTATTTAAAAACTCGGAAACTACTGAACCGATTGCTTTCAAATGTGCACACAACGTTGCCTTTGACTCAAAGCGTGATTTTTTGTCAGAAAATCGTACAAACCACGAACGACGTAGCTCCAGCAACAGTCAAATCATTATTTGTTTCTTTGCAAGCCCGGATTTGTTTTTAGTTAATTGGCCATATTTGACTGCTGAGCTCTTATTGAACTTTGCACTAATATATAATTTCATTTCCACTTTCTGATTGAGTGTTTGGTAGCGTAGTTGGTAGCTCTTCTGCCTATCATGCGGGTGACCCGCGTTCAATTCCCCGCTAGGTGATATAATTTTTTAGCCCTTAACTGGGCTGCTGGCACGTTGTGTTGTGGTTTATGGCTATGCTGCGATATCTACGCCTTTTTCTGTTTTGGGGCTTACAGCTAGCCTGCGACAGCGGCGACGTGATGGTCATGTCACGGGTAATCTTCGTTCGCTCTCGAGAGGGCCGTTGTCACGTTGTGTTGTGGTTTACAGCTAGGCTGCGATATCTGACCTAAAACTCTTCAGTCGTCAGTAGTATAGTTGTAGTATGCCATCCTTCACGCGGGTGACCGGTGTTCGATTCCCCGCTGGGTGATAATTGTTTTTTTTTTCCCTTAAAAGGGTGGTTGCCACGTTGTGGACTGGTTTACAGCTAGGCTACGATATCTGCGCCTTTTGCCCAACGACATCCGATTTCAGTTAAGTCCCAGTTAGCCTCCTCGCGACGCTTCTCGGTCAAATACTATTCGGCGATGACAGAAACTGTTAACTAAGACGGCTTACAGTCCAGTTTAGTTTGGGTGGACACGGATACCAAGGTCAGTTTTAAATATCGTTCCTTCGGAGAGGTAGAGATGACGGGTGCGGGGTATTTTTCTCTGCTATTCGTGAGTACAGTGTAAATTTTACTGTGGGCTTCATCACTGGTTATGTGGGAAAGTTTTTTGTTTTTTTTCTATGTCGGGGGCCAAATTAAACTAAATAGTCCGTGACGACAGCATGCGGCGCTAACTTCTCTTTTCTACACCGACCTACACAGACTGTAGTGACAGTTTTATGTTGTTGTTGTTATTGTGATGGTTGTAGTGGTAGTGGCTGCAGTAGTACTGGGTGATGTTACTTGATGGGTGATGTGGTAGCTGTTACACTGGCCACATTTACTTCTCAGTACAAATTAATGCTACACATTTAAGTCTGGGTGGACACGGATGCCAAGCTCAATTTAGTTACACTATTTCGTCACATGGTGACTTTCCCATCCTTCGGAGAGGATCATATGATTACTGGAAAAAGGTGGGGGGGGGGGGGGGGTTGATACCAAACACTGTTAACCAAGAGTGCTTAAAACATTGTTTTAAAGTTCTCATTCCTTAACTATATTTATTTCATTAATTTCGCAAGGTGATGATTTTTCAATCATCCTTCAGAGAGAAGAGAATGATATAATTAGTGGGGGGGGGGGGGTAGGGGGGGGAGGTTGATACCAGACACTGTTAACTGAGAGAGCTTAAAACATTATTTTAAAGTTCTCATTTCTTAAAACTATTTCTATTGTAATAATTTCGCCAGGTGATGATTTTTCAATTATTCGGAGAGGGAGATATGATTGGTGGAAAAGGGGGGGGGGGGTGGTTATGCCAGATACAGTTAGCTGAGAGAGCTAACACACATAGTCGGAAACACACACAAAAAGCATTCCACGTGAAATTCCCAACTCACAGTGTTGCGCCACGCGCTCACTCCAGTAGCTTGCCGATAGATCAGGTTTCGCCTTTACCTCTTTAGTTTCCTGCTAGGAGAGGGAGTGGGGGGGGGGGGGTTCGACCCTAACCGTCCGCTGGAGTACTGGAGAGCTCTACTGCGGGAAGGTGAGGCAGGCTTGAAAAAGGGTGGTGAGAACAGGGTCCACCACGTGAAGGTGAGACGGGCTTAAAAAAGTGTGGTGAGAACAGGGTCCACCACGTGAACGTGAGGCGGGCTTGAAAAAGTGTGGTGAGAACAGGGTCCACCACGTGAACGTGAGGCGGGCTTGAAAAAGTGTGGTGAGAACAGGGTCCACCACGTGAAGGTGAGGTAGATTTGAGCAAGACGCGAAAGAACAAGCTTCGCAACGTGAATGTGAGGTGGGCTTGGACAAGTGTGGTGTGATCACTCCACCACATGAAGTTGTAGACAGCAAGACGCGGAAAAACAGGCTCCACCAGATGAAGGTGAGGCAGGTTTGAGCAAGTGAGGGGAGAACAGACTTAACCACACGAAGGTTTTGTAGTCTTGAGCAAGTGAGGGGAGAACAGACTTAACCACACGAAGGTTATGTAGTCTTGAGCAAGTGAGGGGAGAACAGACTTAACCACACGAAGGTTATGTAGTCTTAAGCAAGTGGGGGGAGAACATACTTAACCACACGAAGGTTTTGTAGTCTTGAGCAAGTGAGGGGAGAACAGACTTAACCACACGAAGGTTATGTAGTCTTGAGCAAGTGAGGGGAGAACAGACTTAACCACACAAAGGTTATGTAGTCTTCAGCAAGTGAGGGAAGAACAGACTTAACCACACGAAGGTTATGTAGTCTTGAGCAAGTGAGGGGAGAACAGACTTAACCACACGAAGGTTATGTAGTCTTGAGCAAGTGAGGGGAGAACAGACTTAACCACACGAAGGTTATGTAGTCTTGAGCAAGTGAGGGGAGAACAGACTTAACCACACGAAGATTATGTAGTCTTGAGCAAGTGAGGGGAGAACATACTTAACCACATGAAGGTTTTGTAGTCTTGAACAAGTGAGGGGAGAACAGACTTAACTACACGAAGGTTATGTAGTCTTGAGCAAGTGAGGGGAGAACAGACTTTACCACACGAAGGTTATGTAGTCTTGAGCAAGTGAGGGGAGAACAAACTTTACCACGCGAGGGTTATGTAGTCTTGAGCAAGTGAGGGGAGAACAAACTCTACCAAACGAAGGTTATGTAGTCTTGAGCAAGTGAGGGGAGAACAGACTTACCACACGAAGGTTATGTAATCTTGCGCAAGTTAGGCTAAGAGACGTTAAGATCATATATTGCATGATACCGCTACATTAGGGGTCTTTGTTCCATTTTTGTCATTGATCACTATTAGGTTACATTTATGCTTTATCCATTGTTGTTCTACATGGCTCCACAGGTTCTGGAGCACAAGACCCCTATTTGTCTATCATAACCCTAACCATTGATTTATATTTGTTATGTGTACGCGCTGTTTTTTCGTTGTCCGTGGAAAAGAAGAAGAATAGCTGATCTCTAATCGTTCAAGAAGAAGGAGACGAATAGCCGATTCCTAATCTCCGGAGAAGAATCGGCGATATGTTTCTCTGAGGTAATAATTGATTCTGGTTTGTTGCGACAATGTGTTTGAAGTAACGTCAGATTATTATTAGTAATATTAGACCTACTCTAACAACTGATACTATCTGATAGAGTTAAGACCTTAATCTTTCTACTGCAAACATTTGTCTTTATGTATTAATATGTAATAATCACTGATTCATATTATTTGCAAGCATTTTTTTTAGTCATTTATTTCAATAAGACATTTTTTAGCACTCATTTTTTCACCAGATACTTTCGACTAACCAACTAAGATTTGTTCCGTTGTTTGTGAAATATTTGTTTTCTATTATATAATAAAAACTGTCAGTGAGTGATGGAAAACGAAAAGAAACGAAACTTGCCACATGTTGGATTGTTTATTAGTATTACTGTTGTTGGTTAGTCGAAAGTATCTAGTTAAAAATGAGTGATAAAAAATGTCTTATTGCAATTTTGAATAGTATAAGTGTCAAACATGGACACTGTCTAAGTGTCTTCTGACAGATATGAAATGTTTACGTGCTATTATTAGTAAACGGTGAGAGGAGAGTCTACCCAGAACAAGATTGAGATAGTCATTATTATTATTACTATTACTATAGTGAATAATACTTATGAGTGATGGTGATAATGAACCTTATAGGTTAACAACAAATCAGATATTCAGGCCATGCAAATGTAACAAGATTGGCATCATACAGGGCACCATAGAGAGTAATGTTATACATGAATAGCAGTAACAGAGCCACCAAACGTCGACCCAGAATAAAATGCTGCAGTAAGCATTTTAAGTAAATTAATAGCCAAATAAATTTCCCCAAAAAGTGACTATAGTACTATAGTTTATAATAAACTTTATTAGTTAATCATGAATGGAATACCATACGTGTGGGAAAACGATCTTTAAAATATTTTAAATCAGGTCACATTGTTTTGTAAAATAATGTAAATCAATATTTGGCTATCCTCTGAATAATAGTCTCAAATTATCGAGGCCAAAAATATACCCTAACATTGCCTCAGTCCATGCATTCACAGGCAAATAAAATGAGGGAAGCTGCAAAAAAGAACATAGAATTAAAAAAAAAGCACAGCAAATTGTTGAAATCTTGCTCATTTAGAAAATATGTGTGAATTTACCTACAGTAAAATACACTCATGCTGCTAAAAACATTTTTTTATCTTTTGCACTCCGAAGCCATGTAATGTCACAGCCTAACATCTCTGCAGTAACTCCTGATACCTGTCTCAGTGTCAAGAATACAGACAAATAGTTTCTTATTGGGTTTCAATTATCCCCTATATTAAATGTTACATTATGTCAATGGCACAGCCAAACAAATTGGCGTCTCACTCATCAACTTCCACTTTAACGGACCGTGAACATATCTATTTTTATTTTGACCTGCCACACTGTCTGTGATAGTGACAAAAGTATGTATCCACTTTTTAAATCATGTCTTTAATCCAAACTGACCCCTTTAAAAAAGAAGTTAATAAGTTAACTAAATTAAATACTGCTTATTCTCTGTATTTATCATATTTTATGATGTAGGTAGGACTGGTTTAAGTTTAGGAGTGCAGTCACCACAAAGTTGAACAGGTATATGCCTTTAAGAATGTTTCTTAAAGTTGCCTGAGTTGATCAAATCATCATTAGTTTTGGGAGGAGACAGATAGACTCAAAAATAGTAGATGTAGACATCATATATTTTGATGTAGACATACACCTAATAATTAAGAATACAGCACATGTTTAGTTAGATATAATCATACAACATATATTTTCACATAGACATATACCATTTAGAATCTAAATAAGCATACTCATACAGCATATGTTTAGATATAAGCATACAACATATATTAAGATATAAGCATACAATACATGTTTAGATATAAGTATACATGTTCTTAGATACAAGCAAACAACATATGTTAAGATATAAGCATACAATACATGTTTAGATATAAGTATACATGTTCTTAGATACAAGCAAACAATATATGTTAAGATATAAGCATACCACATGTGTTTAGATATAAGCATTCAACATATATTTTTATAGACACATACAACATATATTTTGATTTGGGGGTACCATGGATGAAGCTGGTTTTCTGGGCTGTCATCTGAAGACAGGATCATTCATGACAGGATTGACGTTTTCTGACCTGTGCTGGGCTGTCATCTGAAGACAGGATCATGACAGGATTGACATTTTCTGACCAGTGCTGGGTTGTCATCTGAAGACAGGATCATGACAGGATTGACGTTATCTGACCAATGCTGCACACAATTTAAGAAAGACCAAAACAAAAAAGAACAAATTAAATGGGAAAGACGTTTGCCATCATGTCTCATTTTTCTGTAATCGAATCTATGTGAAGATGTAACACTTGAATGCAGCAAGCTTGTGTCTGCCATAGGTTGACTTCTTCTTTCTTTCAGCAGAGAAAAATAGCATTTTTGATAATTGAATGTGTGTTTCTGTGTTCACATTGTCTTGTCCAGAAGTAGTACACTGGAAAATAAATAGGTTTTCCTGTCTTCTTTGTGTTTGTTAAGGCAGGTTTAATTTCTACAGTAGTATGCCTTGACCAGAATCACAGTTCACACTTTCCCTTTATAAGTGTCATAACGGAACAAAGTCTTTGCACAGACAATGGCAACAAAAGTGGACAAATATTCTGTTCTTCACAGAAAGAAAACAAAAAGTGTGACATCGGACATTGAATTCAAAAAGTTAACTAAGCCGTTCAGCTACCCTGGGAAGAGTCAGCCATCTAATGGAACTGTGCAGTCCTTGAGCCAAAAGCAAGCACACAGTAAAACATGCATCAGACAACAACAGGCTCAAGTCAGTGGAGCTAAGCAAAACAGGCCTGCAATTATCAGAGACGGCAGTAACTTACATTTCAGTCAGAAATCTGTGAGGAAGATGACCTCAGAAAGTAAGCATGACAAGGTTCAAATGTCTGCAAGTCACTTAGACTCTTCGGGTTTACTGTCAAATACTTCATCAGCAACAATGAAACAAACACAGAATCTTTGTGTAGAGAAGAGTTCCAACACAGTGGCAGCTGATGCCACAAGACCAGATGTCAAATGTCCCAAAACAGATAAACAATTCAAACTGAAGAAAGGTAAGTCTACTGTACATGCCCTTCTACTATAAACGCCATTCTACTGTAAACGCCTGTTTGTTTCAAGTGTGCTGTATATTTCTTTCTTTTTTTTTTTTTTTAAACTTGTATTAGCACATCATCATCATGTACTATGCTTCAATTAAAATGTGCTCAGATTGATTCACAACTATCTTTTGTCTAGGTTTGCCCATTTATAGTCTTCAGTGTTACACCAACTATAAGCTTTCCTGTCCATCACAACAGTTGGTCTCCCTAGCCCCCACAACAGATGGTCTCCCTAGCCCCCACAACAGATGGTTTTCCTAGCCCCCACAACAGATGGTCTTCCTAGCCCCCACAACAGTTGGTCTCCCTAGCCCCCACAGCAGTTGATCTCCCTAGCCCACACAGCAGTTGGTCTCCCTAGCCCCCACAACAGATGGTCTCCCTAGCCCCCACAACAGTTGGTCTCCGTAGCCCCCACAACAGTTGATCTCCCTAGCCCCCACAACAGATGGTTTTCCTAGCCCCCACAACAGTTGGTCTCCCTAGCCCACACAGCAGTTGATCTCCCTAGCCCCCACAACAGATGGTCTTCCTAGCCCCCACAGCAGTTGATCTCCCTAGTCCACACAACAGTTGGGCTGTCTAGCCCACACAGCTGTTGACCTCCCTAGCCATCAGAAATGTTGGTTTCCCTAACCCACACAAAAGTTGATTTCCCTAGCCCTCACAATAGTTGGTCTCCCTAGCCCACACAACAGTTTATCTCTCTAGCCCTCACAAAAGTGGGTTTCCTTAACCCACACAACAGTTAATCTCCCTAGCCCATACAACAGTTTATCTCTCTAGCCCTCACAACAGTGGGTTTCCTTAACCCACACAACAGTTGATCTCCCTAGCCCATACAACAGTTTATCTCTTTATCCCTCACAATAGTGGGTTTCCTTAACCCACACAACAGTTGATCTGCCTAGCCCATACAACAGTTTATCTCTGTAGCCCTCACAACAGTTGATCTCCCTAGCCCATACAAAAGTTTATCTCTCTAGCCCTCACAACAGTGGGTTTCCTTAACCCACACAACAGTTGATCTCCCTAGCCCATACAACAGTTTATCTCTCTAGTCCACACAGCAGTTTGTTTCCCTAGCCTTCACAACAGTTTGTTTCTTTAGCCCTCACAATAGTTGGTTTCCCTAGCCATCTCAGCAGTTGGTCTGTTTACACCCAGATGACCTCCTCATCATCTGTAACATGGCTATTCAACTAGCGGCCCGCTGAGGCCTAGCAAGTGGCCCACGGATCATTTCTATTGTATTAATGATCTTTCTATGTAGCGGGTTGGATTTCTGGCCTATCATAATTCCCTTGTTCAAAACTGTGCCCACTAAATAGACATAGTTGAATAGCCCTGATCCACACTGATGGGTCCATAAAGCGCAGGTCAAGTTCAGCACTGGCATACACAGGATGGGGACAATACAAGAGGACCTCAGCTCTTACCAGGCAACTCCGTCAAGCATGACCAATGAGATAACCACTGCTTATAAAGCTCTAGCATAGCGAGCAGAACAGATAGCCACACATGTAGTAATTGTATTAGACTCCTTGAACATGCTTCAGAAAATTGCAACAAGGGGCATAGAATCTGAATGGAAAGAAAGCATTCAAAAATCTCCCTCGCCTGGTTATTCACATCTTGTTGTGCCGGCATAAAAGGTAATGAACAAGCAGACCAGTTGGCAACCAGTGCAATAATGCATGTGGAAAGAGGCATGGACAGAGCAGATATCAACGATGTATAGTCCGGGCTAGTGAATAATAACAAATCTATCACTGACAGTATTGCGTCACCTGGGAGTAAAGCACGGTGCAGTACGTCTATGCTGCTTTCGAGGTTGAGATAGGAAACATCAACACCAGCTCCTCATGGCAACAATTAGCAGAGGTGCATTGGAGGACTAAGCATGGATAGGAATGCCCAGTGTGCAGTGACATTGATAGTGATAACACAACAGTTTGTCTCCCCAGCCATCACTACAGTTGGTCTAGTCACAACAGTTGGTCTAGCTACCACAATTATTGGTCTCCCTGCCACTATGTTTGTCACTTTATCTAACCATTTCAATTATCAGTCACTTTAGCCATTATGATTGTCACTTTATCTGACCATTTTAATTATCTGTCACTTTAGCCATTGTGTTTGTCACTTTTTCTAACCATTTCAATTATCGGCCACTTTAGCCACCGTGATTGTCACTCTACCTAACCATTTCAATTATCAGTCACTTTAGCCACCGTGATTGTCACTCTACCTAACCATTTCAATTATCAGTCACTTTAGCCACCGTGATTGTCACTCTACCTAACCATTTCAATTATCAGTCACTTTAGCCACCGTGATTGTCACTCTACCTAACCATTTCAATTATCAGTCACTTTAGCCACCGTGATTGTCACTCTACCTAACCATTTCAATTATATGCCACTTTAGCCACCGTGATTGTCACTCTACCTAACCATTTCAATTATATGCCACTTTAGCCACCGTGATTGTCACTCTACCCAGCCATTTCAATTATCAGTCACTTTAGCCACCGTGATTGTCACTCTACCTAACCATTTCAATTATCGGCCACTTTAGCCACCGTGATTGTCACTCTACCTAACCATTTCAATTATCAGTCACTTTAGCCACCGTGATTGTCACTCTACCTAACCATTTCAATTATATGCCACTTTAGCCACCGTGATTGTCACTCTACCTAACCATTTCATTATCGGCCACTTTAAGAAGAGAAGATAGCCACCGTGATTGTCCTTGTCTACCTAACCATTTCAATTATTGCCACTTTAGCCACCGTGATTGTCACTCTACCTAACCATGTTTCAATTATGCCCCCGACCACTTTAGCCACCATGAAAATTGTCACTCTACCTAACCATTTCAATTATCAGTCACATTAGCCACCGTGATTGTCACTCTACCTAACCATTTCAATTATATATATGCCACTTTAGCCACCGTGATTGTCACTCTACCCAGCCATTTCAATTATCAGTCACTTTAGCCACCGTGATTGTCACTCTACCTAACCATTTCAATTATCAGTCACTTTAGCCACCGTGATTGTCACTCTACCTAACCATTTCAATTATCAGTCACTTTATGGCGGAGCCACCCTGATTGTCACAGGGCTCTAAACCTAACCATTTTCAATTAGCATCAGTCCACTACGATCCCACCGTGATTGTCACTCTACCTAAACCATTTCAATTATCAGTCACTTTGTGAGCCACCGTGATTGTCACTCTAACTAACATTTCCAATTATATGCCACTTTAGCCACCGTGATTGTCACTCTACCTAACCATTTCAATTATCGGCCACTTTAGCCACCGTGATTGTCACTCCTACCTAACCATTTTCAATTATCAGTCACTTTAGCCCACCGTGATTGTCACTTCTACCTTAACACATTTCAATTATATGCCACTTAGCCACCGTGATTGTCACTTCTACTAAACCATTTTTCAATTATCAGTCACTTTAGCCATTCTGATTATCAGTCTCCATAGCCATTAGAATGATTTCTTCTTAACTCTCTACAGTTATTGGTCAACAGTCTTCCAGTAGCCTTTTGTCTTCGGTCATTTTAGTTTGATTGTACAGCAGTAATTGTAATTACTTTGATTGTACAGCAGTAATTGTTACTTTGATTGTACAGCAGTAATTATAATTACTTTGATTGTACAGCAGTAATTGTAGTTACTTTGATTGTACAGCAGTAATTGTAGTTACTTTGATTGTACAGCAGTAATTGTAGTTACTTTGATTGTACAGCAGTAACTGTATTATTTTGATTTGTAGAGCAGTAATTGTAGTTACTTTGATTGTACAGCAGTAATTGTAGTTACTTCAGTTGTACAGCAGTAATTGTAGTTACTTTGGTTGTAGATCTGTAACTAGTTATTCTGGTTGTAGAGCTGTAATTGTAGTTACTTTGGGTGTACAGCAGTAATTTGGTTGTCTTTTGTCTGAAATTTTTGTAATAACTTTTATTGTACAGCAGTAATTGTAGTTTCTTTGATTGTGCTGTACTAGAAGCGAAAGGCTTAAGTACTAAGAAAAATAAAGAAAAAGAGTGTTTGTTTTAGCAGGGACTAGAAACAGAAACATTCTAGCCCAGACATGATATCTTTTTATGCAGTCTAGATAGCTGTAACAGTAAACTAGGCACACTAACCACAAGTCCTAATGTGAATCGAAACAACTATAATCATCACATTAAACAGCTGTTTATTTTACTGAACACAAAATTATCATAAACTTCACAGATAATACATTAACAACAACAAACGTGCTCTACCAGAATCTAAAGTGCTAATCATCAAAACTTATTAACATGTATGTTGAGCTTCAAGAGACCAGTAAATCACTTATAGCGACCTTGGACTAGCCTTATCAACCGCAGTATCTGTAAGATAATCTGCACGCTCGCTCCTGTGAACATCCGCATTACCTAGCACTAAGGTCACACACATTTGTGTGTGTATTGTGACTGTGGTAATGGGATGTTATGTTTACGTGTCTTGTAATCTGTTTGCATATTTACACTTACAGGTGCCAGAAAGAAGCAGGATGGTGCCTCTAACTGGATGAAATTGTGTGCAGTAAGTCAGCAATAAATAATCATTCATATAATAAATTACACACATACTCGGTACACATGATATGATAGAATAACTAGTGTAGTGATCAAAATGAGAAAAGGTCAGACTCTGGTCAGTTATGAGATGGTGCAGTGATGATCACGTTGAGCTTGAGAAAACATGGACAACTCCTTACCTGTTAAACACTGGGAAAACTATGGAGTTTGCATGAGCATGTGATGAGTGAGAATCAGTGATCAGTTTAGTAAGTGGCAGACGGTTCATTGTTTTCATCATCTCATCACATGGGGGTCTGATCAAATTTCTTTTGCGTTCTTATTGACTCTTTGAAGACAGCAACAGTCGGGGTTCATTTAGGTCATCTAGTGCCTGCTTTATGTAACAAACAACAGACCTTATACAAGGGAACAGTATCCTTTGGAGGAATTGAACCAGGAGCTTTACCTAGGTCCCCCTAGATCCTACAGCTGTTGGTGCAATGATCCAGCCATTTGGTGGATATCGACAATACTTCTGCAGCCCAACACACACTGCAGAGGCTCTCAGTCCATATCAGCAGGGGGAGGGGGTGGTAAGCAAATATGTTTATAAACTAATGTTTTAACAGTGGATAGTGATCAAGTTGAGACAATGGAGTGTTGATCTACCACAGTCTGCATCTATGCTTGGGATTTGTCTAACATTTAAATACTATTGACAAGAATGTATAATTGGGTAAATTGCCATCTCTCTTGTAAATTATGTATATACCTTTTAATACTGATTCTCTGTTGGCTTCATTATTTGTAGGTGTCAGATATTGACTTTCTGCTGTGTGCATTTTCACAGACCATAAATATTTATTCTATTTTATGTCTTTCTTTGTAGACCTTAAATATTGATGGTGCCAAGAGGAAAACCAAAACCTTGAAAAGAGCATTATCAAATGATGTCGCTGAGCAGGGAGAACACTCTGAGGTTAAAAGGTGCTGTAGGAATATTTGCAGTTTTCTGTCTTGTCCCTCGCCTACGCCTTATTCTGATGTCTATCAGTCTAACTACATAGCTATATTTTTTTATTTTATCTTCAGTGGCGGAGTCAGTGTATCTGCACTTTGCAGAGGATTCTGGTTAAAAAATTTAATTTATGTGATATTCACTACTTTATCATTATTTTCTTTTTCCTGATGTCAGTGCTAATTATTGTGCGAGAAACTGTCACCATCCTGCACCTTGACAAATGACATCTACACCTTGACAAGTGACATAAACCAGATTTCTGCACAGATCTAACTCTTTGATATTCAGTATCAGCTCTGTTGAAGATATCTCTCTGATGATAACATTGTTGCTGCTGTTTCTAGCTGTTATCAAGATGTTGTCAAATAGCTTTGTATTGCCTCTCTTCAATTGTATTATTACATCTGTGTTTTTGTTTCTTTAAATGAACTAGTGTTTATATTTTATTGATGTTTTCAATGTCTATCTGCTGTTGCAGATCCTTTGCTGCATTTTACCCGACATTATCAGTTTTTGCAGATCCTTTGCTGCATTTCAGCTGTCATTGTCAATTGTTGCAGAGCCTTTGTTGTGTCTTAGCTGTCTTCGTCAATTGTTGCAGATCCTTTGCTGTGTCTCAGCTGTCTTCGTCAATTGTTGCAGATCCTTTGCTGTGTCTCAGCTGTCTCCATCAGTTGTTGCAGATTCTGTGCTTCATTTCAGATGTCTTCTTTAATTGTTTCAGATCCTTTGCTGTGTCTCAGCTGTCTTCATGCAAATACCATAGAACCCATAAAGTTCACCACCTCCATAAGTTGACTGGCTTTCTACAGTCCCCTGTGTGGTCAGCTTATAAAGGCTCTCTGTCTATTTTCTTGTTGAAATTTTTTTTAAATGTTGAATGAATTGTTCCCTAACCTTTTAACGGTCTCTGCTGTGCTGCAATAATTTCTTTCATTTTTATTCTTTTTTTTTTTCTTCTCATTATAACTTTTTTTCCAATTGGGTTCCAGAACCTCCCCCCCCCCCCCCCCCCCCAATATGTGTGTTCTTGAAGTTGGAGTGCATGTGCCTGAGAGGCAAGGAAACAGCCATCTGCGTACAAATAAGCAAGACCTTTATAACGGATGTGAACGTTAAAAAAAAATCCTAGGTTCTGCAACAAGCCTAAAGTCCAGTTGTGGATGATTAACCAGATGTTTTTGCCGGAGTTTATAGCCTGTGAGCGCGGAGAAGAAGAAAAAAGGAGAAAATATTGTGAGTTAAATTGTGGGAAGATCAAGTTTGCATCCATGACTTCTCTTTTTCAGAACTAAACTTGGGGTGTGGTTTGACAATGTTGACAAGATCCTCATTGAAACAGAACCAACAGAACAAAGTAGGGTGGGTACAGGCGGAGACATTGACGGCAAACAAATAACTGATCCACTGGTGAAGCCCGGCTCTTTTAAAGGGTATGTTTGTGTTTGGAATTTCTTTCAGTTGGCTGCATATGTGTGTGTATTTGGGGTTTCCTTCAGTTGGGTGGGTGTGTTTGGGGTTTGCTTCAGTTGGCTGTATATGTGTGTGTATTTAGGGTTTCCTTCAGTTGGCTCTAAATGTTTGTGTGTGAGTTTGGGGTTTCCTTCAGTTGGCTGAATATGTGTGTGTATTTGGGGTTTCCTTCAGTTGGCTTTGTGTGTGTGAGCTTGGGGTTTCTTTCTATTTTCCTTGTGTGAGCTTGGGGTTTCCTTCTATTTGCCTTGTGTGTGAGCTTGGGGTTTCTTTCTATTTTCCTTGTGTGAGCTTGGGGTTTCCTTCTATTTGCCTTGTGTGTGAGTTAGGGTTTCCTTCCGTTAGCTTTATGTGTAAGTTTGGGCTTTTCTTCCATTTGCCTTGTGTGAGTTTGGGTTTCCTTTCCTTGGCTTTATGTGTGAGTTTGGGGTTTCCTTCAGTTGGCTTTGTGTGTGCGTCTGTGCAGCTGAATCGTAAAGAGGGTAACAAAACACACACACACACACACACACAACCCAAAATGAGTTTTTTTTACCTGTGCAGACCAATCCAGCATCTGTTGGATGTTCTTCCCGTGAGCAAACCAATCCAGCATTTGTTGGATGTTCTCCTCTTGTACAGACCAATTCAGCATCTGTTGGATGTTCTCCTCATGCTGGTTCCTGGGCTCCATTTTCGAGAATAAAGAATAGACTCACTGCCCCTTTTCAAGCATGTCTTAGGAAGCTTCCAATTAGGGGTATTTTCTTCAAAGTCAGAGTACATCTGCCTGAGAGTCATAGAACTAGCAGTTTGCATACAGATAAGCAAGATCTGTAAACAGATGTGCACTAAAAAAAAAATCAAGACCTAAGCCCAGATGTTTCCGCAAGAGTTTACAGCTGGTGAACGCTAACAAGGATAAGAAGAGAGTTGGCTTTTGTCATTTTGATAGGAAATTTGATGTTTATCAGTTTGTAATCTGAATGCTGATATGCTCATACTAGTCTCCAACAACAGAAAGCAGTCTTCCGTCAAATAACTTAATTGAGCCCACTATTGTTTTACTTACCTTCAGTAGTTTGTCATTGTTTTAATAAGCAGCTTTATTTTCAGTAGTCTCTGTGGCGTAGCAGCTAGACACTCGCGCGAGGATCAGAAGGTCATGGGTTCGCTCCCTGGCGGAGCCGGACTTTATTCAAAAATGGCCTTGACTCCCATGTCAACCCTGCCTTGAGTAGTTACCGGGTGCAGTCCTGCGAAGTAAAGGTGTCCGGCGTGATGCTGACCACATCACCCATCTTGTGCCGATTAGTCTATAAAAATACAGGTATAGCCCTATATGCCTAAAATCGTGGAAAAGGAACCTTTACTTTACTTACTTTTTACTTTTATTTTCAGTAGCTTGTAATTGTTTTCTGAAGAGTCACCACACCATATCATTGTTACAATCAAATCAAAGTTTATGTGCATATGTAAGTAATATTTCAACAGCCTTGACTTGAGTGTCTTTTGATATCAACAGTCTCACAAACTGTGTGGCTATGGACTGTGAGATGGTGGGGTTTGGCCCCAAGGGAGAGGAGAGTATCCTGGCTCGTGTTTCTGTGGTCAACCACTTTGGTGTTTGCTTGTATGATAAATTTGTGCAGCCTCGGGAGAAGGTCACGGACTATCGAACTCATGTCAGTGGTGTGACAGCCCAGCTTTTGTCTACAGGTGTGTATTTATCAGGTTGATTTGGTCTTTCATTGTGTTTGTTTGTACTCATTAGTTTATCTTCTGAGTTTATGGAACCTTTAGACGGAATCAATGTAATATACATCTGAACTCTTATTTTCTAGCGGCATGCTATGTGTTGTTCTTTTTTGGCACAGGTCATCATTCAACATGTGGCTCTTTGTTGTACTAGTTTACATACCGTATGTTTTTTGTTGCATCATTTAACACACCACGTGTTCTTTTTTGTATCAGTTGACACACCACATATGTTCTTTTTTGTACTAGTTGACACACGACATGTTGCTCTGTATTTTACTGATTAGCAAAGAATTGTTGTTGTTCTTTATTTGTATGAATCATTCTATCATTTGTACCAATCTTGCCATCTTTGATGGGCTGTTCTCTACCAGTCAACATACCTGATGGGCTTAACTGTTCTTTTTGTGTACCAGTCTTCAAGGCATGTGTGTTCTTTGTATCAATCAACACATATTATATCTGTTTTTACATTCATCCATCTATCCATTTATCCCTCTGGCTGTCTTTCTCTCTCTCTAATAAATGCCCCAGGGTATACTCTGTCCTTTACATTCATCTGTCTGTCTATCCATTTATCCCTCTGCCCGACTGTCTCTCACTAATAAATGCCCCAGGGTATACTCTGTCTTTACATTCATCTGTCTGTCTATCCATTTATCCCTCTGCCCGACTGTCTCTCACTAATAAATGTCCCAGGGTCTTTTCTGTCTTTACATTCATCTGTCTGTCTATCCATTTATCCCTCTGCCCGACTGTCTCTCACTAATAAATGTCCCAGGGTCTTTTCTGTCTTTACATTCATCTGTCTGTCTATCCATTTATCCCTCTGCCCGACTGTCTCTCACTAATAAATGTCCCAGGGTCTTTTCTGTCTTTACATTCATCTGTCTGTCTATCCATTTATCCCTCTGCCCGACTGTCTCTCACTAATAAATGTCCCAGGGTCTTTTCTGTCTTTACATTCATCTGTCTGTCTATCCATTTATCCCTCTGCCCGACTGTCTCTCACTAATAAATGTCCCAAGAGTATATGGTGGCACAGTGGTTGTTACACCTGCCTGCCAAGACAGTGGTCCAGGTTCAGTCACTAGAAAAGACTGGACTAGTTCAACAGTGGGACTGACCCACACTCATAAAAATGGGTACTAGACAATCACCACGGTTGTTTTTAGGAAATTGTCTTTGAATGAAAGGAGACGAAGAACGGGACAAGGAAAGGAGATGAAAAAGGGGACAAGAAGAGGATAGAAGGATACTAGGAAAGCCATTAAGGAAGGAGACAAGGCAGCCTGTCTGGTATGCCGTGACCCAGAATACATAATGGCATTAAACATCTCATCTCATAGACAGCCAAAATGTAGCAGCAGGCATGTCCAGTTTGAGCAAGCACCCTGTCCAAATTGTCCTTGTAGGGACTAGTCCTTACTGGGAATGGAACCAAACTACACTTTGTGATCCACAGTGGAGTCCTCCTTAGGAAGCCATGACGGATGAGAAGCACCCATTTTGGAGTCAGTAAGCACTATAATTATGTAGAAGGGCCAAATAAAACATTCAATAAAGTTACCCAGTTGGAGTTCAAGTAACACCCTCATTGCAAAGGATAAACAGGTAAAAGTTGCAATTATTTCCCCCCAAAAAAGCTGGTTAAATCTGATCATAATTTTTTTATTATTATTTTGTTCAGTGAAGCAAGCATAAGAAACTTTACATCATAGTGGCCATATCTGTAGCTATCTACCTGTAACTCTGTCATCATCACATAACAGTGAAATTAATTAAAAATCAATGTATGACATGTTTTTGCGATATCAAAAGAGTGACCTCCTACGATCTTCCTTATTCTCTGACTTCTCCAGGTGAAGAATTCACAAAAGTCCAATCGGAAGTGAGTGGTCTGATTAAAGACAGGATTCTGGTTGGACATGCAGTACACAATGATTTGAAGGTGATTACTATCTCATTGTTTTCTTTATTACTGCTTTGATAGGTAGGACTGACTGACTTTCTACCCCACTAGGACATCACACAAGCGATAAACACCCGATGACACAAAGTGCCAATATGCGGATGAGGATCATTGTGGAGAGGTCCCAGAAACCGCGTTAAGACAATTGGCCATATTTATGGCCTGCCTATATTGCGGCCCCTGGCAAAAAGCCAGAGTGGGGCTTCAAATAAGAAAAAATTACGTCCTGAAAAGGACGTAAGTAAGGAATTACAATTTAATAGGTAGGACATCTTTGTAGGTGCGTTGGACAGATGCTCTAATGCTGCACCAACTGGGTCATGAATTAGCTGTGGTCGGCCCTTTGGGAGCAGTGAATAATGCAGAAGACCAACTACATCATTACAGCTTGATAAGAGTGGTACAGTGAAGAGTGGCCAGGGGACCTAGCTAATACTCAGCACCCAAGGGAAAGGCCCCATGGGCACACAATCAGATTGCTGCAGCACCATTAACATTGGAACTGTTTGCTAGCTGCTGGAGATGGAGTGCTAATGGGAATATCCTCAGTGCTATTATATTATTTCTTAACTCAGCTAGGATCCTGGCAACTTACAGCTTAGGAGAATCTGTACGTCTTCATACATACTGGATCAGAGACTTATAGATGTTGGTGTCCAGCTGTATCCTTTGCTGCTTTTCCTTCACACAAAAATCTGGGCCAAGTTTACCAGGCAGCTCAATCCCATTTTTTGCACAGATGGAAAACAAACAGCACTACTCACCTAATTTGAAATTGAACTCTGCAAACTGTAAGGATAGACTGGTGTAGCTATTGTTGATATGAGTACCAGCTAAAAAAAATTTAGTGAAGTTACATGAAACCTATATTCAGATTTAACAACACTTTCCCAAACTGCATTCCACCCAGACCCACCACACTGAGGGCTGTTACACGAAGAACTACTCCACTCAGGGCTGTTCCACGCAGAACTACTCCACTCAGTGCTGTTCCACGGAGAACCACTCCACTCAGGGCTGTTCCACCCAGAAGTACTCCACTCAGGGCTATTCCACATAGAACCACCCCATGCAGAAGCACTGCACCCAGAACCTCTCCCCATATATGGTGTTCCCTGCCAATACATCGATCCCTGCCAATACATTCCCATATACAATGATCCCTTCCAACACATCCCCATATACAATGATCCCTTTCAACACATCCCCATGTACAGTGCTCCCTGCCAACATAACCCACATATGATGATTCCTCCGATCACTTTAGTTTCATCAGCATATTTTTTCCCTACAGGTTCTCTTCCTGACACATCCTCACAGAATGATTCGAGACACAAGTCTCTACAAGCCGTTTCGTGAGCTGTTCAAAGGCAGGTTGCCTTCACTGAAAAAACTCACTGACAAAGTTCTTGGTGTGTCTGTCCAGGAGGGGCAGCATAGCTCAGTAAGAATATATATCTGTATTGTGCTTCCTATAGTCTGTTTAATCATTCTTCATTGCACATTTAGTCCATAATTGCTTGATCCCTTCCTCGGTAAATCCTGCGACTTATAGCGGCTGACAACACCAGTCCTGTGTTGATTTATTCTTCTTCTTTAGCTCCCTGCATAGTGCTCTTGCATGGCCACACCCCTGTTTATGTTCTTGCAGTCTGATCCTCATTGCAGAATAGTTCAGGAGCTCTTGAGTCAGGTTTATTTCTTGAACTCTTGAGTCAGGTTTATTTAATGGACTCTGTTGTCAGTTTTATTAAAGGGATCTCTTGAATCAGGTCTATTAAAGGATTTCTTGTGTTAGATTTATTTAATGGACTTGTGTTAGATTTATTTAACGAACTCTTGCGTCAGCTTTATTAAATCAAGAAAAGATATAAAACCGAAAAAGTATATTAGCAAGCTTCACAGTATAACAAATACAAACAATACGTGAACGTTGCGGCTATGGAGCCTCCATCAGCACATACACAAATCAAACAAAATTACACAAATACACAAAATCACTTAGTTGGTATCTCGAAGCAGCCAGGTCGATGACGTATCAGCAGATTGTCGACACGCGTGGGCCAGGGGAATAAATACCCCCATGAGTCAGGTTTATTTAATGGACTCCTGAGTGAGGTTTATTAATTGGACCCTTGTACCAGCTTTATTCAATAACTCTTGTGTCAGGTTTATTTAATGAGCTCATGAGTCAGGTTTGGGGCTCTCGAGTCCGGTTGATTAAATGGACTCTTGTATCAGCTTTATTCAGTGAACTCTTGTGTCCAATTTATTTAATGGATCTCTTGAGTCAGGTTTATTTAGTGGACTCTTGTGTCAAGTTTATTTCATGGACTCTGGTTTCAGGTTTATTGAATGGATCTCTTGAGTCAGATTTATTGAGTGGACTCTTAGTCGGGTTTATTTAATGAAATCTTGAGTCAGGATTTTTTAAAAGAAGTCTTGTAATCTCTTGAGGCAGACGTGGGTGACTGTGACTGTCCACAATCTTTGTTGTTATTTCTACCTCTGATATCCTTCTAACCATTGCACTGACTTCTGTCCTGTAATAAACATTACCATCCTGTTGTCTCTTGGAAATGGAACATGTGCAGAATATCTCGCTATGCTTGTTCCATTGTCTTACCAACCAGTTTACTGTCATTCCGTCTATGCATAGTTACTGTTTCATTCCATCCCTGCAGTTACTGTTTCATTCCATCCCTGCAGTTACTGTTTCATTTCATCCCTGCATAGTTACTGTTTCATTTCATCCCTGCAGTTACTGTTTCATTCCACCCCTGCAGTTACTGTTTCATTTCATCCCTGCAGTTACTGTTTCATTTCATCCCTGCAGTTACTGTTTCATTTCATCCCTGCAGTTACTGTTTCATTCCACCCCTGCAGTTACTGTTTCATTCCACCCCTGCAGTTACTGTTTCATTTCATCCCTGCAGTTACTGTTTCATTCCATCCCTGCAGTTACTGTTTCATTTCATCCCTGCATAGTTACTGTTTCATTTCATCCCTGCAGTTACTGTTTCATTTCATCCCTGCATAGTTACTGTTTCATTTCATCCCTGCAGTTACTGTTTCATTTCAACCCTGCAGTTACTGTTTCATTCCATCCCTGCAGTTACTGATATGCCACACCTACAGTTACTGTGTTACTCCACCCCTACAGGTACTGTGTTATTTCACCTCTTTAGTTTACTGTGTTATTTCACCCCTTCAGTTTATTGTGTTATTTCACCCCTCCAGGTACTGTATTTTTTCACCCCTCCAGGTACTGTGCTGTTCCACCCTCTACAGTTACTGTGTTATTGCATCCTACAGGTGCAAGATGCCCAAGCTACCATGAGACTCTACACCATGTACAGGCAGAAATGGGAGAAGCAACTCCGGCAGGACAGGAAACTGGGCAGAAACAGAAAGAGGAAGAAGAAACAAGCTAAAGAAGAGAATGTGTGATATGTTTTTGCTATTTCCATAAAACATTTGGAACAGTTGACTGGCTGTCTTATTGTTCATTTGATGTGTTGAATTTCAGTGTTCACTTGATATGTTGTATGTCAATGTTCACTTGATATGTTGTATGTCAGTGTTCACTTGATGTGTTATATGTCAGTGTTCACTTGATATGTTATATGTCAATGTTCACTTGATGTGTTGTATGTCAGTGTTCACTTGATGTGTTGTATGTCAGTGTTCACTTGATATGTTGTATGTCAATCCTGTTGTATGTCAGTGTTCACTTGATATGTTATATGTCAGTGTTCACTTAATGTGTTGTATGTCAATGTTCACTTGATATGTTGTATGTCAGTGTTCACTTGATGTGTTGTATGTCAGTGTTCACTTGATGTGTTATATGTCAGTGTTCACTTGATATGTTGTATGTCAGTGTTGATGTGTTTATGTCAGTGTTCACTGTTTGTGTGGTTCACATTGATGTGTGTGATGTGTTATATATGTCAGTGTCACTTGTTTTGGTATGGTGTTCACTTGATATGTTAATCTCTGTTTGGGTGGTGTTCACTTGTGCGTAATCTGTTCACTTGTTTGTATGGTGGTGTGCGTATATCTCAGTGTTCACTTGATGTGTTATATGTCAGTGTTCACTTGTTATATGTGTGTGTATATGTCTCTGTTTGGTTGTATGTGTTTGTTTGGGTTTGTGCGTAATCTCTGTTTGGGTGGTGTGCGTAATCTCTGTTTGGGTGGTGTGTTAATCTCTGTTTCACTTGTGTGTTAATCTCTGTGATGTGTTATAATCTCTGTTTTGGGTGGTGTGCGTAATCTCTGTTTGGGTGGGTGTGTAATCTCTGTTTTGGGTGGTGTGTGTGTAATCTCTGTGTTGGGTGGTGTGCATAATCTCTGTTTGGGTGGTGTGCATAATCTCTGTTTGGGTGGTGTGCATAATCTCTGTTTGGGTGGTGTGCATAATCTCTGTTTGGGTGGTGTGTGTAATCTTTGTTTGGGTGGTGTGCGTAATCTCTGTTTGGGTGGTGTGCGTAATCTCTGTTTGGGTGGTGTGCGTAATCTTTGTTTGGGTGGTGTGTGTAATCTCTGTTTGGGTGGTGTGCATAATCTCTGTTTGGGTGGTGTGTGTAATCTCTGTTTGGGTGGTGTGTGTAATCTTTGTTTGGGTGGTGTGCGTAATCTTTGTTTGGGTGGTGTGTGTAATCTCTGTTTGGGTGGTGTGCGTAATCTCTGTTTGGGTGGTGTGTGTAATCTTTGTTTGGGTGGTGTGCGTAATCTCTGTTTGGGTGGTGTGCGTAATCTCTGTTTGGGTGGTGTGTGTAATCTCTGTTTGGGTGGTGTGTGTAATCTTTGTTTGGGTGGTGTGTGTAATCTCTGTTTGGGTGGTGTGCATAATCTCTGTTTGGGTGGCGTGCGTAATCTTTGTTTGGGTGGTGTGCGTAATCTTTGTTTGGGTGGTGTGTGTAATCTCTGTTTGGGTGGTGTGCGTAATCTTTGTTTGGGTGGTGTGCGTAATCTTTGTTTGGGTGGTGTGCGTAATCTTTGTTTTGGTGGTGTTTGTAATCTCTGTTTGGGTGGTGTGCGTAATCTCTTTTTGGGTGGTGTGCGTAATCTTTGTTTGGGTGGTGTGCGTAATCTTTGTTTTGGTGGTGTTTGTAATCTCTGTTTGGGTGGTGTGCGTAATCTCTTTTTGGGTGGTGCGCGTAATCTCTGTTTGGGTGGTGTGTGTAATCTGTATGGGTGGTAGCCATGTGTAATGTGGATTGACCTGGTAGCAATTTGTAGGATGGCGTAGCCATTTGTAAGATAAATCAACCTGGTAGCAACTTTAAGGATAGATCGACCTGGTAGCTATTTGTAGAATAGATCAACCTGGTAGCAATTTGTAGGATAGATTGACCTGGTAGCAATTTTTAGGATACGTCTATCTAGTAGCCATTTGTAGGATGGATCAGCCTGGTAGCCGGGGTCAGTTTTGTAAAAGTAAGTCACCTAGGTGAGGATTTGAACCTTATACCTTTGGACCATCTGGTGAAAATGATGCTACACTATACTAGATGTAGACAGTGAGTAAATAGTAAGATACAGTGAGTAAGTGTGACATACAGACAATGAATAAACGAACAAACTATTTTCGAAGGGTTAAAAATTGGTCATGCATGCCCATCTTACATTCTGTCTTTCCGAACACCCCTCTTTCATATAAATATATGAATATCAAGGAAAAACACGAAAGGTGGATGGTAAATACAAGCTTACATGCGCATACACCAACTCATTCACTCATGCATTCACTCACTGATACACATGAATATACATACATTACATAATAGATAGATGCATACATAAAAACACACATAATTTACATGCACCTACATCCATACGAACACACACACACACTCACATTCATGCATAAGGAAAATTGTGATAAGGACAAAAAGTCATAGTTCCCCGCTGAACAGGAAAGGTAAAGAAAAGACAAGGGGTTCTTCTCTGTAGAACCCAAAAGATATCTGTATGTTGAGTTACATAGCAACAACCTAACTACATGGCTACATTCACCTAGACAACCACATGCACGGACTACAGATCTTAAATTGAATCCAGCAAATGAATTATAATCATGACATTAAACAGCTGTTTATTTTACTGAACTAAACACAAAATTAATGTATACTTCACAGATAATATATTAACAACCACCGCTGTGCTCGACCAGAATCTAAAGTTCTAAATCTCCAGCTAACAAGGAAATATGATAATAAACTCATATGCTCAGAAAAATTACCTCAACAATGGCAAAAACCGAAACATATTAACATGTTTGTTAAGGTTCAATATACTTCGAGACCAGTAAATCACTTATAGCGACCTGCAATAAAATTATCTCCGAGTGAGGATACACACTGATATATCTACCCACACAGTTTAACTACTAGAGACAAATTCAGATTTAACTGTGGAAACATACCACCGCCTTGAAATCAGCCAGGTAATCGGTCATTCCCCCCCCCCCCCCCCTTTCCAATCATCCATACCCACGCTTTTTTGCCCAATTTGCAGAGCCACAACAAATGGGTGGGTCTCAACCCCTCCCCCCCAAGTGTGACCTCAGGTTCAGTCCGGAAGCCAAAATGAGACCAGTTTTTTTGGGAGTTGGCCTTTTTATACACAGTGGCCAGGTTTCTTCAAATTTGCAATTCAAGCTGCTCAACAGCGGTCTTTGACATTCTTAGCCTGTCACACATACATATTTATACACTAACACAAGCATACACCTATTAATATATTTAGCACACATACAACATACATACACATTCATGCATACCCACCCACGTTCACTCTGATTTATATTATGATAAACACACATATAGCACCATGCCTACAAAGACTTTAAATATCCAAGCATGCCAAACATATACACTCACACATATTTACGCTCATACATACACATACAGCATACATCACCACACTCGAACATACCAAAATATACACAAATACCCCTATACACACAACTACCCAGACATATGTAACATACATACACGCATGCCTACATCTACACACACTCATACGTCCACACTTATACATCAGATCTCGAATTTGGTGGTTCTCAGTCATGCATTGTCCAGAAATCCATCACAGATCAGTCTATTTCCAACGCATGTTTGCCATTTCTTCTCAACGGTCAACTCTTAACACCACTGTTTAAATCAACGCAAGATGGTCTGCAGCCAAATCGCCTGCAGCTGGGAACGAGCCCGGCAATTTGAAGTGCGTTCGCAATGCAAAAAACACAAACGCCGATACACACTGACAATGTGAAAGTCAAAAGTGCGGAATATTAAAGTACGTGATACAAACTTCAACTGTTCTAATATACTCAGAGAAGAAATACAATATTGAGATAATCTGGAAATAAGGTATTGTATGCCCTACAATACAGGACGTTGCAGAACCAACCCCAACAGCCCCTGGCTGTTGTGTGGTTTTTCTAGGCAAATTTGCGTCCAGTAGTTTGCCAATGCTACTGGACGGTCGGCTTTCTTGATACCACTACCGAAACCAACGCAAGGCGCTTGGCTGCAGCTGGGATCGAACCCAGCATCAAAGCATTACGAAGCGTTCGCATCGACTTATGCCCTCTAACGTTTGCTAAAATCATAGTTCATGTTAGAGATCATCTTCATCGGACATGACCATAAGTGGTCCGATCTCCTGAGTATGTCTCTATCCTAGCAACTCCCATTCAGTTCTGGTTGATGTAACGATAGGTGTCTCTCGCATGCTTTTCCTGTCTCGCGGCTTCAACTGGTACACCCAGGGTTTGCAGTCTATTCAGTGAAAAATCATGATCCACGAAACTGAAAGCCTCACCGCGTTTAATCCCTTGAATGGCATTGATAATGTCTCCCTTGTCCAAAGAGGGCCCATTCCTGATAGTCGCTCTGTCAACCAGAGCGTCTGCTCTCTCATTGCTGTTCACACCAGCATACCCTGGGACAAAAATGAAGGCGATTGTGCAAATTGCTGCGTGCTGAATCAAATCGAGCCACTGTTTCCGTATGTAACCCCGCCTTGGTCTTCTTTAGTATGCTCAATGGGCCTTCAGCTATTCTAGTGCCTTTGTGACATCCATGACCTCCATTGTCATGCTGCTGGTAGTAGAAGCAAAGGCTTCAATGTCTTCTTTGATGACTTTCCCTTTGATTCTTGCCGTGAAAGCCCACGCACTAAGCTTCTTACGAATCACAGAACCATCTTTAAAAATAACAGCATCTTCTGGTGATGTGTGTTCCTCCACCGATACTTTCACTTCTGCATCAATTTTGTTGGTGGTGCCAAATCGCGACACTGGCACGTCAGGGTGATAACCACCACAAAGTATTGTTTGTATTCATGTGGTATGGGTATCCATTCCTCTCCACGGTATATGTCTTGAAGTGAAAATTTAGTTCATCGTGCAGTGGGTGTGTAATGTCCAGTGATTGTGAGGAAGGGCAGGTTTGACGCATTTCTAGACCGTTGTTGATATTTGGAAGACCTGGTTGGTATCATATTGCTCAATGCTCGGCGGGTGACATTTTCAGTAATGAGCTTCCCAGGTTTTGAAGGCTGAATAAGAATAATACAAACTTATCAGCATATATGAAAACTGAGATCGGTGATGTGACAATTGTGTGATGTGTATTAGTAGTACATTTTACCCCACTAGTGCCACCATGCGGATGAGGATCACCCGTGGGGAAGTCCCAGAAATCGCGTTCAGCCATTAGGCCATATTCATGGCCGGGCTATATTGCGACCCTGGTAAGAGCCAAAGTGGGGCTTCAAAATAACGAAAAATTAAATCCCCCAAGGAGATGACGAGAATTATGTGCTGTGTATAGAACTATATGAGGCTTCTATGCTGGTGATGTGACACTTATGTGCTGTGTTTAGTAGTAGTAGATTTTTACCCCACAAGGACATCACACAAGCGATAAACACCCGATGACACAAAGTGCCACCATGTGGATGAGGTTCGCCGTGGAGAGGTCCGAGAAACCGTGTTCAGCCATTAGACCATTTTTATTTTCGGGCTTCATTGCGGTTCCTGACAAGAGCCAGAGTAGTGCTTCAAATAGCTAAAATTGCATCTCACAAGGAGATGAGTGTATTGATTGGACACACAAACAGTGTTGTGTTTAAAACAACATGAGGCTTCTATGCTGGTGATGTGACAATTGTGTGCTGTGTATAGAACAACATTAGGCTTCTATGCTGGCGATATGACAATTTTGTGCTATGTATAGAACAACATGAGGCTTCTATGCTGACGATATGACAACTGTGTGCTGTGTATAGAACAACATGAGGCTTCTATGCTGGTGATATGACAACTGTGTGCTGTGTATAGAACAACATGAGGCTTTTATGCTGGCGATATGACAACTGTGTGCTGTGCATAGAACAACATGAGGCTTCTATGCTGGTGATGTGACAATTGTGTGCTGTGTATAGAACAACATTAGGCTTCTATGCTGGCGATATGACAACTGTGTGCTGTGCATAGAACAACATGAGGCTTCTATGCTGGTGATATGACAACTGTGTGCTATGTATAGAACAACATGAGGCTTCTATGCTGGTGATATGACAACTGTGTGCTATGTATAGAACAACATGAGGCTTCTATGGTGGTGCGGCCCAACGTACCCTTGCCCTTACTTTGAGAGGATAGGCTGAAAGAGATGTTCAAGGGCAATAAACATGCCCAGGCTTAAAGAATATTTTATTTTTTGTAGCCTCCCTTGTTGTTGAACTTGTCCAGGAAACAACGGCCCATCTGCTGATATCAACACAGAAGCTACTGCACCGTAACCAGTCCAGCCAGGACACTACAGTCAAATAATGCCATTTTCGACACCCTCCCAAGTTCTTCTGCGGCATGGTCTGAGGTATTTTCTGTCAGTTAACCCGGCCAGCGTTGTCAACGACATGTTGTCAGCGAAGAAAGTATACGAACAAATAATTATTTATTGGTATAATTACATATAATATTAGATGCAAGTACAAAGGTCATTTTTTACATTTTATTTTGTTAATCCCGTCTCAGTGGGAGACACAAAACACATTTATATTTTTTTAATTTTAAAGCCTCCCCCTGGCTGTCGTCAGGGGCGTAACTTTAGTCTTATTCTTAGTGGAGGTTTCAGATTTATTGCAATCCCTCATACTTCAAATATCAGCAGAGGGGCTACGACTTTAAAAATAGGGCTCTACACGGACCAGAGGCCTAAACCTAAGCACAGAAAGATCATTAATACAATTTAACTGTCAACGAGAAGTCCCGGGTCGCAGTTGAATAGCCTTGCCAGACTTGCTCCGTTTCTGTACCAGTGAAAAATCAAATGAAAAGTCCGTCACTGTCTCATGTGAAAAACTGTTGAACAAACAATTAGTCCCAAAACGTGCACACACAGTAAATGCATATGACAGTTCCTATATGTACATACAAATACATATATTTTTGTGCGTGTGGTTGAGAAGAGATTATATTAAACAAGGCGCAATCTATAGAAGGCTTAGAGAACAACTAGTCATACAGTTCTGTAGCTCTTTCAGGCCCAATAAACGCATCATACGTTCCTACCTAGCACACCAGTGAACACAAGATGTAAAACTTGTATGTCTCTCTTGGCTACCCCTTGGGTCTCTGATGCTAAACCCCCTGGGGCTGAAAGAGTTAAAGAGCAACAGATAAGATGAAATGTAATGCATAGAGTGCAAAGGGAAGCAGCATAGAAGATGTAAATGCACACAGTGTAAGAAGAAGACCATACAGAATTGTTATGCACATAGTCCAAGGGGAAGACCATACAGAAGTTGTAAATGCTTATAGTGCAAGGGGGAGACCATACAGAAGTTGCGAATGCAAAGAGTGCAAGGGAAAAGCACATATAAGTTGTAAATGCACACAGTGCAAGGGAAAGACCATGCATAAGTTGTAAATGCACACAGTGCAAGGGAAAGACCATGCATAAGTTGTAAATACACACAGTGCAAGTGAAAGACCATGCTGAATTTGTAATAACGGCATCAAGAACAGCCTCACAGAAATAAACATCAACTTTTGCAGTGCATTAGACAGAGCACACAGATGATGCTGACATCTGCCCTCAGCATTTCATCTGTAGCCAGATGTGAAAACTGTCATGTTTGGTCACTTATCTTTCAGATCTGCTTCCAAGTTTTGCACAAGAAGATTCACTGTGGCCAAAGTGCCTTGTGCTGCAGATGCCTTATACAAAGCTGCAGTATGTGTTCAGCTTGGAGCCCCTCTGCAAGTCCAGCAGAGGCCTTACCCAAGCCAACTGAATGCCAATGAGGTTTGTAATAAACTGATTGTACAAAAGTATTTCTTTTTTGTCCTGTATAGATATATAGACATGGAGACAGTTCTTCTAACAGAATGTGCAGTAGTGTCCTGTAGAGATATATAGACATGGAGACAGTTCTTCTAACAGAATGTGCAGTAGTGTCCTGTAGAGATATATAGACATGGAGACAGTTCTACTGACAGAATGTGCAGTAGTGTCCTGTAGAGATATGTAGACATGGAGACAGTTCTTCTAACAGAATGTGCAGTAGTGTCCTGTAGAGATATGTAGACATGGAGACAGTTCTACTGACAGAATGTGCAGTAGTGTCCTGTAGAGATATATAGACATGGAGACAGTTCTTCTAACAGAATGTGCAGTAGTGTCCTGTAGAGATATATAGACATGGAGACAGTTCTACTGACAGAATGTGCAGTAGTGTCCTGTAGAGATATATAGACATGGAGACAGTTCTACTGACAGAATGTGCAGTAGTGTCCTGTAGAGATATGTAGACATGGAGACAGTTCTTCTAACAGAATGTGCAGTAGTGTCCTGTAGAGATATGTAGACATGGAGACAGTTCTACTGACAGAATGTGCAGTAGTGTCCTGTAGAGATTTGTAGACATGGAGACAGTTCTACTGACAGAATGTGCAGTAGTGTCCTGTAGAGATATGTAGACATGGAGACAGTTCTACTGACAGAATGTGCAGTAGTGTCCTGTAGAGATATGTAGACATGGAGACAGTTCTACTGACAGAATGTGCAGTAGTGTCCTGTAGAGATATGTAGACATGGAGACAGTTCTACTGACAGAATACGGTTTAGAGCCATGTCAGGATTGTGTTGTTCTACTGATAACAGTTTTCAGTAGAACAACAGAAGTTTATCTTGGTATCCTAAGACCTGCTGTGCTTTTACCTCATTGTCTGCTTGACATGTTGTCTTTGCCACCAGTGCAGCAGAACTGTGGGAGTCAATCAATATTTCTTTACTATCCCAGGACTTGTATTTTCCTTATTTGATATTTTACTGGCTCAGTAACAGTTGACCCATGGTCTAACCTGTTTTTATTGTTTTAATTTGCTTAAATTTGTGGATTATGAGAACAGGTAAATTATGAGATTTTTGTAGACTGGAACGATTGAAAGAAAGAAAACAGTGACACGCATTTCTATAGTGAATTTTGAAAAAGTAAATTTTGAGACACATTTGTGGAGTTTATGAAAAGATGAATTCTCTTGTACATTGCTGAAATTCAAACAAAATCATAAATTATTGGAACACAGTTGTGAAGTGTGTGATCATCATCATCATCATGTGTTACTTGATTGTGCCTCAGATATAATTGGTGTGACCTGCTATTGAATGAAACTGTAACCAACTTTAGTTTCTGTTCTGACTGTTTTCATTTGCAGAAATTATTTCTGAAAGTACAAGCATGAATAACTGTTTCTATCAGGTCCTAATCTCAACTCATGCTGTGGGAATAAACTTTGCAGACATTCTGATGTGTAAAGGACAGTATCAGGACAGACGTAGGACACCATTTACACCAGGTTAGTGTCTGAAGGAGAGTATCCTTGTCTGCCGGAGAGTATCCTTGTCTGCAGGAGTGTATCCTTGTCTGCAGGAGTGTATCCTTGTCTGCAGGAGTGTATCCTTGTCTGCAGGAGAGTATCATTGTTTGTAGGAGTGTATTCTTGTCTGCAGGAGTGTAGCCCTATCTGCAGGTGTGTATCCTCAACTGCAGTAGTGTATACTTGTCTGCAGTAGTGTATCCTTGTCTGCAGGAGTGTATCCTTGTCTGCAGGAGTGTATCATTGCAGGAGTGTATCCTTGTCTGCAGGAGTGTACCCTTGTCTGCAGGAGTGTATCATTGCAGGAGTGTAGCCATGTCTGCAAGAGTATCCTTGTCTGCAGGAGTATATTTTTGTCTGCAATTCTTTGTGTTCTGTTATTTTAACATTTAATCAAGGATACACTCCTGCAGATAAGGCTATACATACATATGTATATGTGTGTGTGTATATATGTGTACGTATATATGTTATACATATATAAAAGGTCCGACAATTAAGTAATGAGACTAATTTTATTATTGCTAAGAACAAAATTTCAATCTATGAAGCAAAGAATGGAATCTGAAGAGGCAACATCTATCTATGATCTGGCAACTTTTCATCGCTGATCGATAAACAGACAACAAACAAGACGCCATTTTGTTGACGTAGTCAGAGATGCATTGTTATGTAATCTGCATGGAGCAAAAAGCTAACATTAAATTCATTTTAAAACTTAGAAAAGGCACCATTGAAACAACTGAATTGATGCAGGTTTATGGCGATAATTGTTTATCTCGTGCACAAATGTGTAGGTGGTTTTCACTTTTAAAAGTGGCGTGGAAATGAGTACTAACGCACCGGGACCTGGACACCAAGTGGCACGATCTAACAAACACTGGAACGACCTCTGTAGTTCTTCTGCTGTTATGGCCCTTAAAGTCGATGTTATGGCCCTTTGGATGTCCTTTAATCATAACTTTAATTTTGGGAATAGAAAATAATAACTGGGAGACAAATCTGGGGAATAGAGTGGAAGGTTGATAACACACACTTGTTTTTTTTGTGGCCCAAAATTCTTGTGTTGATGATTTCTCTCTTACGACATGCTTGTTAGGGGCAGTAGATCTATTCTTGTTCTTGTCCTCCACAAGGGGCCTCAGGGCCCACACAGAGAGCTGTGTCTCATGAGGATTCAAGTTGTTCAGACAATTGTTGACATGATTTCCTAAATGTTTCAACTGATTAACTTGTTTTCCAAGCTGTGATACCATTTATTAGGTGTTCCTTGTGTTTTTTCAATTAAAAAAAAAAAACATGTACAGGTACAGAAATTTCCGGAAAAGTAGTGGAGGTGGGGACTGGAGTCTCCAGAATCAAGACTGGGGACAGGGTTATTGCTCTAGATTTCGCTCAGTCTGGAGGGGCCTCAGAACTATTTGTGGCACCAGCTAAGGTAAACTTTTACTGTTTTTATTTTTTTTTTATTTTGAGTGTGTTCTTCCTCTGTCATTGAATGTGTTTGGTGGATAACAATAACAGTGTTTGCTTTTAATTACAGCAGGTTATGGGATTGTATTGTGTTGTATGTCATTAACTCAAGCTACTCATATAGTGGATGTAATTAATGTACATTCTGTATGTTGTGAGTCGATCCCCTGGAGTTGGAAACTGCAGCTTTAAATCAGTATATCCTCCAGATTTGTAAACTAGTTCTTTAAGTCAATCAGTCCGTGAGACATGAATACTATACCTTTGTCAATCAATTCCTGGAAGGGAAACGGCACATGTAAGTGAGTCCTTGGACCAGAGGTAGATACTGTGTGTTTAAGTCTGTCCAGTACAGATGAAAACTGCCTGCATGTTTATCCACCAGATATAAAAACTATACCTTTTAGCTGGTCAATCCACAAATCAGCAAAAGTATACCTTTTAACCTTTTAGCTGGTCAATCCACCAATCAGGAAAAGTATGCCTTTTAGCTGGTCAATCCACAAATCATGAAAACTATACATTTTATCTGGATAATCCACTCAACACGAAAATGATGCCTTCAAATCAGTCAATCAACTAACATGAAAACTATACCTCTAAATCTGTCCACGTCCTGTTGTTGGACTTAAGTCCATTGACTAAAGTTACCTACTGTTTAGGTGGTTGTATGCAGTACTTCTAAGCCACACCAACTTAAATGTTAATTCAGCAGTGATTGCTTTAAACAGTGGACATTTTGTCTATGATTTGTATTGCTTCAAAAATAAAATTGCCTTTTTTTTTTTTTTTAAACCATGTCACCAGAGAAGACTAAATCTAGATCTTTCCGATTGTGACACAGTCCCATAAATACTAATATGTCTCTATGTATGTTGTGACACAGTCCCATAAATACTAATATGTCTCTATGTATGTTGTGACACAGTCCAATAAATACTAATATGTCTCTATGTATGTTGTGACGCAGTCCCATAAATACTAATATGTCTCTATGTATGTTGTGACACAGTCCAATAAATACTAATATGTCTCTATGTATGTTGTGACGCAGTCCCATAAATACTAATATGTCTCTATGTATGTTGTGACGCAGTCCAATAAATACTAATATGTCTCTATGTATGTTGTGAGACAGTCCCATAAATACTAATATGTCTCTATGTATGTTGTGACTCAGCCTCATAAATGCTGATATGTTTCTATGTATGTTGTGACACAGTCCAATAAATACTAATATGTCTCTATGTATGTTGTGAGACAGTCCCATAAATACTAATATGTCTCTATGTATGTTGTGACTCAGCCTCATAAATGCTGATATGTTTCTATGTATGTTGTGACACAGTCCAATAAATACTAATATGTCTCTATGTATGTTGTGACACAGTCCCATAAATACTAATATGTCTCTATGTATGTTGTGACACAGTCCAATAAATACTAATATGTCTCTATGTATGTTGTGACGCAGTCCCATAAATACTAATATGTCTCTATGTATGTTGTGACGCAGTCCAATAAATACTAATATGTCTCTATGTATGTTGTGAGACAGTCCCATAAATACTAATATGTCTCTATGTATGTTGTGACACAGTCCAATAAATACTAATATGTCTCTATGTATGTTGTGACGCAGTCCCATAAATACTAATATGTCTCTATGTATGTTGTGACGCAGTCCAATAAATACTAATATGTCTCTATGTATGTTGTGAGACAGTCCCATAAATACTAATATGTCTCTATGTATGTTGTGACACAGCCTCATAAATGCTGATATGTTTCTATGTATGTTGTGATCTGTTCTTGAAAAGTGTTGTTCAGTTCCATTGGTTCTGTGTGCTCCTGTGCAGTATTTTATAGACCAATAGTTTCATATAGTAACTAAAAATAGCATTTAAGGGGTTTCTTATGACCCTAGTGGCTTTTTAAAAGTCAGGTTCCCCCGAAGCTTCAGTAATAGAGGTCACAGGGTCAATAGTGCTACATCCTGGTGTAATATTGCTACATTCTGGTGTAATATTGCTACATTCTGGTGTAATATTGCTACATGCTGATATAATATTGCTACATGCTGGTGTAATATTGCCACATTAAAGTATAATTTGTTACAAATCAGGTGTAGTGTTCCTATATTCTGGGATAATAATTCTACTTCAAGGTGTACCTTCCTTTATTCAGGCAGTTTTCCCAATACCAGACCACCTGGGTTTTGTTGAAGCTGCAGCAACGATAGTTTCTTACAGTACCGCCATGTTAGCACTGTCTAGAAAAGCACAGCTCAAAAAGGGTAAGTACTCTTGTTGTTCTGAGTTCCCTGCAGTGTTCATGGGTATAATATAAATAAATGACAAATAACTGGAACTTTGTGCCATCATTAACAGCCGATAAAAGTGAAGAAGATGATTCTCAGCCTGAAGATTTAGTCACATGACTAGTCCATTTGCTATGAACTGTGTAGGTTAATATTGAATAAATCATCAGTAACACAGAAGTATGGCTCAGATAGTTAGCTGAAATACTACTGAATTCTGGGTGAATAATAGATGGAAATAATGAATTAAGTAAACAACCACTTCCTTGTTGTTGAAATAGGTCATATGACGCTAGACTATTTTTATATACCAACTGGCCCTTGATGGGTGACACCCATTTTATACTGGTCTACATGGGAGATGGCAGCCACCCTGGTGTGATGGCTAGATGGTCACTTGCAGACCCTAATGGTGGGCTCAAATCTGCATAGAGCCTGATTTTTCTTAAACATAATCTTGACTGCTGGGTTGATCCAGCCTTAAATGGGTACTAGGTAACATCCTGGGAAGTAAAGGTGGCTGGTGTGATGTTGGCCCAATCAGCCATCAAGAGCCTGTTGGTCTATAAAACTTTAAGTCTAGCTTCATACATTGAGTGTGCCGACCTGGTGTATCATACATTGAGTGTGCCAACCTGGTGTGTCATACATTGAGTGTGCTGACCTGGTGTGTCATACATAGAGTGTGTCACCTGGTGTGTCATACATTGAGTGTGCTGACCTGGTGTGTCATACATTGAGTGTGCCACCTGGTGTGTCATACATTCAGTGTGCCACCTGGTGTGTCATACATTGAGTGGGTCACCTGGTTTGTCATACATTGAGTGTGCCGACCTGGTGTGTCATACATTGAGTGTGCCACCTGGTGTGTCATACATTGAGTGTGCCACCTGGTGTGTCATACATTGAGTGTGTCACCTGGTGTGTCATACATTGAGTGTGCTGACCTGGTGTGTCAAACATTGAGTGGGTCACCTGGTTTGTCATACATTGAGTGTGTCACCTGGTGTGTCATACATTGAGTGAGTCACCTGGTGTGTCATACATTGAGCGTGTCACCTGGTGTGTCAAACATTGAGTGTGCTGACCTGGTGTGTCATACATTGATCATATATTTTAGTTTAATGCTATTATAATTAGTAGGGAAGAAGCAAGAATTCAGCAGGTGTTTATTTACAAAGCCATTAAACCCCTCCACCCCCCCCCCCCCCATCCCCGCCTCCTTTTCGTCTGATTCACTTTCCCCCCCCAAATTCAAGTTTTAATTATTATAAGAATTAGAAGGAAAAAAACATGTGACTGAAACATTTTTAGAGCTTCAGCCAAAGAAAGGTGTATTTTTGAGCCTGTGCTTGTGTTAAGAACATTGGCATCTATGGCCAGTCCAAATCGGAATCAGAAAATTCACTGTCTGTAAATGACGCTAGCAATGAATGTATAAATATGTACCCAAATGTGTGAACAAAGACTTGTATGGAAAGAAAAATGTTAGAGTAACCTTTCCTGAATACTTTAATGGTAGTTCCGAACATTAAAAACAAATACAGAGCTGTATACAAATCAATATATACTGGACACAGGATCGACACAGACTATGTGGTTTAGGCAAACTGGAACTTCTCATTCAACACATGCAGTGTTGCTTGGGCCTCAAAGAGTTAAGTAGCTCTGGCCATAGCTGCTCTAATATTGTTTCATTTGCTAGGAAAATGAATTTTGAAAAACTAGAATTAGCTAAATAAAATCTTTTCATTTTTGAAGCTTGGCATTGTGAGTGGATTGCTTTCTGACTTGTTTTAAATTAAATCAGTCTAATAAAATTGTTGCGTGATTTTCCTGAAAGGTAGAGCTCAAAGAGTGATCAAAATTCAGGCTTTAGATTGTATCCAGTGATTGTTAGAGGAAGAAAAAGGTGATTCTAATGATACCTTAGATTCTAAACTTTTTTTTTTTTATAAAGATGTCAATAATGACATTGATTGGGATTACCATGGCAGACTAAATAGTAAGGCTAACCTAAACATTGATTGTGAATACCATGGCATACCAAATAGTAAGGCTAACCTAAACATTGATTGTGAATACCATGGCAGACTAAATAGTAAGGCTAACCTAAACATTGATTGTGATTACCATGGCAGACTAAATAGTAAGGCTAACCTAAACATTGATTGCGATTACCATGGCATACCAAATAGTAAGGCTAACCTAAACCTTGATTGTGATTACCATGGCATACCAAATAGTAAGGCTAACCTAAACATTGATTGTGATTACCATGGCATACCAAAAAGTAAGGCTAACCTAAACATTGATTGTGAATACCATGGCAGACTAAATAGTAAGGCTAACCTAAACATTGATTGTGATTACCATGGCATACCAAATAGTAAGGCTAACCTAAACATTGATTGCGATTACCATTTCAGACTAAATAGTAAGGCTAACCTAAACATTGATCGTGAATACCATCGCATACCAAATAGTAAGGCTAACCTAAACATTGATTGCGATTACCATGGCATACCAAATAGTAAGGCTAACCTAAACATTGATTGTGAATACCATGGCATATCAAATAGTAAGGCTAACCTAAACATTGATTGTGAATACCATGGCATACCAAATAGTAAGGCTAACCTAAACATTGATTGTGAATACCATGGCATATCAAATAGTAAGGCTAACCTAAACATTGATTGCGATTACCATCGCATACCAAATAGTAAGGCTCACCTAAACAATAAAACAGCTAGATCTAGAACTCTCCATACCGCTGCTGCTGCTGCTGCTGTCATTGATGAATCTCAGCCATCAAATGACAGTAGTCTTGGCATAATGATTAATAATGCCAATGCCGCCACCTATTGGTGAAATTTTTCATCCGATTGTCATTGTTTCGGCCAGCTATGTCAGCTATTTGACATATCACAGAAAAAAATGGTCATAAAATCCAGTATTCAGATTAATTGTTTGAGATGATGCATAACTGAACAAATAAGTATATGAATTCTTAGAAATGGATCGCAGTGTTGTTGGTAGAGTAAACAAGTCATGTAAGCTCAACATTTCATGTGTAAAAAAATCTTCATATGTTTCTAAAATCACTGAACCTGGTATCATTTTAATATTTTATCATTGCAGTACTGATCCTTCAATAGTTTACATGTTTTCTGTATTTGTTTCGCTAGATGTTTTATGTAGCACTAAACAGCCAATACTATCTCATTAGAAAGGTTTTATCTTTTCTTGTAGCAGTAAACAATATTCCGTTTAAAACTGATTCTGTCCAAACCCCTAGAAAAAAATGCTGCCCTTAAAAAGTTCAGGAACATTAGAATGTTCTTGAAATGTCTATTGTGTAAAAATCACCAACAAAGGGAGTAGAATCCTTCATGGCAGTGTTCATCAGTGGTCTGCGGAAATGTCTGCCCAATAGTGTCCTGATTTCAGCACTGCATTGCTTCAGAAATGTTCTAATCTCTAACCAACAGCACATGTTGTATCAGCTGAGAATTGTGATTCTGTTAAATCAGCTTTAATAAATCTACTGCTATCGACAATTGTCTTAGAGCTGTCTGCTGGCCTGCAAAACAGTTTTCCCTGCTTGACTGGTCAACTTGTGTGAAAAAGGTTAAGAACACTGCTTTACACATTTTTGTAAACAGTATGTTGTAACATAAATCGTAAGCCATTATTCACATACATGTTGGATACATGCCTGCTACTGTCTTGTTTGATACTTCACTCACCTAAATTGTCACACTAGCAATAATTTTGTCAGCATCCTTGAAACCCTGTCCTTGAATCACTATCCTTGATTCATTGTCCTTGAATCAGTGTCCTCGAATCATTGTCCTTGAATGTGTGTTCTTGAATCACTGTCCTTAAATCAATGTCCTTGAATCATTGTTCTTGAATCATTGTCCTTGAATCATAGTCTTTGAATCACTGCCCTAGAATCAGTGGCCTTTGAATCAGTGTCTATGAACTAATGTCATTGAATCACTGTCCTTTGAATCAGTGTTCTTGAATTGCTGTCTTTGAATTGCTGTTCCTCGCATCATTGTCATTGAATCACTATCCTCAAATCAGTGTCCTGTCACTGTTGTCCTGACCCTGTCTTAAAATCACTGACCTGAAATCACTGCTGTAAAATTATTGTCCTTGAATGGCTGTCATACAATTGCTAGTCGTGAATCACTGTATCATTTATTTATTGTAATTATCTGGATTTTTGAAATCTCATTTATAAACTTTTCTAGTGAGAGAGTTCTCATTACAGCTGCTGCAGGTGCTACCGGTCTTGCTGCAGTGGACATAGCCAAAAACTTGTTTGATTGTGAAGTAAGTACAGTCTGAACACTTTGGCCTGTATGGTGTCAAATCGTAAGTTTGGCTGTCAAGTTTTACCTTGATCCATTTACTTGCAGCCTGTAGAGTTTAAAATTGGGAAGTTAAACATGTCATGTTCACTTCTGATGTGTGACTTTTAATATTTGCTTTGTTCACCTACTATGTGTGAAGTTTAACATTCACCAGTTCACTCGGTTTCTTTGGATTTTACCATTTGCTAGTTAACTCAAAATCTTTGAAGTTTTTCTTAAGCCATTTCACTCAATATCTTTGCAGTTTAATGTTTGCCATGTTTCACTCACTATATGTGAAGTTTAATATTCATCTGTTTCACTCACTATATGTGAAGTTTAACATTGCCTGTGTGATGTAAAATGATGACTTTATCATTCACTCACTGTCTGTAAAGTTAAACTTCTTGTGTTTGCGGTCTATCCACACCTGATAGTTCACATTGTATGCCATTCATTGGCATGTGTTCCACAGTGCTATCTCTTGTATGTCGCAATCATTTATGATAAATGTGTTTTTTCTTCAAGGACTGTATCAACAAGCAACCGTTTTAATGTCTGTCTAATCCTCTAACATTCTTGTTGTTCAGTGGTCCCTGTCTCAGGGATTGTCCAGTGTTCCTCATCTCAGGGATTGTCTAGTGTTCCTCATCTCAGGGATTGTCTTGTGTTCCTCATCTCAGGGATTGTTTTGTGTTCCTCATCTCAGAGATTGTCTTGTGTTCCTAATCTCAGGGATTGGCTAAAGTAGTGGTCCCCCTCTTTGGGATTGTCTAAAGCAGTGTTCCTCATCTCAGGGATTGTCTTGTGTTCCTCATCTCAGGGATTGTCTAGTGTTCCTCATCTCAGGGATTGTCTAGTGTTCCTCATCTCAGGGATTGTCTTGTGTTCCTCATCTCAGGGATTGTCTAGTGTTCCTCATCTCAGGGATTGTCTAGTGTTCCTCATCTCAGGGATTGTCTAGTGCTCCTCATCTCAGGGATTGTCTAGTGTTCCTCATCTCGGGGATTGGCTAAAGTAGTGGTCCCCCTCTTTGGGATTGTCTAAAGCAGTGTTCCTCATCTCAGGGATTGTCTTGTGTTCCTCATCTCAGGGATTGTCTTGTGTTCCTCATCTCAGAGATTGTCTTGTGTTCCTAATCTCAGGGATTGGCTAAAGTAGTGGTCCCCCTCTTTGGGATTGTCTAAAGCAGTGTTCCCAATCTCAGGGATTGTCTAGTGTTCCTCATCTCAGGGATTGTCTAGTGTTCCTAATCTCAGGGATTGTCTAGTTCCTCATCTCAGGGATTGTCTTGTGTTCCTCATCTCAGGGATTGTCTTGTGTTCCTCATCTCAGGGATTGTCTTGTGTTCCTAATCTCAGGGATTGTCTAGTGTTCCTCATCTCAGGGATTGTCTAGTGTTCCTTATTTCAGGGATTGTCTAGTGTTCCTCATCTCAGGGATTGTCTAGTGTTCCTCATCTCAGGGATTGTCTTGTGTTTCTCATCTCAGGGATTGTCTTGTGTTCCTCATCTCAGGGATTGTCTAGTGTTCCTCATCTCAGGGATTGTCTAGTGTTCCTCATCTCAGGGATTGTCTTGTGTTCCTCATCTCAGGGATTGTCTTGTGTTCCTCATCTCAGGGATTGTCTAGTGTTCCTCATCTCGGGGATTGGCTAAAGTAGTTGTCCCCCTCTTTGGGATTGTCTAAAGCAGTGTTCCTCATCTCAGGGATTGTCTTGTGTTCCTCATCTCAAGGATTGGCTAAAGTAGTGGTCCCCCTCTTTGGGATTGTCTAAAGCAGTGTTCCCCATCTCAGGGATTGTCTAGTTTTCCCCATTGTCTGAAGTATGGGGATTGTCTGCTTCCTGTGTCAGTAACTATGACTTGGGTTTATGTTGAGATTTCCTGCTTGCTGTTGTTATCTGTCCAGAAAGTTTTCAGTGTTCTCGTACACAACTGGTTCTCAACATTTATTCACCATCATCATCATGTGAGGCAGAGGTTGCATCAGCGCATGAACTGTAGACCAAGGTCAGGGGCTCCTATAGGTCAGAACCTCCCTACACCCCTACATGGCCTTAGAGGCAGGTTCCTTTCTGGCAGCTGGGTCAACATTTCCTTCAGAGCAAAAAGCAGAAAACATCATCATTATCATCTTCATTATCATCTTCATTATCATCTTCATCATCATGTCCCAGATGCAGAACAATGTTTCTGAAACATACCCTATACCCTGTGTCTTGGGAGCAAGTCAGCGACACAATTCAGGTAATGATTTCAAGACCAGTGGACTCATAGCTGGAGGTTAGTCCAGTCATTATCATTATCATCATCAGTTTCCACTTCTGCCGCTGAGCATAATCCAGAGGAACAGTTTGCGATCCATTGCTTTGTGGGCAGCAATGGCTATTGTCATTCTGTGTCGATGTAGAAGCCCTTTATTGTCATCCATCCATCTTCTCCTAGGGTGGCCTTTTGCCTTCACTTCAGATATTTTCATGTGTTGCGCTTGCACTGGTAGTTGTTCTGGCTGCATTCTTACTAGATGACCAAATCATTTATTTTCTGTTTCTCAATAAATTTGCAGCTTGCTGTTGTTTCTACAGTCTATCTCATAAAATAATTTCTAACTTTGTCTAGGGTGGTTAAGTTGGTGACTTTTCTCAGGCATCTCATTTCACAGATGTTAATGTTACTCAGGTTAGCCTGTGATGATACCAAAGTCCAGCACAGGTAGCACAGTGTTGACATGAATTTGCTGTTTATTGTCTGTTTCTTGGCACTCATGCTTATGTGTGGATGTCTTCATAAAGGTGTCAGTTGGTAAATAAGTGCACTGGCTTGTTGGCATCTTCTATTTCCCGATCTGTTCTCCTATCCTGCAAGAATATTCTTCCTATATATTAAAATTCTTTAACTTGCTTCAGACAAATATCATTCAGCACACTAGAAATTCTACTGACTTAAATCTGAGTAGTATTTTCTTTCCACAGGAAGAAATAGATCCACACACAATAAACAAGCTATTATTTGCAGATGATCAGTGCTCTACAGTAAGGGAAGTAAGCAGACAAAAACATTTGACCAGGCTAAGTTCGTCCAGAATATATTACATGTTCCTAATTTTCTGGACTTTCTGGTCGACTCCTTTAAAGCTGGCTTCTTTTGATATTCTGTCTATGTATATGGTCAGTAAGAGAGGAGAGAGCACACATAGTTCCTCCATAATTCTCAAACAATATCACTTAAACAAATAAATTCTCTAGCAGTTTGCTGTACTTGTCATTGAATCCAGTCACCTTCAAAACTGATCAGCTGCTCTTAGTATGGTCCAGGAAATTATCCAGAACAGTTGTGGATAGATAGTTACACAAAAGATCAGAAACCAGTGGTGTTAAGAACTGGCATCTTTATCACATATCCAGAGACAACATTGCAGATTTAGGTCATCTATTTCAAGCTAACGAAAGAAGAAGATGAAGAAGACAATCACAGCTACGCAAAGTATATACCCCCTGGTAAATTCTGTTCCAACTACACAGCAGAGATCGTAGCACTAAGCAGGCTGTAGAAATGTTACACAACACTAGTTCTGACTGCCACCAAGTGGTCATCTTCACAGATGCGCTATTGGTGCTCCAAGCTCTCAAGAGTTGTAAACCCCACCCCTGAGATCTGAACTTGACAAGGTGGCTGCCCAGAAATGTACTCTACTCCAATGGCTGCCATACCAGTGTAGTATATTAGGAAAAGAAACCGCTTATAAACTTGCTAAGAAAGGGGCAGAATGTGAACAGGAACACAATATAGTAATATACTTTTCGAAAATAAACAGGGCTATCCATTTTATCAGAAGTAAACAGAATCTGGCCAGAAATAACTACCACTTACTTGACCGGCAAGTCAGGACGGGGCATAACAAACTTAGCTGGCATATACACAGGCTTTGTCTAAGTAGGTCACCATGGCATGCAAAATGCCGAACATGTCCCACAAAAATGTCCCTTGTACAGCCCATTCAGAAGGGAATACTCACCCAGTGAGTCAACACCACACTCAGCTGTATGGAACTCAAAGGGAACACCTAAAAACAGTTTTATCACAAGAACTCTTCTGTGGTGTAAATCAGAGAGTGATCACAAGAAGAAGAATGTAGGTAATCACTGTATGTGGAGAGGCATATTCAATCATACACTTTTATGCAGGTAATCGCCATATGTGGAGGAGCAGATAAATGTGCGTTTTTGAAAGAGAGAGGAGCACAACACACAATAGACTATACCCAAGAGAAAATACGTGACAGGGTGAAAGAGATCACACAAGGAGCAGGTGTTAATGTGGTTATGGATCACGTGGGGGGAGACACACTGTTGGAGTGTGTAAAAAGGTAACTTTTTCTATACCTTCCTTGAGTGTGTGAAATCGTAACGTTTTAAATACCTTTCTTGAGTGTGTGAAAAAGTAAATTTTAAGACACGATTGCGCCGTGTGTGAAAAGGTGAATTTTGAGACACATTTGTGAAGTGTGGAAAAGAGACATGCTTGTGAAGTCTGTGAAAAGTTACATACACATTTGTTAAGTGTGTGAAAAGGTAAATTTTGAGAAACAGTTGTTGAGCATATGAAAAAGTAAATTTTGGAAACAGTTGTTGTGCATATGAAAAAGTAAATTTTGAGAAACAGTTGTTGAGCATATGAAAAAGTAAATTTTGAGAAACAGTTGTTGAGCATATGAAAAAGTAAATTTTGAGAAACCGTTGTTGAGCATATGAAAAGGTAAATTTTGAGAAACAGTTGTTGAGCATATGAAAAGGTAAATTTTGAGAAACAGTTGTTGAGCATATGAAAAAGTAAATTTTCTGAAACATACGTTGAGTGTGGAAAAAAGGTACATTTTTAGACAAAAGCAAAATTTTGTTGAAACATTTCTGGAGTACATCAAAAAGGTACTTCTTGATAAGTATTTGCTTAGTGTGTGAAAAAAAAAAATAATTTTGGGACATATTTGTTAAATGTGGGAAAAGGTGAAATTTTGAGAAACATTGTTTGGAAGCAAACAAAAGTGTTAGTTTTTGCAACATGTTTGTGAACTATATGATCATTATCATCATGTGCCAGGCATTGCTGGTCAAGGCTGCCTATCTCACACACTTATCAGTCTAAGATCAAGTCTGTGCTCTTGTTTAATTTAAACCATGTTGTTTTTCCATCCAGGAATTGATGTCTTTGGCTTCACAGTGTTGATCTAGTATACATTCAAGCCTAACTCTTCATATCTGTGTGATAGCATGTACCATTGTGCCACTTGAACACCTCAGTCATTATGGATGAATGGATAGATGGATGGATGTGTATATATATGTGTGTGTGAGGAGTGAGTGCTTGAGTTGATGTGAGTGCGTGCATGTGCGTGCAATTTTACCATCCATGCTTTTGTGTTTTTCCTTGATATTCATAATATGCATATTATTATATGAATATTGCATGTTTTACTGAAAAAATACTATTACAGTGTGAAAGATGGTTATCTGGACGTGCTGAATCTAAGCTGGCCTTCCTGTCCAAATTGTAACCCTTTGAAATAAAAATTTTTTCATTTGTTCATTCTCTAAAAGAAATGTTGATGAGACACTCAGTCCACTACTTGACCTGTGCTCTAAAGTAAATGTTGATGAGACACTCAGTCCACTACTTGATCTGTGCTTTAAAGTAAATGTTGACGAGACACTCAGTCCACTACTTGACCTGTGCTCTAAAGTAAATGTTAAATGTTTGTGTATTCTAGACAAAGCAATAAGGTCTTACTGTGTTCGTAAATTGTTGTTGTGATTGTTATTCGACATTTGCTTCGTTAATATAAATTTCTGTAACCTATGGTGCCATTTCAATGGGTTGAAATGAATTCTGTCTGTATTCCATAGTCGTGGATTTCAAGCTGTACGATAGACATGGCCAATGAGACACCTTTTTTGGGGTGCCTAGTTGACCATGTATCTTAGTGCACTTGTATTCATGGCAAGGCGCAGACGCCATCTGGAGGGGACAGGTTCAATTCCCTGCAAGGTAACTATAGCTTTCGATTTTTATGTTGTCTAGTGTGTTCTTCTATCTTTCTACTTCTTTCTATGAGTGCCGTTCACAATACTTTCTGTTACTTTATTAATTCATAAAGTAAATGTTGACGAGACACTCAGTCCACTACTTGACCTGTGCTCTAAAGTAAATGTTGACGAGACACTCAGTCCACTACTTAATCTGTGCTCTAAAGTAAATGTTGACGAGACACACAGTCCACTACTTGATCTGTGCTCTAAAGTAAATGTTGACGAGACACTCAGTCCACTACTTGATCTGTGCTCTAAAGTAAATGTTGACGAGACACTCAGTCCACTACTTGATCTGTGCTCTAAAATGAAGGAACAAGCAAATGAAAAATCTTTATTTTCAAAGGGTCACAAACTGAGCACGCAGGTCCATCTTACATTCGACTCTTTAAAACAGCCACCTTTTTCACAGCACTTATATTTTGTTAATAAAGCTCGTTATATTCATATAATAATATGTATATTATGAATTTCAAGAACAAAACACACAAAAATATGGGTGGTGAAATGTGCGCGCGCACACATACCCACTTACTCAAGTCCACCCATTCACACACTCACACACTTACATACATACAAACCCACATACATACATACCCATCCACCCACCTTACTGCACACATGCATGCATGCATGCAGTCACACACACATATACATACACACATACAGACATTATGATATGAATGTTGATGAGACGGTCCACTAGGGGATGTCACCTCATCTGTGTAGATCATGCTTTATGTTGTAGATCATGCTTTGTGTTGTAGATCATGCTTTATGTTGTAGATCATGCTTTGTGTTGTAGATCATGCTTTGTGTTGTAGATCATGCTTTATGTTGTAGATCATGCTTTGTGTTGTAGATCATGCTTTATGTTGTAGATCATGCTTTGTGTTGTAGGTCATGCTTTGTGTTGTAGGTCATGCTTTATGTTGTAGGTCATGCTTTGTGTTGTAGATCATGCTTTATGTTGTAGATCATGCTTTATGTTGTAGGTCATGCTTTGTGTTGTAGGTCATGCTTTATGTTGTAGATCATGCTTTGTGTTGTAGATCATGCTTTGTGTTGTAGATCATGCTTTATGTTGTAGATCATGCTTTATGTTGTAGATCATGCTTTATGTTGTAGATCATGCTTTATGTTGTAGATCATGCTTTATGTTGTAGATCATGCTTTATGTTGTAGATCATGCTTTATGTTGTAGATCATGCTTTGTGTTGTAGATCATGCTTTATATTGTAGATCATGCTTTGTGTTGTAGATCATGCTTTATGTTGTAGGTCATGCTTTGTGTTGTAGATCATGCTTTGTGTTGTAGATCATGCTTTATGTTGTAGATCATGCTTTATGTTGTAGATCATGCTTTATGTTGTAGATCATGCTTTATGTTGTAGGTCATGCTTTATGTTGTAGATCATGCTTTATGTTGTAGATCATGCTTTATGTTGTAGATCATGCTTTATGTTGTAGATCATGCTTTATGTTGTAGGTCATGCTTTGTGTTGTAGATCATGCTTTATGTTGTAGATCATGCTTTATGTTGTAGATCATGCTTTATGTTGTAGATCATGCTTTATGTTGTAGGTCATGCTTTATGTTGTAGATCATGCTTTATGTTGTAGATCATGCTTTGTGTTGTAGATCATGCTTGATGTTGTAGATCATGCTTTATGTTGTAGATCATGCTTGATGTTGTAGATCATGCTTTATGTTGTAGATCATGCTTTATGTTGTAGATCATGCTTTGTGTTGTAGATCATGCTTGATGTTGTAGATCATGCTTTATGTTGTAGATCATGCTTTATGTTGTAGATCATGCTTTGTGTTGTAGATCATGCTTGATGTTGTAGATCATGCTTTATGTTGTAGATCATGCTTGATGTTGTAGATCATGCTTTATGTTGTAGATCATGCTTTATGTGGCACTACTGACCGGTGGCTAGCTATTCAGCAGAGAACAGCTGAGCCAGAAGGGATCACACACAGGGCAGTGAAATCAATCCCCTCAACTTTAAATCTTGACTAGCTTATTAATGACTTATTTCCTACAGTCTTGGGTTTGAAGGTCGGGCTTTGACGATTGGCTATGCAGGCGGAAGCATCCCAAACATCCCGGCCAATCAGCTGCTGCTGAAATCTTCATCATTGATTGGAATGTTCTGGGGCAGCTATGCCACGCTAAATCCTGCAGCATTCGCGGGATCCATTAGACAAGTCTTGGAGGCCATTGAGGCGAGGCAACTACATCCTTATGTAGGCAAAACATTTGCTCTTGACCAGGTGAGATCATTTGTGTCCTTCTTATTTCACCTATATCAATTGATCTTCATCATCATCCTCCCCAATGTTCATTTTTCCCCATTATGGGAACAGTGACCCATCACTAGACGGGCAGCACTAGCTTTGTCATTCTGTGTGGGTGCACACAATTTTATACTGTCATAATCTATCTTCTCCTTGGTTGCACACCAATATAGTTAGGTGAAGCAGCTGTGTCTGTAGTTGTTGCATTATAATATAATGACCAAACCATTTTACCTGCTCTTTCTTGGTGAATTTAGCACTATTTTCAGTGATATTACTACTTTCTTCAGTGATAAATCTCCACTTCTATCTTTAGTGATAAATCTCTACCTCTATCTTCAGTGATAAATCTCTACTTCTGTCTTGAGTGATAATCTGTATCTCTATCTTGAGTGATAATCTTTACTTCTATCTTCAGTGATAAATGCCTTCTTCTATCTTGAGTGATAATCTCTACTAATATCTTCAGTGATAAGTCTCTACTTCTTTTTTTTCAGTAACTCTCTAATTCTATCTTCAGTGATACATCTCTGCTTTAATCTTCAGTAATCTCTACAGTATCTTCAATGCACATCAGATGTTTATATCATTGACCAGTTGTTTGTTTGCATCTTATGTATTTGATTGCAAATAAACCTTGCCAGACATTCTGTTGAACAGCTGCTTTCTCTCTCATATAAACAAGACAGTCTCATCAAGTAGTACAGTTGTTGTGTTCTTGTTTTCCAGATAAATGAAGCATTTCAGTACATCCTTGAGAGAAAATCTATTGGCAAAGTTGTGATCAAAATAAAAGAGGAGAGTCCTTCATCTAAGCTTTGAAAGTTAGAAATCTCAGCACAATTTCCTGTGATGTCAGTGTTCCGCTCATGTGTATCCAGCCTGGTCACAGAGTGACTCAAAGAGTCACTATTTAGATGCAGATCAAACAGGATCATGTCCTAGAAATTAGATAAGAAAAATCTAGACACAATCTGGCCTGTTCCAACCATAATGAAGACAAATCTGTAATGAAATGGACTGCTCAATAGCTTTGATAAAGGCTAACGGCCTCCTGATATTAGTTTTCTGACAGAAAGATCGAAGAAGAAGAAGATTAGACACATAAAACATTCATGGGGAGGGAAGTGGGAACACTTTATGTTAATGAAAACCTGCAATCCTGTGTGGATGGGTAACAGAATCCAAAATGGTTTAGCATTTGTTTTTATTTTTTATTATACAGGACTAAATGTTAGACAGGACTAAATGTTAGGCAGGACTAAATGTTAGGCAGGACTAAATGTTAGACAGGACTAAATGTTAGACAGGACTAAATGTTAGAAAGGACTAAATTTTAGACAGGACTAAATGTTAGACAGGACTAAATGTTAGACAGGACTAAATGTTAGACAGGACTAAATGTTAGACAGGACTAAATGTTAGACAGGACTAAATGTTAGAAAGGACTAAATTTTAGACAGGACTTAATTTTATACAGGACTAAATGTTAAACAGGACTAAAGGAAACCAATCGATTTGTTGAAATTGCCGGCCACACATTCTGACCAGCCGCCACGAACAACCAGCATCCCAAAAATCTGCTTCACAAATTTGTGGGCATGAAATGTCTAAATTTCAAGAGAGTTTTGGGGTCTCATTGTAGGGGGAAAATGGGAGTTTGGGGGGGGGGTAGACCCAGTGCCCCGCAACAGGTATGTCATCAAAGTCGACTAATGAGGATGTTTTTTTTCAGTCCGAGTATGTCTGCATGAGACATGGGAAATCAATACTGCATACAAATGGGCGAGATCTCACTGTTTAATGTCATTGTTATATGTCACAGTTTATTTAATGTCATTGTTAAATGTCACTGTTTAATTTTATTGTAAAATGTCATTGTTAAATGTCACTGTTTAATTTCTTTGTTAAATGTCATTGTTACAATTTATTGTTTAATTTCATTTTAAAAGTCATTGTTAAATGTCACTGTTTAATTTCTTTGTTAAATGTCACTGTTTAATGTCATTGTTAAATGTCACTGTTTAATTTCATTATTAAATGTCACTGTTTAACTTTCATTGTTAAATGTCACTGTTTAATTGCATTCTTAAATGTCACTGTTTAATTTCATTCTTAAATGTCACTGTTTAATTTCATTGTTAAATGTCACTGTTTAATTCATTGTTAAATGTCACTGTTTAATTTCATTATTAAATGTCACTGTTTAATTTCATTCTTAAATGTCACTGTTTAATTTCATTCTTAAATGTCACTGTTTAATTTCATTCTTAAATGTCACTGTTTAATTTCATTGTTAAGTGTCACAGTAGCTCTGGTCAGTGAAAGATGTATCATGGAATCTAAAATGTATAATATCTTGATAATTATTTTGCAGTGTTTATTAACTGTTCAATTAAAAAAAGAATTTCCATTTTTTTAAATCTGCAATTTATGTGCTCAGAATTGTCTGTTTTCTCCTGTTGTATGGCATGTAGCTATATTCCTGCTTGTTGCATCTCTGTATGATCTTAACAGACATTTGTTTGTTTCATCTTTGATCTTCTTGTTATTGTGCATGTCGTTTTTATGTTAGCAACCACGTCTGCTCACAGAATTAAAAAAATATTTTCCATGTGTATGACCATATTGGTTTGGAGAGAACAATCAGGGAATGTATGGTTTCTGGGAGAAGAGGCAGGGGTTGACCAGCATGATGATGGACACCAGATGTCAGAGGACACACTAGGGCAGGGCTGTTAAACTAAATTTACTCAGGGGCTAACATTTAAAAAAATGGGGATCCTCACGGGCTGGAGACCTGTGCTCCAGATAAGAAATTTTGTAAATACAATACAACTGGCAGTAATTTGCAGGCCACTTGCTAGGCCTTCGTGGGCCAGTTGTGGCCCGTAGGCTGTCAGTTGAAAAGCCCTGCACTGGTGTATGAAAGTTGCTGAGGCAGGGACTGATCAGTTTAATGATGTCAGGATGTCAGGGACACACTAGGATGTGAACATTCTTAAGGTGAGATAGTTGTAAAATGTGCAAATGGCTTCCTAGTGAGCCATGACAGGAGCAACATGCTTCAAAGGAAATGCTACAGGAGGATGTAATGCTACTCAGAGGAAATGCTACAGGAGGATGTAATGATACTCAAAGGAAATGCTACAGGACGATATACTGCTACTCAAAGGAAATGCTACAGGACGATATACTGCTACTCAAAGGAAATGCTACAGGACGATATGTTGCTACTCAAAGGAAATGCTACAGGACGATATGTTGCTACTCAAAGGAAATGCTACAGGACGATGTAAGGCTACTCAAATGAAATGCTACAGGACGATGTAAGGCTACTCAAAGGAAATGCTACAGGACGATGTAAGGCTACCCAAAAGAAATGCTACATGACAATGTAGGGTTACCCAAAAGAAATGCTACAGGACAATGTAAGGCTACCCGAAAGAAATGCTACAGGACAATGTAAGGCTACTCAAAGGAAATGCTACAGGACGATATAAGGCTACCCAAAAGAAATGCTACAGGACAATGTAAGGCTACCCAAAAGAAATGCTATAGGACGATGTAAGGCTACCCCAAAAAATGCTACAGGACAATGTAAGGCTACCCAAAAGAAATGCTACAGGACGATGTAAGGATACCCAAAAAAAATGCTACAGGACAATGTAAGGCTACCCAAAAGAAATGCTACAGGACAATGTAAGGCTACCCAAAAGAAATGCTACAGGACGATGTACTGCTGCTACTTCTTCTAATGTTCGCTTTCTGATTTACACCGACAGACACTTTTTTGTGATACACTTGACTGGTTTTTTTTTTTTTTTAAGTCATGTACAACTTTGCGAGCAGTGGTGACTCACTGGACCAGTATTCTCTTTTTTATGGGCTGAACAATTGACAATCTTGCAGGACATGTTCTGTAGTCTGGACACACAGCTTCACAATGGCACAAACGTGAACTACTAAGACGAAGCCAGGGCATATGCTGGTTAAGTTTGTTATGTCCTATAGGATAATGACCTGCCCATGCCGGTCAAGTAAGTGGTAGTCATCTCTGGCCAGACTCTGTTCACTTCTAATAGCCTGGATGGCCTTTTTCTTCTCATAGTATGTTACTGCATTCTCTTCCTGGCCACATTCTGCCCCTTTCCTAGCAAGTTTATCTGCGGTTTCATCTCCTGGTATACCCCAGTGGGATGGCACCAACTGGAGTACAGTACACTTTTGGGCAGCCACCTTGCCAAGTTCAGATCTCAGTTGAGAGAATTTGCCACTCTTGAGAGCTTGGAGCATCGATAGCGCATCAGTGAATATGACTACTTGGTGGCATCAGAACTGATGTGTAAAATTTCGACAGCCTGCTCTAGTGCTACGATCTCTGCTGTGTAGTTGGAACAGCATTTACCAGTGTGTATACACTTGGTGTGGCGGTGGTTGAATGGGTATGTAATAAAGACTTCAGCACCCCCATTTTTAACGGCACTGGTTGCTGATCCATCCGTGTAAACATGTATCCATGACTGTTCAGGATAATTTATTTTCCTGAATCACGCTAAGAGCAGCTGATTGTTTTTTTGAAGGTCACTGGACTCATCTCCAGTTGTGTATCCATTTGAGATTGTTTATGTATTGGCAGCAAACAGCAGCTAGAGATTGTTTATGTACTGGCAGCAAACAGCAGCTATAAGTATTAATAACTGTTTAGGTACATTTTAAAGCATAAAGAGGGGCGTGGGACAAGGATGTGTACTGTCACCTGATTTGTTTTCAATATACAGTGAATATATAATGAGATTAATTGATATGACCGGCATTGTGGTCGGTGGGCACAATATAAACAATTTACGTTACGCTGATGACACAGTCTTGATAGCAAGAAGTCAGAAAGAACTACAGAAAATGATAGACATTGTGGTGTTAGAAAGTGGAAGAATGGGCCTCAGTTTGAATAATGGGAAGACAGAAGTAATGGTGGTATCAAAGAAACGAATTATTCCTAAATGTGTAATAAAAGTCGATGGTGTTATTTTAGGACAAGTACAGAAATTTAAGTATCTGGGCACATGGATAACATCAGATGGAAGATGCATAACTGAGATAAGAAACAGAATAGGACAGGCAAAAACTGCATTTTATAAAATGAAAAACATCTTGTGCAATATATCCTTGTCATTGAGAGTTAGAAAAGGAATTCTTGCTTGCTACATATATCCAGTATTAACATATGACTGTGAATCCTGGACAATCGGTAGGCAGGCCAAACAATTTCTGGAGGCCTCAGAGATGTGGTTTTACAGAAGAATGCTTGGAATACCTTGGACAGCCAAAAAGAGCAACCAAGAGGTTTTGAAAGAGGCGAGAACCCGAAGACAACTTATCACAAACATCAGAAAGAGACAGTCATCATTTTTCGGCCATGTTATGAGAAGAGGGAAAATAGAACATGTTGTGACCACTGGAAAGATCTGTGGAAGGAGGGATAGGGGAAGACCACGAGAGAAGATGCTTGACAGTCTTGTTGCATGGCATTGAGGTGTGTCGGCACACGAACTGATACATAATGCAGGAGATCGTGGATTATAGAGAGGCATGATTGCCCATGCCAGTCGGCAAGGCACCTGATGATGATGATTGGACTCATCTTCAGCTGTGAATCCATTGACTGAAGTCATTATCTGTATTGTGTCACTGACTTGCTCCCAATGTACAGGGTATAGGGTAGGTTTCAGCGGTGTTGTTCTAATAGGTAGATCTGCTTAATGCTGTCTTCCAAGTCTTTTCCCCGATGGACAAAGCTGCTATGTTTGAGATGACCCAATGCCAGATCATCTAACCTTCCATTCATTGGATGTGACTGCATACTATTTAACTTCTCCATCTGGATCATAGTTTTAGTGTCTCTTCTATAGGACAATGTCTGCATTGCAGTTTTGTTCTGCATCTCCAGGATTGTTGCAGTTTTCATGGATCCTGTGATGAGTGTAAGGGCTTGATTGTGTGCTCTAACCATTGTAGCTGGGAATTAGCAGCTGTTGACCATGCTGTTGCACCAAACTACAAGTGGAGTCTTATCGCTCCATTTTAAACTTTCTTTTTTGGGTTTTTTTATCTCGCTTCCCATCTTGTACCTGCCAGTTTTCTAAGTAGGCCTAGTCGTCTCCTGGCCTTCCCTTCTACATTTTCTATATCTTTGCTCCACGTGAGCATTTTATCAAATGTTACTCCAAGATAAGTGGGGAAGCTTTCTTCCTTTAGCAAGGATGTTTCTAGGTGAATACTACCAGCTTTGCCCCTGGGAGAAAGAGAGAAAAGCGTTGTGGATGTTTTATCTGTTTTGATGGCAACATGTCATTTTTCTGCCCATGTCATTAAGAGATCTGCTGCTCGCTGCATTCTTAGATTTGCCTCTGTGGTGTGTTCATCAGCACACCAGACTGCCAGATCATCTGCATACAGGGCAGCTTTTACTCCTGTAGGGAGGTTTTTCACCAGGTCATTTATATAAACAAGAAAGAGAGTTGGAGAGATAACTCCTCCCTGTTGTACTCCTTGACGAAGCAACACTTTTCTCCTCTGCAGACCATCAAGATTTGATCCATTTTAGCATGTTTCCTTGGATTCCATTTCTCTTCAGTTTTGAAATAAGAACATCTTTCCAAACTTTGTCAAAAAGTTTGTTTGAAGTCAACCCACACAGCCAGGACCTTTTTCTTCTCCTGGAAAGCATCCTTTACAGCTTGTGACAGGTAGGTGACTTGGTCTTCTATGCTGTGACATTCCCTAAACCCAGCCTGCTCCGACGCCAAGATCTGCTCAGATTCTAAGTGCCATTTCAGTCTTCAATTTACAATTGTTTCCAATGTCTTTCCTACACAGCTTGTGAGACTAATTGGGAGATAGCTATAAGCCTGGGTCTTAATTTTTCCTTTTTTTAATATGGGTATTGTTATCGCTTGTCTCCATACTTGAGGCACCAAACCTTTCTCCCAGCTGATGTTGAAAATTTCCAGCAGCTTTACTTTAGCAGATGAGCTCAGGTTGATCAGCATTTCATTGCTGATTTCATCTGGACCTGCAAACTTTTTTAACTTAAGCCTGGAGATGACATTTTGAAGTTCACCCATGGTAAATGGCTCCCTCATAGAGGCGGGAGTATCTGACTGTCTCTTATTTGTTTGTATTTCTTTCCTTATTTCTCTCTGGTGGGCCTCATTAAGGGCCAGGTTGCTTTCAACACTGTGTGTTCTGGCAAACAAATCTGCAGCTTGTTTTCCTCTGAAGATTTTGTCACTATCACTCAGTGTGATTGTTTGTCTAGGAGAGAAACTCTCTTCATTGAGTCGTTTAGCTCATCTCCAGAGTTTCTTGCCATCTTTCTCAAGGTTTCGAGCAGCTGTTTTATTTCTCCAGCTTTTCCCTTTGTCTTCAAGTTTAGTTCTCTGGAACACTGCTACAGCCTTTTTCCATTTGGTGTGGTTGTCAGGTGAAGGTTGGGATTCTGCATTCTTTCTAGCCTGATTCATTGTTTCCTGACATTCCTGGAGTGTGCTGGATCAGTACGGTCTGTAGTTGTGTCGACAACCTCTGGGGATTGCTTCTTTTGCAGCTTGAAGAATACTACTTTTGAAATCGTGCACTATAGCTTTGATATCCCTATTTTGTACCTTGAGAGCAGACAACAATGTGCTTGTCCTGTGTGTGTACAGGCCCCGGTTGGCTTTCTTGTAGTTCCATCTGGTGATGACTGGGCCTGTATTAACTGATACATTCTGGATAGTAAGAAGAATCGGCCAATGGTCACTGCCCCCAGCTGGTCTCTTTCTTACCAGATAACTAGTGTGTTTGTTTGTTTGTTTGTTTGTTTGTTTGTTTGTACATCCTTCTTTTAGTACCAGACAACTATTATGTTTGTACATCTTTACTTTCTTACCAGACAACTAGTGTGTTTGTTTGTACATCCTTCTTTTAGTACCAGACAACAAATATATTATGGTTCCTGAAAAAAAAACCCATTATGGATTGGGTTTTTGGTTCCTGAATAAAACAGTTTGGGTTGAATGTCTGGTTCCTGAAGAAAACAGTAATGGATGGGGGTGTCTGGTTCATAAAGAAAACAGTATGGGTTGGGTGCCTGGTTCCTGAAGAAAACAGTAAAGGATGGGGGTATCTGGTTCCTGAAGAAAACGGTGATGGATGGGGTGGGGGTGTCTGGTTCCTGAAGAAAACAGTATGGGCTGGGTGTCTGGTTCCTGAAGAAAACAGTAATGGGTGGGGGTGTCTGGTTCCTGAAGAAAACGGTGATGGATGGGGTGGGGGTGTCTGGTTCCTGAAGAAAACAGTATGGGCTGGGTGTCTGGTTCCTGAAGAAAACAGTATGGGTTGGGTGCCTGGTTCCTGAAGAAAACAGTAAAGGATGGGGGTATCTGGTTTCTGAAGAAAACGGTAATGGGTGGGGGGAGGGGAGGGGGTCTGGTTCCTGACGAAAGCGGTGATGGATGATGGGGAATGTCTGGTTCCTGAAGGAAACGGTGGGGGACGGGGGTGTCTGGTTCCTGACGAAAACGGTGATGGATGGGGTGGGGGTGTCTGGTTCCTGACGAAAACGGTGATGGATGGGGTGGGGGTGTCTGGTTCCTGAAGAAAACGGTGATGGATGGGGTGGGGGTGTCTGGTTCCTGAAGAAAACGGTGATGGATGGGGTGGGGGTGTCTGGTTCCTGAAGAAAACGGTGATGGATGGGGTGGGGTGTGTCTGGTTCCTGAAAACGGTAATGGATGATGGGGAATGTCTGGTTCCTGAAGGAAAAGGTGGGGGACGGGGGTGTCTGGTTCCTGAAGAAAACGGTAATGGATGATGGGGAATGTCTGGTTCCTGAAGGAAAAGGTGGGGGACGGGGGTGTCTGGTTCCTGAAGAAAACGGTAATGGATGATGGGGAATGTCTGGTTCCTGAAGGAAAAGGTGGGGGACGGGGGTGTCTGGTTCCTGAAGAAAACGGTGATGGATGGGGGTGGCCGGGGGGTGGGGTGTCTGGTTCCTGAAGAAAACGGTAATGGATTGGGGGGGGGGGGGTGTCTGGTTCCTGAAGAAAACGGTAATGGATTGGGGGGGGGGGGGTGTCTGGTTCCTGAAGAAAACAGTAAAGGATGGGGGTGTCTGGTTCCTGAAGAAAACAGTAAAGGATGGGGGTGTCTGGTTTCTGAAGAAAACAGTAAAGGATGGGGGTGTCTGGTTCCTGAAGAAAATAGTAAAGGATGGGGGTGTCTGGTTTCTGAAGAAAACAGTAAAGGATGGGGGTGTCTGGTTTCTGAAGAAAACAGTAAAGGATGGGGGTGTCTGGTTTCTGAAGAAAACAGTAAAGGATGGGGGTGTCTGGTTTCTGAAGAAAACAGTAAAGGATGGGGGTGTCTAGTTTCTGAAGAAAACAGTAAAGGATAGGGATGGCCGGGGGGGGGGGGGGGGTCTGGTCCTGAAGAAAAACGGTAATGGATTGGTGGAGAGGGGGGTGGGGGGGGGGGGTGTCTGGTTCCCGAAGAAAACAGTAAAGGATGGGGGTGTCTGGTTGAAGAAAACAGTAAAGGATGGGGGTGTCTAGTTTCTGAAGGAAAACAGTAAAGGATAGGGATGGCCGGGGGGGGGGGGGGGGGGGGGGGTCTGGTTCCTGAAGAAAACGGTAATGGATTGGTGGAGAGGGGGGGGGGTGTCTGGTTCCCGAAGAAAACAGTAAAGGATGGGGGTGTCTAGTTCCTGTGCTAAGAAGCAAGGGGCGGGCAGCAGAACAACCCAGGATATCAAGGACATCCTATTCATGCATGTTCGGGAAACTTTGTAAAGGTGGCAATTTGACGAAGGTGGAAACTTGAAGAAGGTGGAAAGTTGACTGGAGACTCCGTGGCTGGTGAGAACAACGCTCTGGATAGGATCTACTACATGGTGAGGACAGCGAGGTTTGAGAAAGAAAGAATTGCCCTCTTTAAACAAAGGCAGGCAGAGGGGAAATGCGTCTTTCGACAACCAGCAAAAGTCACCTTTAAAGAAGAACCGGAAAGAGTTGCTACCTAGTTGATCTGTTTGCCAAACACACACACTGTGTGTGTCAATAGTCTGTGTGAACAGGCTGATACAAATAACTGTGCAGAGAGGAACTATTAGATTAAGTGGATTTAAGACCAAGTCTGTCCTGCAAACGCCACACGCAGACCGTTAAAGCTGGGCACATACCGCTAATCCATGGTGACAGACGTTTTTGAGTGTGTCAATTTGTGCACGTCACTCCCCTAGTTTGTCTTTGCATAATCACATATTCGACAGCCAGTTCTGCTTCAAACACCTCGCTCACTTTGTGGATTCGCGGCCCTAGTTGTCTAGGAAAAAAACACCCCCCCCCCCCCACTTTCCCCCGCCCAGTATGGTAACAATCAACTAATTAGTGGTTTTACTTTTTAAGTCGCAATGCATTTGTCCCATAGAGAGCACCCGACAGTCAACAGACAAGTAACAATGCATTTGTCCGATAGAGAGCACCCGACAGTAAACAGACAAGTAACAATGTATTTGATAGACGAGCACCCGACAGTCAACATACAAGTAACAATGCATTTGTCTGATAGACGAGCACCCGACAGTCAAGAGACAAGTAACAATGTATTTGTCTAACAGACGAGCACCCGACAGTCAACATACAATAAGCCAGATTTGTAAAATGGATTAGCATAGAAAACTCGAGTAACTGGAACAAACAAGACTAAAGTTCAGAAGTGGGCGAACAACCAGAACTTTCCACCAGAGTTAATAGCTGCTGAATGCGAAGAAGAAACAGCTTTCTGAACTGTTGACCGGAAGTAGTTATTACTGCTGTCTACCATTTGGTTTTTCTTGAAGACAGAGATACTTTGCTTGTGAGGAAGGATGAGCAGTAGAAGAAAAATAGAAGGAGGAGTAGACATCACAATCATGTGTACATTTATAAGAAAATGTTGCATCATCTCCACAATGAAGGTCGTCTAAAGGTCACCATCTCCACTGTGAAGGTCGGCTACAGGTCATCATCTCCACAGTGAAGTCGGCTAAAGGTCACCATCTCCACAAAGAAGGTCGGCTAAAGGTCACCATCTCCACTGTGAAGTTGGCTACAGGTCACCATCTCCACAGTGAAGGTCGTTTAAAGGTCACCATCTCCACAGTGAAGGTCGGCTAAAGGTCACCATCTCCACAGTGAAGGTCGGCTAAAGGTCACCATCTCCACAGTGAAGGTTGGCTAAAGGTCACCTTCTCCACAGTGAAGGTCGGTTAAAGGTCACCATCTCCACTGTGAAGTCGGCTACAGGTGATCATCTCTACAGGAAAGGTTTGGCTAAAGGTCACCATCTCCACTGTGAAGGTAAGTTAAAGGTCACCATCTCTACAGTTAAGGTCGGCTAAAGGGCACCATATCTACAGTGAAGGTCAGTTAAAGGGCACCATATCTACAGTGAAGGTCAGTTAAAGGGCACCATATCTACAGTGAAGGTCAGTTAAAGGGCACCATCTCTACAGTGAAGGTCGGCTACAGGTCACCATCTCTACAGTGAAGGTCGGCTACAGGTCACCATCTCTACAGTGAAGGTCGGCTACAGGTCACCATCTGCTGTCTATGAAAATATGACTGTTGAGGATCCCGTCTCTGGCATGGCGAGACTGCCGTGTCACAAGACCGAGAACCACTTAGACTTGTTTTCGTCTTGTGTTAATACCGCCCACAGCCGAAATCGAACCCTCGTACTGGAGATTCACGAAATTGTTAAACCCATTCACTAACCTCTAAGGCACAGCGCCATACAATACTTACAATAAACGGCCTCAAACATACAAATGGTCCTTTTATTTTGTAATCATAAATAGTAGCTACACTGTAGTATTATACAGGTCATACTTTAGATCCACTATGCCTGGCTCCTGTGTGATGTCGTCTCACTAACTTGAGTGGCAGCCGTACAGAACTCACAGTAAACAGCCAATCGACTCCCTAACTTGAGTAGCAGCCATACAGAACTCACAGGAATCAGCCAATCGACTCACTAACTTGAGTAGCAGTCGTTCAGAACTCACAGGAATCAGCCAATCGACTCACTAACTTGAGTAGCAGTCGTACAGAACTCACAGGAATCAGCCAATCGACTCACTAACTTGAGTAGCAGCCGTACAGAACTCACAGAAAACAGCCAATCGACTCACTAACTTGAGTAGCAGTCGTACAGAACTCACAGAAAACAGCCAATCGACTCACTAACTTGAGTAGCAGTCGTAAAGAACTCACAGAAAACAGCCAATCTACGTTATGTCAATCGTAGGACGCTTGCCTGCTAAACTAAAGGTGGTGGATATCAGGAAAGGACATGAGAAGTAAAGGCTTCCAGTGAGATGTTGACAAAACTACCAATCGAGTCAAGCACCACATAACCAACTGGTCTATATGAGTGAAGCACGACATGACCAATTGGTCGATATGAGTAAAGCACCACATGACCAATTGGTCTATATGAGTAAAGCACGAAATGACCGATTGGTCTATGTTAGTAAAGCACCACATGACCAATTGGTCTATATGAGTAAAGCACCACATGACCAATTGGTCTATATGTGTCAAGCACCACATGACCAATTGGTCTATATTAGTAAAGCACCACATGACCAATTGGTCTATATTAGTAAAGCACCACATGACCAATTGGTCTATATGAGTCAAGCACCACATGACTAATTGGTCTAAATGATTCAAGCACCACATGCCCAATTGGTCTATATGAGTCACGCACCACATGACCAATTGGTCTATATCAGTCCAGCACCACATGACCAATTGGTCTATATGAGTCAAGCACCACATGACTAATTGGTCTATATTAGTAAAGCACCACATGACCGATTGGTCTATATGAGTCAAGCACCACATGACCAATTGGTCTATATGAGTCAAGCATCACATGACCAATTGGTCTATATGAGTCAAGCATCACATGACTAATTGGTCTATATGAGTCAAGCACCACATGACCGATTGGTCTATATGAGTCAAGCACCACATGACCGATTGGTCTATATGAGTCAAGCATCACATGACCGATTGGTCTATATGATTCAAGCACCACATGACCGATTGGTCTATATGAGTCAAGCATCACATGACCAATTGGTCTATATGAGTAAAGCACCACATGACCAATTGGTCTATATTAGTAAAGCACCACATGACCGATTGGTCTATATGAGTCAAGCATCACATGACCAATTGGTCTATATTAGTAAAGCACCACATGACCAATTGGTCTATATGAGTAAAGCACCACATAACCAACTGGTCTATATGAGTAAAGTACCACATGACCAATTGGTCTATATGAGTCAAGCACCACATGACTAATTAGTCTAAATGATTCAAGCACCACATGGTCGATTGGTGTGAGATAATATCCTTTACATTTACTCACATGCTTGAGCTCAGGCTTTCAAGGCTATCACACATGCCCGACGTCCCAATCTGCATGTGTTGGAAACTGTCTCAATGATGGACCCCCCCCCCCTTTCCACCCCACCCCTTCCTATTCCTTCACCTGCTCATTTCCACATAGTCCTCTCATGTTAACCTAGCTGAAATGGTTAGTGGGAAATATCTCACAAGTAAAGGCGGCTGGGGTGATAGTGATCACAACCAGTATCCAGCACCGAACAGTCACCAGAAACAGATAACTGCAGCATATACCCGCACACCTCTCATAACTGAGAGAGGGTTGATTCCTCCGACGATTATCTTTACGCAGATATATCTAGGACTGTAGATCCAGGAGAAGGAGGTGAAGTGCGGTACTTGAATGTTCATCATCATCATCATAATCATAAACCACTTCTGCCGTTAAGCGCCGTGGGGAGGTATAACTTGCTATCCAGTGCACATTGGCTGCCACTGGCTATTGTCATGCCGTGAAGGCCTAGAGTGTCTTTAATGTTGTCGATCCATTTTTCCGCGGCTGTCCTCTTGCTCTTGTAGTTGATCTTTTGAGATGTAGTGCTTGTGATGGTGTTTGATCTTGCTGCATTCTAACGAAATGGCCAAACCACTTGATATGCTGTTTCTCGATGAATCTAGTACAAGGTGTCGTCCCCACAATTTGCCTGATAGTTTCATTATTCACTCGATCTCGTATGGTGAGGTTGGCTGCTTTTCTCATGCACTTCATCTCGCAGGTGGTAATTTTACTTTTATGGGCTTCAGATAGTGTCCATGTTTGGCACTGGTAGCTTAATGTTGGAATGTATATGCTATTAATAATCTGTCTCTTTGCACTCATTGTTATGCTTGAATGTCTTAATAATGGTGACAATTGGTATATAAGTGCACTTGCTTTCTGACATCTGGACTTTATTTCTCTGTCAATTCTACCATCTTCTGTGATCATACTTCCTAGATATTTAAACTCCCTAACTTGATTCAGGGCAGAACTATTCAGCTGTATGTGTAGTGGGGCAGGGGTTCTACAAACTTGCATTGTTTTTGTTTTGTTTACATTGATCTTCATGTTGTATTTACTACATGCTGAGTTTAACCTGTTAATGTGGTCTTGCAGTGTATATTCGGCTCTCCTTTCAACTACGGCAGGTAGACGGCCGGTTAGTCGGAGTTCTGTCACCTTGCTGCAGTGCAATTACGGAGTGGAAAGGAGGGGACGAAACAAATGACATAATTACTGTGTTTTGGCGATAGACAGCGAGCACTGCCCTGCTATAATCATACGGTTACGGTTTCGGTTTAGGTTAGGGTTAGGGGTAGGGTGTGGGTTAGGTTTAGGGTTAGGGTGTGGGTTAGGGTTACGGTTAGTGTCGCCGCATCTCGTCTTCGCACAAACTCATAGTAGCAACCCAAACCCTAACCCTAAACCTAACCCAAACCCTACCCCTAACCCTAACCCAAACCCCAACCGTAGGGCACTGCACGCTGTCTATCGCCAACACACAGTAATTATGTCACTTGTTTCGTTCCCCCTATTCCACTCCTTAATGCGTCGCAAGAAGCGGTAATTGAACGCGGTCGCTAATTTGAGTCGCAGCGCGGGGTCTGCCAGGCATGTCGACCTCACTGTGTTTTCTGATTCGTGCCTTCTCCAGTCCGTAATTGCACTGCAGTCAGGGGACAGAACTCCGACTAACCGCCCGTCTACTGTTGTCTACCGGCCGTAGTTGAAAGGAGAGCCAATTTTCTTCAGGGTAGAACAAGCACTGGTCATCAGCAAATAGTAGTTCGTTTAATGAAGGTGAATCGATTACTTTTCCTGATGTGTGTACTTCATGGTGATTGTAAAGGTCGGTTTTGTCTGTATCATAACTTGCTTCTTTAGATATTCTGTCTATATAGATGTTAAATAAAAGTGGGGAGAGCACACATACCTGTCTCACACCTGTGTTGACTGTGAACATATCTGATATGCCTTCTTGTGTTCTTATTGCACTTTGGTTTTGTGTGGTACATGGCTATGATGTTCTCTAGTAGCTGTCCTTGTACCCCGTAGTTCTCAAGAACAGACCAGAGTTTGTTTCTTTCTACAATATCAAAAGCCTTTTCCTGATCTATAAACACAATATTCTGTTTGGTATTATACTCAATGGCTTTCTCACACACTTGCCTCAGAGTGAATAATGCATCTGTGCATCCTCTGCCTTTTCTTAAACCGAATTGTGATGCACTCAACTGTTGTTCAGCTATGGGTCTAACTCTCTGTGTTAGTAATTTGGCGTACATTTTTCCTACGTGACTCAGTAGTGATATACCTATGTATGCTTACTTGAATGTTGTTGACATAAAAAACAGAGGGAATCTCTGTGACGAAGTGGTCAAGCCGTTTGCTACGCGTTCTAAATGAAGGTCGAAGATTCGTTTCATGGCTTAGTCGTTCGGTTCAATGCTGCGATATCTGAGGATCGTCACCGGAGCTACGGAGTTCGTGCTTTGGCTGACGCTCTCGACAAGCGGCTGGTCGTTCTGTGGTGAGAGCCGGATCTGTATGAAACAGAACCAGTGAGGTCGACCTCTACCATTTCCTGAAGCAGGTAGTTGGACATGCTAGATATTTGAAAGCACCTCACATTTAGGTACATCTCATTGAATTCATATACATTTAGACACACCTCACTGAAATCATATACATTTAGACACACCTCACTGAAATCATATACATTTAGACACACCTCATTGAAATCATATACATTTGGACACACCTCACTGAAATCATTTACATTTAGACACACCTCATTGAAATCATATACATTTGGACACACCTCACTGAAATCATTTACATTTAGACACACCTCATTGAAATCATATACATTTAGACACACCTCACTGAATTCATATACATTTAGACACACCTCACTGAAATCATATACCTTTAGACACACCTCATTGAAATCATATACATTCAGACGCACCTCATTGAAATCATATACATTTCGACACACCTCATTGAAATCATATACATTTGGACACACCTCACTGAAATCATTTACATTTAGACACACCTCATTGAAATCATATACATTTCGACACACCTCATTGAAATCATATACATTTCGACACACATCATTGAAATCATATACATTTGGACACACCTCACTGAAATCATATACATTTAGACACACCTACTGAAATCATATACATTTAGACACACCTCATTGAAATCATATAAATTTGGACACACCTCACTGAAATCATATACATTTAGAAACACCTCACTGAAATCGAATACATTTAGACACACATCACTGAAAGCATATACATTTAGACACACCTCATTGAAATCATATACATTTAGGTACACCTCACGGAAATCATATACATTTGGACACACCTCACTGAAATCATATACATTTAGATACACCTCATTAAAATCGTATGCATAGAGATACAACTCACTGAAATCATATACATTTAGAAACACCTCACTAAAATCATATATATTTAGATATATTTGTTAGACAAGTAAGCGAAATTCAATGAAATAATGCACAAACATACATGTGAACATTTGAGACATTCTTACGTTGAATCAATCAGTCAGTTCCACGAAGACAAGAGATTACTACGCCTTGTTGTGTCGTGTTTGTGGCTTGAAATTTGAGCCACCAAATCACTGGACAGAATGTGTTTACAAATCAGTCTTCATGTCGTCATGGACGAGTACAATTGTAGTTCAGAGTTTGTTTACAATAGTCCTCCAGAGTTCGTGTACAACTGTTGCCCAGTGATTGTATACAGATGTCGTGCAGAGTTTGTGTACAACTGTCCTGTAGAGTTTGTGTACAGCTGCCGCGCAGAGTTTGTGTACAACTGTCCTGCAGAGTTTGTGTACAACTGTCGTGCAGAGTTTGTGTACAACTGTCGTGCAGAGTTTGTGTACAACTGTCGTGCAGTGTTCATGTGCAATTGTTCATAATTTTGCAGGATGCAGTAGTTCAGATGAAGTCTGGCAAGACCAACAGATTCAATTCAATGACTTCAGAAGGAGACTGATAAAAATTTTGAAGGTATCCCTGAGTAAATATAGTTAAATAGATTCATAGGCATCGACTGCACCCATCTTGTCTTTCCAGTGTCTTCTACAGGTGTCCACCAACAGATTGTATTCACCTGTTTTGCGCAAGCTGCAGAAAGAGAGTGACTGAACGATGCATGGGTGGCTATTTACACGTGTGTACATCCACTAGCGTTTCGCAGGTCTTGCATTCAACAAAACAACACCAGTGGAACTTGCAGTGACACCTCTCCACGTTTCTGACCACCTGAGTGTTGTAGCCGCGCCCACAGCACAGAAGGTCACAGCTTTCTGCTCCTTGAGCCGTCCGATTGCAGATTCGACCTACGGTTCCATGGATCCCACGTTGAGGGTTATTGTTGCAGTAGTTGGGCGACTTGCTTAAATGTACTAACTCGTTGTAGGAGATTGGTTCAAGTCGTTTGGACTGCTCCTTTCGACGTAGTTTTCTCTTGGAGCGGCCAGCTAACCTAACAGACCTTTCATAACTGTTTTTGAGGTATTCACCAACATCCCTGAATGGCGGAAGTCCCCGCCAGCAAGTCTTGACTGCGCATGAACCGGAAACTCCATGACATCTGCATCGACGGGACATCAAAGTTTCTACTGCCTGCAACAGAAAATGAGTGATCTGTGAATATATGTCAGGAGACAATCTGAAACAGAAGTGTATGTCAGGGGACAACCTGTAACAGAACTGTATGTCAGCGAACAACCTGTAACAAAACTGTATGTTAGGGGACAACCTGTAACAGAACTGTATGTCAGAGGACCACCTGTAACAGAACTGTATGTCAGGGGACAACCTGTAACAAAACTGAATGTCAGGGGACAACCTGTAACAGAATTGTATGTCAGGGGACAAGCTGTAACAGAACTGTATGTAAGGGGACAACCTGTAACAAAACTGTATGTCAGGGGACAACCTGTAACAGAATTGTATGTTAGGGGACCGCTTGTAACAGAACTGTATGTCAGGGGACAACATGTAACAGAATTGTATGTTAGGGGACCGCCTGTAACAGAACTGTATGTCAGGGGACAACCTGTAACAAAACTGTATGTCAAAAGACAACCTGTAGCAGAATTGTATGTTAGGGGACCGCCTGTAACAGAACTGTATGTCAGGGGACCGCCTGTAACAGAACTGTATGTCAGGGCACACTACCAATGCTGTAGCAACCAGCCCCCTCGAACTATCATCTCTACACTTCGCAACGCTCATTCAGCTGACTGGACTGGAATTTTATGTGTTCACATCAATGGCATTTTTGTGTCGCTGCTGTCTGTTTCCTCTCTGGAATGCTGCCTGATGATATGATTACTGTTCATTTATTCTGAATGGTAAACACAAAGAGGAAGACCAAGATGCCCGGTTATAGGTTCAAGGACCTATAATGGCTACACTGGCCTGGTAGAGCCTGTAATATTGTATGGTTAAGGTCCCTATGTGGGGGCTGTGGGGGTGGGGGGGAGTGGGTCTTAGACATGTTGACAGTCTGTGCAATAGGATACACACACACATACGCACATACACACACACACGTGCGCACACTCACACACACACACACACACATCTATGGTATGGTTTGGGGGGAAATGGAATCTACAATAAAGTTAATGATTAGCCCATGAATGTGAGGTTGCTGGTGCTGAACACAAACAAACTAGATCTGTAAAACGGATGTGCACACAAAACTCAAGTTATAGAACAAGACCAAACTCCAGAAATGGACGAACAGCCAAAGCTTTTCACCAGAGTTTAAAGCTGGTGAACGCTAAGAAGAAGGAGAAGTGTCGGTAAGAATAACAATTAATCACTGACCATGATTGCTTCCAGGGCGTTTGTGTTATTTAATTAGCAAACATTTCTCAACCAGAAATACTTCACCATCCCTGAGGCGCAACCAGCAAAAATGATAATTCAGTGTTCTGATAAGTATCAATGAATATATTTCCTAAAGCGAGAAAAGAATTTGGTCACAGAATTTCCAGCTTTTAGCACCGACACATTCATCCCAATCTGGGACGTTGTGAACACTGGAGTGTTAACTCTTTTAACATTCTATTGTAGGTCCTGAGAATCCATACTTTACAGCCACTAGAATCTTGAATCTGCTTTATCAACGCTAGAAATGTTTCATTGTTGCAGCCGCTGATCCTCATCTGTTTGATGTGATGGGTTGAGACTGCGAATAGTGGACGCTTAAAAAATTCGTTTCGCACTGTTGCCGACACATTATATATAAGATAATACCTGGTGCAGATATCAAGTCCGCCATCTTTGTTTCGTCTATCTCCCATCATTTCCCGCCAACGGCTTTATTCTCTATTTACTTCACTCGTCCTGTAGTTCTGCAAGTTACTGCGACTCTGATATCCCACAATACAATTGTTACATCCCCGGCGAAGTGCAGCAATATCATTCTAATTTCCTGTGCTACAGTCTCAGTGACACAATCTTTGCCAGATCGTATAGCTCTCGCTAAGGAGAATAAATATACCTCATTCAATAAGGAACTGAAGCACAAGGTGCAACTTGTTCAACATTTGTTCCTAGTTTCCTCACACATGTCAATTTTCTGAACCATTGCTATAGAATTGTACACACATCTCTATATCCATCACTGAGCACTCAATACTTTATTGTTATAGAATTTCACACAGATCTTTGATATCTCCATCATTCAGTACCTTCACATTATTGTTACAGAATTTCAAACACATCTCTGATATCTCCATCACTCAATACCTTCACATTATTGTTATAGAATTTCATACACATTTCTGATATCTCCATCACCAAGTATTCACCACATTATTGTTACAGAATTGTATACAGATCTCTGATATCTCCATCACTCAGTATCTTCACATTATTGTTACAGAATTTAACACACATCTCTGATATCTCCATCACTCAATACCTTCATATTATTGTTATAGAATTTCCTACACATCTCTAATATCTCCATCACTCAGTACTTTCACATTATTGTTATAAAATGTCATACAGATCTCTGATATCTCCATCACTCAGTACTCACCACATTATTGTTATAGAATTTCCTACTGATCTCTGATATCTCCATCACCAAGTATTCACCACATTATTGTTATAGAATTTCATACACATCTCTGATATCTCCATCACTCAGTACTCACCACATTATTGTTATAGAATTTCCTACAGATCTCTGATATCTCCATCACCAAGTACTCACCACATTATTGTTATAGAATTTCCTACAGATCTCTGATATCTCCATCACCAAGTACTCACCACATTATTGTTATAGAATTGCATACACATCTCTGATATCTCCATCACTCAGTACTTCCACATTATTGCTATAGAAATTTTTACAGATCTCTGATATCTCGATCCCCAAGTATTCACCACATTATTGTTATTGAATTTCATACAGATCTCTAATATCTCGATTACCAAATATTCACCATATTTTTGTTATAGAATTTCATGCAGCTCTCTGATATCTCGTTTACCAAGTATTCACCACATTATTGTAATAGAATTTCATACAGATCTCTGATATCTCGATCACTCAGTACTTCCATATTATTGTTATAGAAATTTTTACAGATCTCTGATATCTTGATCACCAAGTATTCACCACATTATTGTTATAGAATGTCATACAGATCTCTGATATCTCGATCACCAAGTATTCACCACATTATTGTTATTGAATTTCATACACATCTCTGATATCTTGATCACCAAGTACTCACCATATTATTGTTATAGAATGTCATACAGATACTCACCTGTCGACCCACTTCATTGTTGTGCAGATTCATGAGACTCCTGACGTTGCCACTGGTCGACGTCGTTCTGGTCTCTGGGGCGTCAACAAAAGTGCGGCTGAACCAGAGACCGTAGTTGACGTTGTCACTACATCCACCCCACTTCCATCCATCCACGTCTGCCTCTCCGTATCTGGTTGATGTGACAAATTATGTCTTATCTTTACATGCCATTAATTAAATTGAAAATCGTACTGTTAATTACGGTTGCTTCCTCAAATCATGCTTACTTACCTAAATGAAATTGGCATCCTTAAATAATTGCTTCCCTAAAGAATACAGATTATCTTAAATCGTTAACACTTTCCTAAAGAATACAGGTTATCTTAAATCATTCACACTTCCCTAAAGAATACAGATTATCTTAAATCATTAACACTTCCCTAAAGAATACAGATTATCTTAAATCGTTAACACTTCCCTAAAGAATACAGATTATCTTAAATCATTAACACTTCCCTAAAGAATACAGATTATCTTAAATCATTAACACTTCCCAAAAGAATACAGATTATCTTGAATCATTCACACTAGCCTAAAGAATACAGATTATCTTGAATCATTCACACTAGCCTAAAGAATACAGATTATCTTGAATCATTCACACTAGCCTAAAGAATATAGATTATCTTAAATCCTTAACACTTCCCAAAAGAATACAGATTATCTTGAATCATTCACACTAGCCTAAAGAATATAGATTATCTTAAATCATTAACACTTCCCTAAAGAATACAGATTATCTTGAATCATTCACACTAGCCTAAAGAATACAGATTATCTTGAATCATTCACACCAGCCTAAAGAATACAGATTATCTTGAATCATTCACACCAGCCTAAAGAATACAGATTATCTTGAATCATTCACACCAGCCTAAAGAATACAGATTATCTTGAATCATTCACACTAGCCTAAAGAATACAGATTATCTTGAATCATTCACACTAGCCTAAAGAATACAGATTATCTTGAATCATTCACACCAGCCTAAAGAATACAGATTATCTTGAATCATTCACACTAGCTTAAATAATGCTCGCTTCCCTAAAACATGCTCGCTGCACTCAATCATTCTTTCTCTAATCCATTCTTACTTCCCTAATCCATTCACACTTAACTAATCCATTCTCACATCCCTAATCCATTCTCACTTCCCTAATCCATTCTCACTTCTCTAATCCATTCTCACTTCCCTAATCCATTCCCACTTCCCTAATCCATTCTCACTTTCCTAATCCATTCTCACTTCCCTAATCCATTCTCACTTCCCTAATCCATTCACACTTCCCCAATCCATTCACATTTCCCCAATCCATTCACACTTCCCTAATCCATTCTCACATCCCTAATCCATTCTCACTTCCCTAATCCATTCTCACTTCCCTAATCCATTCTCACTTCCCTAATCCATTCTCACTTCCCTAATCCATTCTCACTTCCCTAATCCATTCTCACTTCCCTAATCCATTCTCACTTCCCTAATCCATTCTCACTTCCCTAATCCATTCTCACTTCCCTAATCCATTCTCACTTCGCTAATCCATTCTCACTTCCCTAATCTATTCTCACTTCCCTAATCCATTTTCACTTCCCTAATCCATTCTAACTTCCCAAATCCATTTTCACTTCCCTAATCCATTCTCACTTCCTTAATCCATTTTCACTTCCCTTATCCATTCTCACTTTAATAATACTGCCTTCCATAACCATAGTTGATTTTCTAAATCCTAATCGCTTTCCTAATCCATTTTCATTTAGCTAATACTGCCTTCCATAATCATATTTGCTTTCCTAAATCATTCTCGCTTCCCTAATCCATTCTCATTTAACTAATACTGCCTTCCAGAATCATATTTGCTTCTCTAAATCACTCCCGCTTCTATAATCCATTCTCACTTAACTAATACTGCCTTCCATAATCATATTTGCTTCCCGGGTTCGATGCCAGCTGCGGGAGATTGGGCAGCTGAACGCCTTGCGTTTGTTTCGACAGTGGTACTGAGAGCTGACCGTTAAGGGAGCAGTGGCAAACTACTGAATTTTAGTTTTGTCTAGAACTATCACAACAGCTAACAAAAAATGGCTGGGGTTGGTTCTGCAAAGTCCTGTAAGGATTACGCAACTAACGTTCCGTAAGTCATTCTTGCTTCACTAAACTTTATTTGCTTTTTTTTTTTTTAGATCAGACTGGCTTCTCTTAGTCACACTTGCTTTCTTTATTCTAAATCATACTCACTTCCATAAATCATTCCCTCTTCCCTTAATCATATTCATTTCTACAAATCATACTTCCTTCCGTAAATCATTCTCTCTACCATAATTTATACTGGTTTCCCGAGATTACACTTTCTTGCCTAAATAATACACACTTCCCTAAATTATACTCACTTCTAAATCATAATTCCTTCCGTAAATCATAAACGCTTCCATAAATCCTTCTCACTTTTATAAATCACATTCGCTTCCCTAAATCTTTTTCACTTCCATAGATCGTACTCTCTTCCCTAAATTATTTTCCGTTTCATAGATTATACTCCTGTCGCTAAATCAGACACGCTTACTTAAATCAATCTCGCTCGCCTAAATTAATCTCGCATGCTTAAATCAATCCCGTTTGCCTAAATTAATCCCGCTTGCCTAAATCAATCTCGCTTGTCTAAATCAATCTCGCTTGCCTAGGTCAATCTCGCTTGCTCAAAATAATTTCGCTTGCTCAAATCAATTTCGCTTGCCTAAATCATCTCACTTCCATAGATTTTACATACTCGTGTTGCTAAATCATGCTTGCTTCCTTCTATAAATCAGTCTCCCTTTCCTAAACCAATCTGGCTACCTTGTGTAGATTGTTTCCCCAAATACAAAATTATGCCCTCATATTTGTGCCTTCGATTCTGGTATAACAATGAGTGGCTGGTAAGATTGCCAGCTAGGCGGATGGATGTCACTGGAGGTTCATTCGACGGACGCAAAGAATTATAAAGATGATTCCGCATTTGAGAAAATATACTTTTTTATTTGGATAAATGTAGCCTATTTTAAAATTTGAAATAATGTGTATTTGTGTACATCAAACGACAGTCCGTGTAGATAAGGCCCAGTGCGCCTTGTAGATCAAACATTAATATAGGACCCGATCTCACTCTCGGAGGAACAATGTAACATTCATTTCCCTCAATGGTACTAAAGTAAGTAAGTAAACATCCCTTTTTACGCCTTGGGAGCATCAGGCATATGGGAAGAGCACCCATATTTTTACAGACCAAACTAGTTGGGTAATGTGGTCAGCATTACGCCGGCCGTCTTTACTTTCTTAGGATAGCCATTCTGGTATCCATTTTGGGCTAGGTCGACCTGCGACGCCCCATACCACGATACAAATCGACGCAGCCAGCAGTGGGTTTCGATCGCGGTACGTTGGAATTACGAGTAGGACTCGCAACGCCTGAGCCACGGACGCCGCATCCTAAATGGTACTACAAAAGTAATAATCAAATACTCCTCAGTATATCCAAGACCGTTTTTATGATGCCCCTGTACCGTCATGTATTTTACGCCCCTTTTCCCTCAGCAAACTTCAGCATGGCTATTCGTTAACACATTTGTGGCAATATAAAACTCCTGACAGTAACATACTTGTGACAGTATAACACTCCTGAAGTTAAAATACTTCAGACAATATAACACTCTTGACAGTAACATACTTGTGACAGTATAACACTCCTGACAGTAACATACTTGTGACAGTATAACACTCCTGACAGTAACATACTTCTGACAATATAACACGCCTGACAGTAACATACTTGTGACAGTATAACACTCCTGACAGTAACATACTTCTGACAATATAACACTCCTGACAGTAACATACTTGTGACAGTATAACACTCGCGACAGTAACATACTTCTGACAGTATAACACTCCTGACAGTAACATACTTCTGACAGTATAACACTCCTGACAGTAACATACTTCTGACAATATAACACTCCTGACAGTAACATACTTGTGACAGTATAACACTCCCGAGAGTAACATACTTCTGACAGTATAACACTCCTGACAGTAACATACTTGTGACAGTATAACACTCCTGACAGTAACTTACTTCTGACAATATAACACTCCTGACAGTAACATACTTGTGACAGTATAACACTCCTGACAGTAACATACTTGTGACAGTATAACACTCCTGACAGTAACATACGTGTGACAGTATAACACTCCTGACAGTAACATACTTCTTACAGTATAACCCTCCTGACAGTAACATACTTGTGACAGTATAACACTCCTGACAGTAACATACTTCTGACAGTATAACACTCCCGACAGTCTGTCCCAGTGTCTTACCTGGACATGTCGCACGAGCAGTCTGTCCTAGTGTCTTACCTGGACATATCGCACGAGCAGTCTGTCCTAGTGTCTTACCTGGACATATCGCACGAGCAGTCTGTCCCAGTGTCTTACCTGGACATATCGCGGGAGCAGTCTGTCCTAGTGTCTTACCTAGACATATCGCACGAGCAGTCTGTCCTAGTGTCTTACCTGGACATATCGCACGAGCAGTCTGTCCCAGTGTCTTGCCTGGACATATCGCACGAACAGTCTGTCCTAGTGTCTTAACTGGGCATATCGCACGAGCAGTCTGTCCTAGTGTCTTACCTGGACACATCGCACAAGCAGTCTGTCCTTGTGTCTTACCTGGACACATCGCAAGAGCAGTCTGTCTGTCTTACCTGGACATATCGCACGAGCAGGCTGTCCTAGTGTCTTACCTGGACATATCGCACGAGCAGTCTGTCCTAGTGTCTTACCTGGACATATCGCACGAGCAGTCTATCCTAGTGTCTTACCTGGACATATCGCACGAGCAGTCTGTCCTAGTGTCTTACCTGGACATATCGCACGAGCAGTCTATCCTAGTGTCTTACCTGGACATATCGCACGAGCAGTCTGTCCTAGTGTCTTACCTGGACACATCGCACAAGCAGTCTGTCCTTGTGTCTTACCTGGACACATCGCAAGAGCAGTCTGTCTGTCTTACCTGGACATATCGCACGAGCAGGCTGTCCTAGTGTCTTACCTGGACATATCGCACGAGCAGTCTGTCCTAGTCCTAGTGTCTTACCTGGACATATCGCACGAGCAGTCTGTCCTAGTGTCTTACCTGGACATATCGCACGAGCAGTCTGTCCTAGTGTCTTACCTGGACATATCGCACGAGCAGTCTATCCTAGTGTCTTACCTGGACATATCGCACGAGCAGTCTGTCCTAGTGTCTTACCTGGACATATCGCACGAGCAGTCTGTCCTAGTGTCTTACCTGGACATATCACACGAGCAGTCTGTCCTAGTGTCTTACCTGGACATATCGCACGAGCAGTCATTTGTCCTAGTGTCTTACCTCACAGACAATCATCACAGTCGAGTCACAGACAAGTCATTCACAGTCAAGCCAGTCACAGACAAGTCATTCACAGTCAAGCCAGTCACAGACAAGTCATTCACAGTCAAGCCAGTCACAGTCAAGGGCCCTTTTCCTGCCAGTGGAATCCTGTGCATATTATGTTAAACCCACATTTCTGTAGACCACTAGATGTGTGAAGTTTTCATCGACATTCTTACCCGCAGCCTTTACTTTCCTGTAATTTACCTCATAGTCTATTCTGTTAACAAAAAAGCATAGTTATCCTACGGCTCCCTTATGCTACCAAAAAATACACATAGTTATCCTATGGCTTAAAAAAAAAACGCATAGTTATCTGACGGCTCCCAATAGCTACAAAAAAAAAAAAAAAAACAATACATAATTATCCGACGGCTCCATATTGCTACCAAAAAAAAAAAATAGTTATCTGACGGCTCCCTATTGCTACACACACAAAAAAAACGCATAGTTATCTGACGGCTCCCTATTGCTACCAAAAAAAAAACGCAGTTATCTGACGGCTCCCTATTGCTTCCAAAAAAAAAAAATCGCATAGTTATCTGACGACTCCCTAGTGCTACAAAACGCAGTTGTCCTACGGCTCCCTATTGCTATCTCTCTCTCTCTCTCTCTCTCTCTCTCTCTCTCTCTCTCTCTCTCACACACACACACACACACACTGACACACACCACACACACACCACACACACACACACACACACACACACACACACACACACACACACACACAAAGCCCATAGTTATCCGATGGCTCCCTATTGATTAAAAAAAAAATGCCGTCTGTCAAACAAAAGAAGAAAAGAAAAAACCTGAACACCTCCCATCTCCCTCCAGTATGAAACGCATTTTTTAAGGAAGAAATTGGGGGGGGGGGGGGGGTTATTTTAAAGCCCTACCCCGGCTGTTGTAGGGGACCCTTAATATAACCTACGGGTTGAGCTCGTTTCTGGGACTTTTTGCAACATGATTTTCATCCGAATGGTGGCACTTTGTGTCACTATGTGTTTATTGCGGTCCTGGTGACGTTGAACGACACTCAAAACATTGTACTTGCTCATTAAACCCTCCCAATATGGGACGGTTATTTCCAAGCCCCACCCTTAGAACGGGAAGTCTGCAACAATGTGAAACTGCTCGGACAGCAGATTGTATTTCGGGTACACTTTAGTCCCTTTCTGTTTTCGTATAACCCCTACTAACGCAGGGAGGAAATTATTTGTTGACACTCCGAGAGTGTGCTGTTTACTAATGACTGCATGACTTTTGGTTCTCTCGATTAGTGTTCATGTTTGGGTGCTGCTATTCACGCGGTATATTGCAGTCTGCAGCTGAAAAAACGACGTTCCTGAATACAAACATTCTGACTACACGTAGGCTGGGCAGTTTATACATAACCATCTCAGAATCTCATAAACAAGAGCCAGTCAATATATTGAAGTAATCTGGTAATCTGGTAATCTTAGTTTTAGCTTTATAGCTAACGGGTCACCTCATAGTTGCTCCGCTCCTGTGCCAACGAACAACACACATAATGTTTATCACAGTTCCTTGTGGAAAGATTGACAGACTGCTGTCTCAGCAAATGCACTAGCATACACACGCATTAAAAATGCATACGGTAGCCATCCGAAGTGCTAACACAGACATATATTTAAGTGCCATTTTCGTGTTCGCTACCCGAAAATTAGCACAAACATGTGTTGATTGCATGACAGTGCTAGGATTTTGTTGTCCAGTTTGGGAATAACAAAAACATCTGCCGTCTCTGTAGCATAACATCCACGTAACGGAACGATAGACATAACATACGGGTAAAAAGAATGTACGGTGACATTACGGTGACGGTAAAAGAATGATAGGCATAACATACAAATAACGGAACGATATAATATGACATACAAATAATGTAATAATAGACATGACATTCAGATAATGGAATGACAAACATCATAAATTTCAATTATGTTCAGAATTTTTATCACTGGAAATCTAAAAGTAGGACAGAAATCACTAAGACAGTCTGTGTCTGTGTTGTCAGGGGGTCGAGAAATATTTCCAGTGGCACCTTTTCCTCAGTACAAAATGACAAATGTTTCACTTTGTCAGCTGGTTATGTACCGATAAACCCCGGCGCGTTGAAACGATCCGCAACTAGACTGAACATTAAAATAACGTCTGTGGTTGAGCCGGGTACATAATGCTCTGTGAAACGGGCAGGGCCCTTTTGTATGCGCTTGACAAAAACCGGCTATGATTTAAGAGACATTTGTATGCGTGTCAGCCATTAACTCTGTGGAGGCTTTTGAAAAACCAAGGAACTGAAAGTTGAGTTAGCAGACGTCTACGGGTAACGGGGCTCTTCCGGAATTGTTAGAGACACAACGGAAGAGGGGGTGGGGGTGCAATGGGGCGGGGGTGAGGGACGTAAATGGAAGGGAGAGCCTTTTTTCCTCGATAAATCATCATTCATTCATTCTTATTCATTCCTGGCACCTTTCCGTCTTTCTGATAAAGGGGGAAAAAAAAGCAGACGAAGAAAGTGACAGAAAAGGAAACAGAGAGAGAAAACAGATGAAATAAAGAGAGAAAACAAAGAAAGACTATGAAAAAAGGGGGCACGGGATGGGGGGGGGGCGGTATTAGTGTCCACTTGTGTCAGTGACTTTACGTTTATGTTTATTCAACTGGTCATCATCATCATCTACAAGGGTAGTAATCCATAAGTGCTCCGTTTCTCTAACTCAAGCCTGGGTCCGAAGAATCTCAGCTCAGTGCAAGAACTCCGTAGCACCGAAGAGGATTCTGAAATACTTTGGGTATATTTGTAACTACACATTTTGCCTGGGCAGCGCCATTAGGCTACTCTTTTCGATTTCCAGTTGCAAAGGGTCTTTTACGTGCGCAACAACACACACACAGGCGTCCGATATTACTACCCATAGACCAGGAGAAAATACTAGAGATCCACTTTAAAAAATCCCAGCCCTCAATGGGGCTTGAATCCGGGACCTCTAGCACTCAAGGCGGATGTCATCCATTCGAGACCAATCAGCCGCCTGTAAGTGACCTACAACAAAAACAACAATAATATTGACAGCAACAACAAAACTCACAACAACAACAACAACCCACAATGAAAGCAAAAATGATAACAACAATAACAGAAACAAAATCAGTGACAACAACAATGGTGACACACACTATGACAAAAACATCAATAACAATGACGACAACAACAATGACGATGAAAAAGCAATAAAAAGAAGAAGAAGAAGAAGAAGAAGAAGAAGAAGAAGAAGAATAAGAAGAAGAAGAAAAAGAAGAAGAAGAAGAAGAAGAAGAAGAAGAAGAAGAAGAAGAAGAAGAAGAAGAAGAAGAAGAAGAAGAAGAAGAAGAAGAAGAAGAAGAAGAAGAAGAAGAAGAAGAAGAAGAAGAAGAAGAAGAAGAAGAAGGACAACAACAACAACAAAATAACAACAATGAAAAAAAACAATAATAACATCCACAACGAAAACCAAGACGAGGACGACAACAACAATGAAAATATCAACAATGACAAAAATAACCATGACAACAGCAACAAAAATAACCATGACAACAGAAACAAAAATAACCATGACAACAGCAACAAAAATGAAAACAACGACGATCACGACAACAACAACAATGACAAAAACATCAGCAGTGACTACAACAAGAACACCGGCAACAGCAGCAACAACAACATCATCAGCAACAACAATGATCACGATAACAATAACAACAACGACGACAGCAACAAATACGACAATTAAAAAAAAACTACAATGATCAAAACAGCAGCTACGACAATGACAACAAGAGCAGCAACTACAACAATAACAACAACATTAACAATGGCAACAACAACAAAACCACAATGTCAAAAGCAACAATAACAACACAGCAGCAGCAACGACAACAACAATATCCTTGTGAAAAACAGCAGCAACCGCCAAAAAAACAACAATCAATAATGTACATGACAACATTTGCAACAACAGCAACAACAACAATGACAACAACAGCAAGACAATGGCAACAACAACAACAGGGACATTAAAAAGGACACGAGCAACAGCAATGACAATTACACTAACAATGACAATAACACGGACAATGACAACTTCACTAACAACTACAACTGTTCCAAAAAAAGCACGACAATAGCAACTATGTCAACATAACAACAACCACAATATATATAAATTTATGTTCGTCCAGAAAAGGGCGGGTGGACAAGAATCTTTGAGAAACGCAACAGCCACAGGGGCGGGGGTAAAAAAACAACAACGATGCAATGAACAACAGAAACCGCAACAGATGCGGTTACAAAAACAACAGAAACAGCAGCAACAACGTCTACAATCTCACAGAAAGTGATGAGGACCAGGAAAGAAATAGGTAGACAATTGTTTTTTGTAAGATAAGAGTAGTTTTCGCTGATCGTTAGACACTTGCTGGCCTTTGCTAGGGACAACATTCTAGGGGGAGGAGACAGCCACGACAATGTGTCAATTATTACGGGGGCGTGGCTAAAAAACTGCAGGAGACAGGCCAGCTACAACAGTTAATTGTCTAAAGACATGATGGTAGAAGAACATATGCTGATGAAGACAAACTGATTCTTTTACCTTCAAACTTGTTGTCAAATTAGGACTTGTTCGACAAGGCCAGGTTCAGCTAACAGGCACCGAGGGCCTTTAAAACACTGACTCTGTTGTACTTCTGTAGGAAAGGTCAGGTCTAAATCACAGGCAAGGAAGGCCTCAAAAACACTGACTACATTGTTCTTGGATAGGCAAGATTAGGTGTAAACAGCCACAATGGCGGTACGCTTTTTCGTCCGTTGAGGCGAATAGCGCAAATTAGCTATTTTCGCTCACGTATAATGTGAAAGTTTCATCGGAATGGGGTCTGAACCGTGCAATGGAGTACATGCACGTGAGTTCAGACTTCCCTCAGGGTGTATTCGACGTCCGTTGGCGACTATTTACCAATTCAAAACAACCCGTAGACGGACAAGTAGAATGCGAACAGGCAAGCATGGTGGCGCCTGCAGGAAGCGACTGAAATGTGAGAGACTCAGTTTAAAGTATGTTCGTGTTCTCTGCTGGAAATGCGCTTCGTTTAGTCAACGCCGACCCATTTTTGAGAAGCTCCTCTACAGCAACGACATTGTTGTCCTACAGGAAACACACCTCGGTGACGAGATCGTTAAAATTGCGGGCTTCCAATCCTTCTACAAAAGACGGCACCTCGGACAGCTCATTCTTGTTCGTGACCACATACCGGTGTCTGAGGTGGACATGTCTAAGTGGAATAATGACGACTTACAAGTACACGCAGTCAGAGTGATGGGCCCGGCCCAGTTTGTGATTGTCAATGTGTACGCCTGCAATGGAAAGGTGGATACAGCGAAATGGCAGAGTTTGCTCCAGACGGAGGAAAAGAAAGTCATTTACTGCGGAGATTTCAAAGCCAGAGGACACCAGTGGGGCAATGTAATCACTAATAAACAGGGAGAAGACCTGGAGGATGCCCTAGTGTCTGCCAATCTAGTATGCTTGAACAACGGAAAGGTTACCCGAATGGCAACACGACAAGGGGATTCTGACAGCGTAATTGACCTGGCCCTAGTGTCTCCCTCCATTGCATCAGGATGCAGGTGGAGCACACTGGAATACCACGACAGTGATCACTTTCCTTGCGTCGTCCTGGTAGAGAAGAGCAACAACAAAGGTCATGTAATCAATGTGCCTGCTTTTATATATGACCGTACAGGGCAAGATGCCATTAGCAAAATCCGACGACGTAAAACAAGAGTAGATCGCAGACGGCGGGAGAGATGGGCCCAGCCACCATGGTGGAATGAAGTAGTCAACATGGCGTGGCTAGAAAAAAGGAAAGCTGTCAAGGCATGGCAAAAGGCAAGGAAAATTGATCCGTCACTTTCTGAACGCCTGATCAGTCTGAAAGATGAGGTCAACAAGCAGACAGTGGCTTTCAAGGTAATTGCGAAGGAAGCTAAGACAGCGAAATGGAACGAATTCTGCAAGAGCGTTTGCTCCGAGGGATCTCTTATGACATTCTGGCGCCTTCAACGGAGCATGCACGGCGCCGCACGACCTAGGGGTATCCCTGATTTTCAGGGTACAGACCTGATATGGCAGAGAACTGATGCTGATAAAGGAAAAACCCTTCTGGCGCGCTACTTGGAGCAAACTGACCAAAAAGACGAAGCTACAAGAATAGGGGTTAAGATGAAACTGTCGATGCTGTGCGAGAACACTGTGTTAGGCACTGATCTCACAATCACTGCAGATAACTTAAGAACTTGCCTCAAGAAATCGCGCAGCACTGCTCCAGGCCCTGACGGCATCCGATACAACAACATGCTGATGATGTCGAATGCTGATTTGAAAAGCGTGGCAAAGGAATTCAATATCAGCATCCAGAGTGGCCAGATACAAGAGGAATGGCTCCATAGTTATTTGTTCCCACTACCAAAGCCTAATAAAAACCACTCAAAGATCTGCGGCTACAGAATCATCTCGATGCAGAATACTGTTGGCAAACTTTTGGAAAAAAATTGTCGCACAAAGATTGACCACCTACTTGGAACTACATGATAAGTTCCCACCAACACTTGGAGGGTACAGGTTAAATAAAGAGACATGGTTCAATGCTGCAGTTTTCGCCTACGATGTGTACGAGGGATTTCGGATTAAAGAAGAGACATGTGCGGCAGTGTTGGACTTAGAAGATGCCTACAATAAAGTACCATACGATTATTTAATGCAATTACTGCTTAAACTAGAAGTTAATCCTATTCTGATCCGCTGGATTGCTGCGATCCTGTTCCAGAGAAAGATTGTACTAAGATGTGGTAGCTGGTCCTCCGAACCGCAAATGATATGTCCAGGCTTGCCACAGGGATCACCGCTATCACCAGTCTTATTCAACGTTTACACGGTGATGATCACTGAGCAGCAGTTGAATGGAAAGGGAAGGACTTTGTCATTTGCTGCTGACATTTTGATTTATCGACGAGGGCGTGATAGACAGGAGATCGCCAGCACTATGCACAAAGAACTCGATCGAATTGCCGCCTGGTGTGATGGTTCCAATGCCTATGTCAATCCTTCGAAGGCATCAGTGTCATGGTTCTCTTTGAACAATCACATTGTCAAGTCGGACTTACCAGAAGTGAAAATGCGTGATAATGCATTGATCAGAACCAACGTTTTGACGTTTCTCGGGGTGAGGTTCGATCGCAGCTTGTCATTCAGGGAACACGTTGACCATGTGATAACAAAAGCACGCAAAGGTCTATCTGCAATGAGGATTATGGCTGCTTCCAATATTGAGCAAAGACTACTAATACTTCTATTCTACGGTCTGGTCCTTTCCCCCATTCTCTGGCCATCCTCACTGTCAGTGCTACCCAGATTGAACGACTCGAAAAGGTGCAAAATGAAGCCATGCGCATTATTTTGGGATGTACTAGAGACACATCCTGTGGAGCAATGAGGTATCTACTTGACTTTCCAACAATGAACCAAAGGATCAGGATGTGGAGGGCTCGGGCATATCTCAAAATATGCGCTGATAAGAAACACCCACTGCATCAAGCGCTTTTTAGTGAAAAGGGCGACAGACTGAAGAGGGGGAAATCGTGGCTAGGTCGGGCAGAAGATGTCATTAGGCAAATATGCAGCCCTAACCGACATCATACCTGGTGCAGAATGGATACCTGTGCCTCAGGCGTTTATTTGTACATTTTTCCTGTATTGTCACACTCAACAGGCGATGTAGAGAAGAGAATCCTGTTGCTGTTAATGCAGAGGTCAACGCTCTCATCGGTGAAAATTCAGACGAAGCAGATGCAATAATCTATACAGACGGATCCGTTATACGCCAAAGAAGAAGCGCATGGGCATTTACAGCACGCTCAGCGGGCAGAACAGTCAAAGAAGCCAACGGCGCCTTCTCCATGACAAACCAGCAGCATGACGATGGAGGTGATGGCAGTGACACAAGCGCTTGCCTGGCTTGAAACACAAAAATACACCCGCGTGTGTATACTCAGTGATTCAATGAGTATGATCCGGAGGGTTCAGGCAGGTTCAGTGTGCGAAGACAATGGCTTGAATCATTACAGAAGTCCACTGTTCGTGGAGTCACCTTTATTTTTGTTCCGGGACACGCAGGCGTCGATGGAAATGAAAGAGCTGACAGGTTGGCTGGATCCGCTATCACTACCGACGGTCAGCCTATGGATCATGCTGATATTATCAATGCCCTCAGAGAAATGGGAAGAATAGAGGACTTTGGTGGCAGTAAATCCACATCACTCGCCAGAATGGCAGACTTGGGAATTAAGATCGGCACAGCAAAAAACGAGACGCACACCAGCTACGCCAGAAGACTTGTTAATCAACATAGAACTGGTACTATTAGCCATCGGACGTTGGGGTTCATACTGAGGGGAGGATCTGAGCACCTATGGACATGTCCGGAGTGCAATGAGGATAACCCAACTAACTAACTAACTAACTAACTAACTAACTAACTAACTAAGGTCCAGATCACAGGCACTTAGGGCCTTTAAAAACACTGACTTTATTGTACTTCTATAGACAAGGCCAGATTAAGATCAAAGGGATGTTAGGCACTGAGTGCCTTTAAAACACTGATCCATTGTACTTCTCATCTATAGACAAGGCTAGGTTCAGATCACATGCACTTAGTGCCTTTAAAACACTGCCTGCATTGTTCTTCTATAGGCAAGGCTTGGTTCAGATCACAGGCACTGAGTGCCTTTAAAACACTGATCCACTGTACTTCTACAGGCAAGGCCAGTGGCATTTGGGGGCTTAGAGGTTTTGAGCGGATGAAAACAATTTCTAGGGACCCCCCCCCCCCCCACCCAACGACCCCCGCCCACCCCCCCCCCCCCTGCTCTACCTTTTTCCCGTTTTTGTATACATATTATTCAATGTATTTGCCATCCAACATTTTACCATTTTTATTATTAATATTTTTGTATTATTAGTATTAATACTAGCATAAAAAATCATAAAAATCTATCATGCATTATGTGAAAAGATATGGAAATATGGTATTTGGCCAAAAGACTGGAAGAGAACTATCTTCATTCCAATACCAAAAAAGGGTGACCTGAAATTATGTACAAACTATCGAACTATTGCCCTGATCAGTCATGCAAGTAAAATTCTACTAAAAATTATAATGAGAAGACTGCATAAGAAAATGGAAGAAGAGATTAATGTAGCTCAGGCTGGATTAGACAGGGAAGAGGAACAAGAGATCATATATTCAACATGCGTTTAATAATAGAGAAGTGTAGAGAATTTAATGTAAATCTGTTCTTATGTTTTGTGGATTATTCAAAAGCATTTGACTGTTGTACAACATCAGAAGCTTTGGGAAAATCATGAGGAATATGGGCTTTCCAACACCATATAGTATGCAGCTCATTAAAATGCTCTATCAAGACCAACAAGCAGCAGTCAGAATAGATGGAGAGACATCAGACTGGTTTGGCATCAAGCAAGGAGTCCGTCAGGGATGTGTGCTGTCACCGTATTTGTTCAACCTGTACGCCGAAAATATAATGAGAAATGTAAGAGATGATATAAACAAGGAACAATATGATGCCCTAAACATCGGTGGTCATGAAATACCAGAAATTCGTTATGCTGATGATACAGTATTACTATCAACATCACAAAATGGTTTAGAAAAACTTATTAACCTCACTCCAAAGCAAAATAGTGAAAATCATAACTTATTTCTTAACATAGCGCAAAAACAAAAGATAATGCATACAAACAAAACTGCCATGGAGAAGGACAAATATATGTTAATGAGGAAAGATTGGAAGTGGTGGAAAATTTCGAATATCTTGGGTCAACTGGTTACCAACAATGGTGACACAATGAAAGAAATTAAACGGCGATATCAAATTGCTCTTCAAAGACTAAAACAAACTGAACTAAATTATGGAATTGTAACAGATAGAAACTACAAAGGTCAGATTTTTAAGAGCATGCATCTTTCCCATTGCAACATACGCCTGTGAGACCTGGACACTTACTAAACAAGCGGAACAGCGCATAAATGAATTTGGAATATAAATGTTACAGACAGGTTCTAAGAATATCTTGTGGTAAAGAAAAGAACAAATGCATCCATACTTCAAGAGCTGAATATTGAAGAGGGTTGGCTAGTAAAGACAATAAAAACAAAGAAAATTGAAATATTTGGTCAATTGAAACGTCATGGAAGTCTAGAGAGAACAATAATGGAGGGGTATATGCCTGGGAAGAGAGGAAGAGGAAGGCCAAGGAGAAGATGGGTGCAGGATGTGGCAGATGATCTCCAGATGGGTGTATCAGACGCAGGACATCTTGCTCAGGATAGGAAGGTTTTCCGGAGGGTTGTTATGGCAGTGAGGTTCCGCGAGGGACATGCTACTGAATGAATGAGTATTAATATTATAAAAACCCGTGGATCTCGTGGGAAATGTGCCTTTTAACCTTTCGACTCAAACCGGAATCGATCAGTCCTTGGGAATGCAAAACTCACTTGCAACTGCGCCATAGAGCGAGATTATTATCATTGTCTGATTGGGCCATTATTTGTTACTCACGGATGGCAGCCTATTTACTCGTTCCATTTGAACACGTGAAATGAATTCAATATTATTCACGGAGAATTATGACAACAAACAAAAGTGCGTCCTCAACCCATAAAGTTTCTGTCTTTCTCTTTAGTGGTTCCCCAACTTTCACATGCATATGTTTAAACTGAAATAATATTTTAACTGAAACCACGTCACGTGATTTTAAAACTAAACAAATTAGAGTTCCATGTTTTGTTTTGGTGAGTGTCATAATTTCATTCTTTATATTTCCTTGACTATACAAATGTAGCTTTAGATGACAGTCATTTCAATGATGACATTTGCGACATAATACAAAGCGAATGGTTAAAATCTATGCCTTTGTCGCATAACAGCCAACACACACTGTTGATAGTGAAACCAAATTACAATGACCTAACTATCGCTTTGGACGCGAATGAATCCTTTCTCGACTGTAACTGGACAGACGCTTAGTTGGAATTCATTCATGACTGACCTTACCAAGAGTGAACAGAAGGCTGCTGCCTTTTCTGTCCGTTTGCTTACCTCAGTTTGAATCACCGATCCATCCGGGAACGGTCATGAGCATGGGCAAGTACATAATAGTTTATGAGGACCATACATGCGGCCCTGCTGCTGAGTGTAGGACAGAGGCGGCTATGTGAAGCAACGGGACCTGACCGTCCAACCATTCCAATTGAAGAAGGGCGAGTAACCAGAGCGTTCCCATACAAGCAGAGGAAAATTCTCTCCTTATACCCCTTCAGTGGGTTCCAGACACCTTGGACATTATATGTATCCATTTTATTGTATGCTTTGCTCACATTTAATGTATGTGTTGTGTGCAGTCCAGAAATTCACACTACTGACGACCGCTAATGAACATGAGATATGACGAGAGACACGACGTCACTTGCCGACAGAAGAATTGGACAGAAGGCAGTTACAAGAAAATATAGGAAGGGCTTGTATTGATATTTTCTGATGCCGCAGTTCGCGGGAGAGCAAAGTCTCAGAGCTCCATTTTGGAGGAAAGGAATTATCCTACCGTTCTCCCGATGCCGCAGTTCGCGGGAGAGCAAAGTCTCTGAGCTCCATATTGGAGGAAAGGAATTATCCTACCATCATTGAGTACATCATTGAGTACAGTGACTGTAATATATTCATTTCATTGACACCCAATTATATCTGTGGAGAATTGTTGAATAAACGTATTGGTATTGCCTGTCAACGACGTGTTCTCAAATGTAGCAGTTTCAACGGTTGACCTTGTTGGTGGCGTTTTCCTGCCTGCCGTTGGTCTTTGACATTTGTTACCCCTAGAGTAATCAGTTACCTGGACTTGGCACGGCATGGACCTGAGGACTACATTTCAGGGAATAATCTATGCAAAGAAGATCACCGTACAGTAATGGAAACACAATATCGCCGTACAGTATGGGAGGCCAAGCCGTTCCGTGATCTATAAGGTTCCAATCCTGTGAAAATTCACATTTAATATATGTATATTACACATATATATGTGTATATACAAAGGCATTCCTTAACTAGGGCTAAAAATCAAGGACAGAGCACAGCGTATATATCGATATTCAACTGAGGTCAGGCTTGTTCAGTAAATGTGGGACATCCCATCCGCTCTGCCGTGGCCAAAAATGTAAACACAATGTCGGCAAGAAAGATAGTTGTATCGTGTTTGTGTGGCTCGTGCGTGTTCCATACATCTAAATTCCTGTATTCGTGGTACACTTGTGTGAGTAGAAGTATCCCGGTATGGGAAGGCAATGAATATTGTTATCCCTTTGGAAGTTGGCTTATGCTGATTATCGCTGACACTAGAGAGCAGCCTCAGAGAGGATTTTGTTTCTGTCTAACCTCACAGCCGTTAATGGCAATTCTGGGATTGTTACAGACTTATGCAGTCTATAAAAGACTAGCACAGACCTCTGAGCCTACCCTATGCGGATGTAATTATTGTGGGGCAAAGGGGGGGCGTGGTATAGTATTTGGTGACTGCTAACTCTGGTTTTCCTGTTTGTCACAGGATATTTTAAATATCTAGAGGCCCAGTCGACGATCAGTATCCTAGCACTATCCAATGTAACCCACAGACAGCTCGCAGGATCGGAGATCCTCCGGGAAAAACTCATTCCTGTCCATGCACCATATCAGTGGCTCCATATCCAACCACTGTCTGTTGTGCTACGATGTGCATCATCATCATCAGCTTGAATCTCCAACCTTAAGACTTTATGTGAGTGGTTGCCAACAACTGACAGTGAATCATCTTCATCTTTGCTTCAAATGCGGAACGAACCCACATGGAATGCGAATTCGATTTGCAGAAAAAAAAAGTCGAAATAATTATGATACATAGCTAATTATATTTTTACTAGAAAGATGTCTAGAGACATTTGTTTTTGTCGACGCTTCAAAATTTGGCGAAAATGCGAAACAGCATTATCATGAAATTTGCAGCGCGCAAAGACACTTCCTTATTAGGGTGATGCTTTTCAATGTGAGAAGCAACAGTTTCCCATGCTTTCAGCAATTTTCTTATTTCGCCAGAAGATTGTTGCTTTTCTGTTACCTTCTCCTCCTCCTCTTCTGACACATTTTCCTCCAAAATGTCTTGCTGTGAAACACAATGCAACTCCATAAGCTCTTCGGTGGTCAGCTCTTGGCTGTGCTCTTCCACAAGCTCTTCGATATCACTGTTATCCACCTACAATCCCATGATCTCGTTGACTACAAGTTCCATAGGTACTGTCTCGAAACCCTCAAAGTCACAAATCGACAAGTCTCCAGCCAAAGCTTCCTCCAAGAAGAAGTTAGGGTTCTCTTGGTAACCCCTTTCCCCGCCGTGTCGGTCATTTTGAGGCAGGCAACGATGTAGAAGTGATTTTTCCAAAACTCTTTGAGAGTGAGGTTGGTCCCTTCAGTCACCTGAAAACAATGCTCAAAGAGTGCTTTAGTGTAGAGCTTCTTAAAGTTAGAAACTTGCTGGTCCATTGGCTGGAGTAACGGAGTGGTGTCGGGAGGCAGAAACTGGATCTTGATGAACTTAAATTCTTCAGGGAGGTCATTTTGTAGGCCTGGAGGATTAATGTACATATATCACAATATAACACAAGTTTGAGAAAATGTGTGATCACAAGCGACAATGCTACTTGAACGAGTGCCAAACACTGATGTAACATGCGCAAAATCTGGGACTTCCCCTCTCCTCGCCACTCGTTATGCGAAATGTCGCTCGTTAAGCGAGTCATTCTTTTACAATTTGTTTTGCTTGTTATGCGAATTACTCGCTATGAGAGGTGCTCGTTAAGCGAGGTTCTAGTGTCTTTTGCAGGTCAGCATATCGCAGTCAAAGATATAAATTCAAGAACTGAGAGACATGGCTGTACAGATGGGATTATAGGGAAAAGAGATGACCAAGTGGATCAAAACCAAAGAACGAGAAATAAGGATGGAGGCCCGTGAGGCTGAAAGAATAGAACAGGAGGCTGAAAGACTCAGAATGGAAGAGGAATCTGAAAGACTCAGAACTGAGGCTGAGAGAGAATCGGAACGGATGAAATTAGAACAGGAAAGTCGGCTAAGGGAATTGTAGCTACCGGCACAGAGAGAGATATTAGGCCCAGATCTTCAACGCCAGAGTAGGACGCTACATTGACACATAGCATCTCAGCTCAATCAATGAACTTCCCGATGCCAGTCTTCGCTTTAAGGCTGAAAATATGGAATAATATTTGGACCGATTTGGAAAACTGGCTTCTTTGTAAAATTTGCAGAGGACTATGTATACACTGAAGTTGGCTCAGATTTTGCGAGGTGAGGCATACGAGACATATCAAAGGATACCCACCGGTACTGAAACAGATTATAAAGGGTTATGTCAAGCTTTGCTGAAGCGTTTCAGACTTAATGCTACTACCTACGGACAGTTTGGAAATGAGAGAAAGCTGAATGGGGAGAATTACCCTCAGTTTGCCAGTCGCCTACAGGGATATTTGACTTGATGGAGGGAAATGTCAGGGTATACTTCTTCTTTTTAAGACCTGCAGGAGATCATCTTAACAGAACAACTTCGTGGCACTTTGCCTAAATCAGTGCAAACTTTCCTCACTGAAAATGGGGCGGAACGACTGACTGAAATATTGACATTCGCTTAGAGATATGAACTTGCCCATAAAGCTGTGTGCACTGGTAAACCCAAGGTCAATGGCCAAGGGAAGAATGGTAATAGTGGTCATAATCCCCATCCTCATAAATCTCGAAAAAAAGAACGCATCCCATGCTCAAACCCATAACCCCTCTAAGTTTCGGGGATCTCAACAAAGACAACCTGTTAATGCTTTTAAGAAGCCCTACTATAAAAATTGTAGAAACAATACCTATCACACAAATGAGTGTAAGGGGAAACAATTAGGGGGATTAAAGATGTCGGCTTTTATGTCTACTGTTGCGCCTTCTCCGCGAAACACCTTTATAATTGTTCCAATAGGCCACATGTGGTAGAGATGGTCTGGACAAATGGCAAATTTGTTTTGTGTCTCTATGGCTCAGAGCTTAGCTATTCAGCAGTTGGTAACCCTGATATCTACGGGAAGGAGAAGAAACACCAGATCATGATGGGGCAGTATGCAGTGGGGCAGCTCAACCAGTAGCCGAAAAGTAGCTGCTTAGATACTCATCCAGGCCATAAACCGAGGGTTTCTTATCAAAATAGAACTTGGTGTGAGGACGAAAATAGCTGTTTACCGCTCTACCTGTGTACCAGTCCTGACCTATGGGTGTGAGTCATGGGCAATGACAACACTCACAATAGCCAGCTTTAGGACTCAGAAATGAGACATCTTAGAAAGGTGGTCCAAGTGACAAGAAGGTACAAAGTCTACAATCAGACAATACTTCAAGATCGTGATACCCAGTCCTTACAAACCTGAGTGGATCAGTCACAGTTAATATGGTTTGAGCATGAATGCAGAATGGGAGAAAATCGGCCACCATGGCAGGCATCGGAGGATAAGAACCAGGAAACCAGACTACAAGGGCGACACATGGTGCGCTGAGAAGACAACATCTGACAGTCCCTAACTGATAGAGGACTGGAATGGAATAAAGCAAGAAAGAAAACTGCTGATAGAGATATCTGGCGATTTCTCTGGCAAACCTCTACATCCCAAGGTAGAAGATGAGCGACTAAATAAGTAAGTAAGATATCTACAAGTGGCAGTGATGAATATGGCTGCGGCTAGGGAATAACTAGGAGTCCATCTGGAGTAGTATATTCTTTGCTTCCTCAGCTGGTTTGACTGATCCTGCTGAATTCTGTTCTTAATTTTTCTACATGTCCTGCACTGATTATATGATGTTTTGTTATTTCACAATGTGTGGTTAGTGTCCATCCTTCACAGTTCTTAAGTGTTTGGATTATTTGTTATATTGTTGTATTTCGTGTTATAGTGTGTTATTGTGACTATCATAGGATTACTGTCTAGTCTGGGGATTTTAACAGAAGTGAGGAAGTCAGGCCAAGTTGCGACTTGGAATATTTATGTATTATGTAGTGCCATAATTTGAGTCGCCTTACCCATGACATAGGTTGGATGTTAATTGCGAGCCAACATTTCAACACTAAAACTACTTCAGAGTGCTTTTTCTTTCATTAGGGGAAACCCTAACAAAAGTACATAACAACAGCATTATGTGACAGATGGTTATAAATGTATTTTCACAGTTCTTACATTCCGTGTCAATGATGTCATTTGCTACATAATAGCAAGCTTGGTTGAATGTATGTATGCGTAGATGGGTGTCATGTATGTATGGATAGACGTACATGTGTATGTATGATACCGTGTATATATGAGTGTATGTATGGGTAATAGTATAAGTTTGCATGTATATCTTTGTGTGTGTCTGGGTGCGTGTGTGTACATGTGTGTGTGGGCGTGTGTCTGTGAGTGCGTCTGAACCTGATGGTGTCTGTATGTGTGTCTGTGTGTGTGTCTGTTTGCATGTCCTGTCGTGTGTGTGTGCATTTCTCTGTGTGTGTCTGTGTTAGTGTGTCTGTTGGTGTGTGTCTTTATGTGTGTTTGTCTGTGTATATGTGAGTGTGTGTCTGTTTGTATATCTGTGCGTGTCTGTGTTTGTGTGTCTGTCTATGCGTGTGTTTGTATTAGGGCTGTACCGAATAGTGATTTTCACTATTCGGCCAAATACGAATAGCTGGACCAACTATTCGGCCGAATACGAATACGAATACGAATAGTAAAAAACATTTATAATGTCAAATGTACGCTGAACTTTTACTTCATATAACGTAGCACAGAATAGTCATCTTCTTCTTTAGCATTCTGAGCCCTTGAGGTTTACTGCTGCAGATATCACTAGTCTCTATTCATCTCTCTGGCTGGTCTTATCTTCACAATTTGTGACACCAGTTGTTTGCAGGTCTGACTGGACATTATCTCTCGAACTTCTTTTATGCCTGCCTCGTGGTCTACCCCCATTCCTCTCTCAGATGTTAACAGTTTTACTTCTCTGTCATCTGACATTCTGTCAATATGCCCCAACCATTTTAGTCTGTTAGCTCTCATAATGCCAGTGATCAATAGAGATTTAAACAGATTATGTGTTACGTTGTTGCTTCTCACTCTCCTTTCCCCGCTGTTAGCATCTTTGATGGGTCCAAAGATTTGTCGTAAGACTGTTTTCGAAAACCTGTGATAAGGCCTCATCTCTTTTATTTCTGCTTCAAGTTTCAGAGCCATATAAAACAATTGGTCTTGTCAACGTTTTATATATTTTGATCTTGGTGCTGCGAGACAGACACTTTGACTTTAGTAGATGTTAAAGGGCATAGTATTCATTATTTATAGATTGTATTTTAGGTTGTATTTCTTATCTCAGCATGTTGGAGCAGTTAAAGTTTGCACCCAAGTACTTATGTTTCCGTTCGTTTGTTTTTCATATTATCGACTTGGGTGTGGCCGGAGTTTATAATCTTTCCATATCTAGTTAGTATTCAGAATAGTAAACATTTAAAAACATTTTATATTTTTGCATCCTTCAGTCAGTCTGTGGTAACTGATAACTAGGAATGAAAGGATCCTAAGTATTATAACAAGTAACTAAACTTGGAAATTGTCACTGACAGCTTAGTTAACGCAGGAAAACTGCATTAGCTTTCAACAAAACCAATCGTTCCATTTGTTAGCATTAAGGCCGTGTATGCAGAAGCGGGTGTAAGGTAACTACTATTCGTATTCGGCCCGACCGCAACTATTCGGCCGAATACCGAATAGTCAATAGGTCCACTATTCGACCCCGAAGCGAATACGAAGCGAATATTCGGTACAGTCCTAGTTTGCACGTGTATCTGTGTGTGACTGCATGTGTGTCTGTGTGTTTGTGTGTCTCTGTGTGTGTTAGTGTGCATGTCCGCGTGTTTATGTGTCTATGCGTGTGTGTCTGTAGGTGTGTCTGTTTATGTGTGGCTGCGTATGTGTGTCTGTGTGTGAGTCTGATGGTGTCTCTAAGTGTGTCTGTGCCTGCGTGTGTTTGTGCCTGTGTGCATGTGTGTGTGTGCTTGTGCCTGTGCGTGTCTATGCCTGTATGTATGTGTGCCTGTATGTGCCTGTGCCTGCGTGTGTCTGTGCCTGTGTGTATGTGTGCCTGTGCCTGTATGTGTCAATGCCTGTGTGTGTCTGTGTGTCTGTGCCTGTGTGGGTCTGAGTGCGTGGCATCGCGTGTATCTGCTCCGCCTCCCACCCCGTCCCTTCTTCATGGGGTCTAGAACCTAGTCTTAGCCTACCATCGCCGCCCATGCTATGGGTCTGTTCCCCACCCCTTCCGGTCCCCAAACCCCCAACCCTAGCCTATGCTATGGGTCTGTACCACCGGCACCCGTCCCTTCCCCATGGGGTATAGAACCCAGAATCTTAGCCTACCATCGCTGCCTATGCTGTAGGTTTGTCCCCCCCCCCTCCAGCCCCCACCCCTCCAGCCCCCACCCCCTTTTCCCTGTCCGTCCCTATGGGGCCTAGAACCCAGAACCTTAGCCTACTATCTGCGCCTATCAGATTTGCAAGGCAACCTGAGTGTTATCATTCAGAGTTATAGGAACTGTTGCGTGGCAACTGCTACAAACTGGCTAACAGGGCATTGAATAATTCTCCCATATATCCTTCGGTCTCTGAGATTCGGCAACTGGCAACCTGACAGGCTTTGTTTGAATGAGGTCAAAAGCCAAGTCAAGATCTCGTAAAACTGTCGCTTTTATTGGCATTTAGAAATGCCAATTCAAAATATGCCGAGTCCAGGGAAACGGCTTATTCTGGGACATGTTTTGTTTGATTTCTCATTAGTCATATTTTATATTATAATTTTTCTTTTCACATTAATCATATTTGAATTTATAACTTTTCTTGTCACAGTAGTCATATTTGATATTATAATTTTATCTCCCACATTACTCATAGTTGATATTATAATAATTTTTCTTCTCACATTAGTAAAATGTAACAATACAATTGTATATCTCACATTAGTCATATTACATATTAGAACTTTATATCTCACATTAATCATATTTGACATTAGAACTATTTACCTCACATTATTCATTCCTAATGTTAGAATTTGTCAGTTCACACAGTCATATTTGAAATTACAACTTTTAGGTTTACATTAGTTATTCGATATAACTTTTCATTGCATATGAATCAAATCTGATATTAGATGTTTTTATCTCACATTAGTCCATCAGTTGTATTTGATATTAGAACCTTAAATCTCCCATCACTCATATTTGATATTACAAATTTTAATCAAACACTTGTTATATTGGATATTAGAACTATTCATCTTACATTAGTCTTTCTTGATATTAGAAGTTTTTGTCGCACACTAATCTTATTTGACTTTAGAACTTTTCATCTCACATTTCGGCAGCCCACATTTCTAATATCAGTTTTTTTTTTTTTAAAGTTTGTTTCACATTAGTCATATTTGATATGAGAAATTTACATCTTACGATAGTCATTTGAGATATTAGACTATTATATTAGACCTTTTAATCTCACATTAGTCATATTTGATATGAGAAATTTACATCTTACGATAGTCATTTGAGATATTAGACTATTATATTAGACCTTTTAATCTCACATTAGTCATATTTGATGTTAGAACATTTCATCTCACATTAGTCATATTTGATGTTAGAACATTTCATCTCACATTAGCCATATTTGATGTTAGAACATTTCATCTCACATTAGCCATATTTGATGTTAGAACATTTCATCTCACATTAGTCATATTTGATGTTAGAACATTTCATCTCACATTAGTCATATTTGATGTTAGAACATTTCATCTCACATTAGCCATATTTGATGTTAGAACATTTCATCTCACATTAGCCATATTTGATGTTAGAACATTTCATCTCACATTAGTTAAATTTAATATTAAGACTTTTCATCTCACGTTAGTCATGTTTGATATTAGAATTTTTCATCTGACATTAGTCATATTATACTTGTTTGTCTCTTTAGTCATATTTGATATCATAACTCTCTAGCTTAGACAACCGCAGGACCTAATGAACTCAAACAGTAACTGCCTCAAAAGATGCTATTCCATACAAGACATGCTATACCATACAGGACATGAGATACCATACAAACATGCCATTCCATACAATACATACCATGCCATACAAGACAAGCCATACCATACAAGACATGCCATACCATACAAGACAAGCCATACCATACAAGACATGCCATACCATACAATACATACCATGCCATACAAGACATGCCATACCATACACGATATACCATACAATACATGACATATCATACCATTCAAACATGCCATACCATACAAGACATGCCATACCATACAAAACATGCCATACCATACAAGACATGACATACGATAAAAGACATGCCATACCATACAAGACATACCATACCATGCATGACATACCATACCATACATGACATACCATAACATTTAAGACATGCCATGCCATACAAGACATGCCATACCAAAGACATACCATACCATACAATACTTACCATCCCATTCAAAACATACACACGAAGAGAGAACGCCGTTTTGCACGAAGAAGACCCAGAACAACATAGACAGATAGCACTGGATAAATTCTACAACAGCTCAATTAGCCTATGGTCGAGGCGGACAGAAGAGCAGAAGTACGGCTGTAACTATGAATAACCATGAATGGGGGTATAACCGGTATTGTTATAACTATGAAGGAGTGGTCTATTCTTTACGATTACAACTACGAATGAGTGATTTAACATGTACAAGGTTAGAAATGTAAGTATTATTATAACAAACCTTTTTTCAGCACCGACCCAAACACAGTATAGTTTCTCTCGGCGGTACAATTCCACCGCTCAAAGCGAAACTGACTCTGGCACTCAAGAATGCCACGTCTAGCGCCCTCACTGATGCACAACAAGGACTGCGGGTTATCCTTGCACACTTGTAGCTGCTCGTGAACTAATCCAGGCACTTCGTTACATGTGTTGTCGCCGAGAGATCCAGCCAGCGAAGCGATTCCAAGATACCTGAGGAGGATACAATGTCCGAAACGTTACTTATTTCACTTTTAAATGAAATGTGTGTCGTTCTGTACTGTTGCGTGTCCCTTTGCTGATCAGTTGTCGTGGAGGTCGGAGGCGTGATCGCCTGCGCTGGATGATGATGATGACAGAGACGAGTGCAGAAAGTCCACGCTACTGGACGCGTGAGACAAAGGTTTCTTGAAATTAACGGCTAACAGCGGTCTTTCATGGGTGTTATGAGACCCAGGTGTGATCGGGCGCTGGACGTGAACCCATGTCAAGGTCAGTTCGCTTTACTGTATGGACGTGTTCTTGTGTCCAGTGGCTGAATGGACTGTGTTTTAACAATGTTTTATTCTGTGGAATTCCCGTGAAACGTCTGGGATGATTGTGATGTATCGGGAGTCGGACTTTTGGGTATTCTGTCAGTAATTGTCTAGAATGAAGTTGTATCGGACATGTGGTGTGGGGTCGGCAGTGTTACGGCTGTGAAACACGTGTACAAATAAGACAAAATCCTAGGATACAGTGTGTCAAGAGAACACCACACAAATTGGGGGGGGGGGAGTATCGGATGTTAGTCGGCGAAGCTTCGGCTTCACCTGTAGATAAAGTTATCAAGAGATTACCACACAAATAGGACAGCACCTGTAGATAAAGTTATCAAGAAAACACCACACAAAAAGGACAGCACCTGTAGATAAAGTTATCAAGAGAACACAAAAGGACACACCTGTAATAGGTTATCAAGACAGCACCTGTAGATACAGTTATCAAGAGAACACCACACAAATAGGACAGCACCTGTAGATACAGTTATCAAGAGAACACCACACAAATAGGACAGCACCTGTAGATACAGTTATCAAGAGAACACCACACAAATAGGACAGCACCTGTAGATACAGTTATCAAGAGAACACCACACACAATAGGAGAACACCACACAAATAGGACAGCACCTGTAGATACAGTTATCAAGAGAACACCACACAAATAGGACAGCACCTGTAGATACAGTTATCAAGAGAACACCACACAAATAAGGCAACACCTGTAGATACAGTTATCAAGAGAACACCACACAAATAGGACAACACCTGTAGATAAAGTTATCAAAGAGACAGCACCAGACACACACCTGTGTAGATAAAGTTATCAAGAGAACACCACACAAATATCAAGAGAACACCACACAAAACACCTGTAGATAAAGTTATCAAGAGAACACCACACAAATAAGGCAACACCTGTAGATACAGTTATCAAGAGAACACCACACAAATAAGGCAACACCTGTAGATAAAGTTATCAAGAGAACACCACACAAATAAGGCAACACCTGTAGATAAAGGTATCAAAAGAACGCCACACAAATAAGGCAACACCTGTAGATAAAGTTATCAAGAGAACACCACACAAATAAGGCAACACCTGTAGATAAAGGTATCAAAAGAACGCCACACAAATAGTGCTACGTCATGTCCCTTGAAACCAACCGAGGACACCAGTTACACAACACAAATAAGGCAACACCTGTAGATAAGTTATCAAGAGAGAACACCACACAAATAAGGCAACACCTGTAGATACAGTTACCAACAAGAGAACACCTGTAGATAAAGGTAATCACACAAATAAGGCAACTCTGATACATTAGGCAACACCTGTGAGTTATGAACACCACACAAATAAGGCAACACCTGTAGATACAGTTATCAAGAGAACACCACACAAATAAGGCAACACCTGTAGATTTTATAACCATATAGGACAAGGTATACAATAAAGTTATCAAGAGAACCCACACAAATAGTGCTAACACCACACATGTCCCTTGAGAACACCACCAACTGTAGAGGAGGTAGTACTGAGGAAGCCAAAGAGCACAAAATATCGCAGCTATGCTGTAAACAAGCCAAACACAAATTGCGTCTCTGATTATTTTGATGATGAAAACGAAGTATCCTTTGTTTATTTATATATTGTTAATGTAAACATAATGCACATTTTTATAAATATATTTGTTAAATAAAGTAAATCATAAAATTGTCCACAGTGATACGACTATGGATACCGACAAATTCACTGTGAACGTTTCAAGGAGATTCTTAATGATCAATGTGTTTGTATTTCTTTTCTGTTCTGCTCTCTCTCTCTCTCTCTCTCTCTCTCTCTCTCTCTCTCTCTCTCTCTCTCTCTCTCTCTTTCTTTCTTTCTCTCTCTCTCTCTCTCTCTCTCTCTCTCTCTCTCTCTGTCTCTCTCTCTCACGTAATATTCAGTTTTAAAGTTACTGATATTTCTGCGTACCAAAACAAAACGTAGCGCCACGACGTTTTCCTACAAGTCAATAAGCACACCCCTTTCTCCGCCCACCACCCCTTTTTTTTTTTCTTCTTTTCCACATCCTCTTTTGCACACTACCTCAATGAGTTTCCCTGGAACTCGTGTGCTCGTATATTTGTGAACGTAATGTCCAAGTCATGGACCCAAAGACCGTGTTGTTATATTTTAATTTGCGCTATGCCAAGTAGGCTGCAATTATAAATATCTATGCGTGAGTGTGTGTGTGTGTGTGTGTGTGTGCTAGTGTGTGTTGGTAATCTTGGTATTCTTGGTAATCTTAGTTTCAGCTTCATAGCAAAGGTCCTCCCATAGTTGCTTCACTCCTGTGCCAACGAAAAACACACAGAATGTTCGTCGCAGTCCCTTGTGGAAAGATTGACAGACTGCTGTCTCAGCAAATGCACTAGCATACACATGCATTAAAAACATACGGTAGCCATCAGAAGTGCTAACACAAACAGTCTGAAATTAGAAATGCAGTTCATCATCGACGGTAGCAGAAGTCGCCAACAAATCAGCAGTTGCGCACGCGATCAATATTAATCGCATAGGGGCACCATCAATATTGCGGCGACAGGCCACGCGCCATTTTCTGAATCTACAGTTCACAACACCACTTTGGTCACAGTCAAAAAACATTCTAAATGAAATCCGCAGCTCACAAGTCGCGCCATGCTCTCAATTCAGTAGCTGGCGTGACGAAATTGTATCAGTTCAGTCTACAAATGGATCAAAAATGCAACGGCCACCGTCTGGCAGAAGCAAAAAATTTGCCTCGACGCGAAACAGTTACTGCGCCTGGCGTCCATTTTGACCGCCTCCGTCCATCGTTCTAATGTACGACGACAACACACATGAAAGCACCTGTTAAACAAGAAATCATCTGCATTGAGAATGACGCAGTACAGCTTACACATACGTCCAATGGCAAAGTGAGCTGAACACAAAGGTACTTGGAAAGTAACCTTTCAGCTCCGTTACAGTTCTCTTGTACCTTTGTTTGATCTTACAGCACACATTACCTGTTGGGAGTTTATTTTATTTCAGGAAAATGTTGGCTCAATCATCAAGCAGAACATATTTTGTATTGTTGAATTTTGATATTTAAATTGCAGGCAGCGGGCACAGCACGCTACACGCTAGCCAGTTTGATAGGCTTAGAGAGTAGTTGACGATTAGTTCGGATCTGGGCCAAACCTCCAAGCTCTCTCTATGTGCGTTCCGGTTGGGGGAAGGAGAGAAGGGGGTATACAAACAGCTCCCTTACAGGCATGTCTTATAGGGCTACTATTATCAGTGTTTCCTTCAATATCGAAGTGCACCTGCCTTAAAGGAAAGGAACCAGCTGTTTGCACACAAATAAACTACATAGGTAAAACGGATGTGTGTGCAACTCGAATTTTTAGAACAAGTCTAGAACTGAAAGAACAATCAAAACTGTCCGCCAGTTTATAGACAGTGAACACTTGGAAGAAGTGAACAAACAACTATAACTTTCCGCCAGTTTATACTTGACGAACACTGTGAAAAAGAAGATTTTCCATATTTTTGAATAATCACCATCATTGAATAATCACTGAGAAATATTATTTAAGAAAAAAAAAAGGATTACAAAATAGATGGAGCTTTTTTAAAAAGCATGTCGTGGACACGTTTAGTTTATTCCGGGGATCTCAGCAAAAGGGAAACACTTGCTTAGAGGAATAGACGGTTAGTTGCGTATCCCTCAGAGGACGTTGCAGAACCAACCCCAACAGTGTAGTTTCTCTATGCAAATTTACGTCCAGTAGTTTGCTATTTCTCCCTGATGGTCGGGCTCCTGATACCAACACAAGGCGCATGGCCCGCAGCTGGGATCGAACCCGGTACCCTGGCATTACGAAGCGTTCGCATCGACTTACCCACAAAGCCGACTGGCTTAGAGGAAAAAACGGCAAACAGCCAAGTTGTGGATGTTAAAATGATTCCATTGATTATTTCCCCCTGTTCAACTTCCGCATTGTGTATGAAGTTGTTTTGTTGTCAAAGTGTTGACAATCGGCGACACGGCCCCGGCAGACAGCGCTAGAAGTCAACGTAGAATTGACACCTTTGGCTGTGTTGTATTGACACCTGACATGGGACCAACCCGGTTGACTGTGGCGGGGGGTTGCCACTGGAATGAATGGTTGGCTTGACAACAGTGTTGCCGGGCTGTCGTGCCACCTGGACAGGTTCACAGACCTGGGACTCCGAGTCGGCAAGCTGCATTATGTCGTTCAGGCAACGAGTGTCATATGTCACTGATATACGAGTGTCATGTGACAAAGACATACTTATATCATGTGTCACTGATATACTTGTGTCATGCGACACTAATACACTTGTGTCATGTGACACTGATATACTTGTGTCAAGCGACACTGATACACTTGTGTCATGTGACAAAGACATACTTATATCATGTGTCACTGATATACTCACATCATAAGTCATTAATATACTCACGTCATGAGTCGCTGATGTACTCACGTCATGAGTCACTGATATAATCATGTCTTGAGTCGCTGATGTACTCACTTCATGAGTCACTGATATAGTCACGTCATAAGTCCCTGGTGTACTCACGTCATAAGTCACTGACGTACTCACGTCATGAGTCACTGATATAATCACGTCATGAATCACTGATGTACTCACGTCATAAGTCACTGAAATGCTCACGTCATGAGTCACTGATATACTCTGAATTTGGTCTGTCACATTGTTTTCCTGTAACCGTTCTGACCTAAGAATATTATAATATACAAGAGCAGCCGGAACCGGAGGCCTAGGGCAGGGGGCAGGCTTGTGTCCCGTTAGTGTCCCCTAAAATATTTCTGCGCCGGCGCTCCTCCCACATCCGCCTTTGCATCCAAGTTCTCTTTTAAAGTGTTGTTTGTGTGTGTGTGTGTGTGTGTGTGTGTGTGTGTGTGTGCATGTGTATGTGTGTGTTGATTTCTATTATTTCATTTTATTATTATTAAATATTTCGATTATCATTATCAGGTAGTATTTATGATATAAAAGTGGTGTGAAAATGATTACTAATGTACCTAGACCTGGACGCCTAATTTCTGTTCGTAATGGTGAACTTATTGCACAAGTCAGAGAAAAAAAAATCATTGTTTTACTGTGAGAATGATGGCAGATCATCTGGTGTTTATAGAGAGACTATTAATAACATTTTAGCGCAAGATTTTGGCAAGAAAAAAGTTGTTTGCCGGTTTTTATCACATTCGTTGTCTGACGACCAAAAACATCATGGGTTGAAAACCCAAAAGATATCATTAAAACGATAATTTTTGGCCTAAAAAACAAGTGTGTGTTCTCAGCCTTCCACCTTATTCACCAGATTTGTCTCCCTGTTATTATTTTCTATTCCCAAAATCAAAAATACGATTGAAAGGACGCTTCTTTAACTATAGTGATGACATCCAAAGGGCCGTAACATCGACTTTAAGGGTCATAACAACAGAAAAACTACAGAGGTCGTTCCAGTGTTTATTAAATCGTGCCACTTGCTGTATCAATGCACACGGGACTTTGAATCAGATACAGGTTATATCTTCAAATGTTGATTATTTTAATTGTTATGGAATTAATCTCATTACTTAATTGTCGGACCGTGTATCTGCCCTTATAGTCAAGCCTCATTATTCCTGCATATTTTTACCCTGCTACCACTTTACCGTACAAAAAATCATCTGAATTATATTGCATTGTGTGTGTGTGTGTGTGTGTGTGTGTGTGTGTGTGTGTGTGTGTGTGTGTGTTTGTTGTTTTTTTTTTTTTTTTCTGATTAAAAAGCCGACCCCGTGTAGGATATTGTTTTTTAATTTAAGACCCCACATTGGCTTCTGCCAGGGACCCTGAATATAGCCGGGCACAGATAGGGTCTAGCCACAGATTAGGCGTAACGGCTGAAAGGGGTTGCTGGGACCTCTCCGCGGGTGATCCTTATCCGCATGGTGGCACTTTGTGTCACTGGATATTTATCGCTTGTGTGATGTCCTGGTGGGGTACATCTACCTACCTACCTACCTACCTACCTACCTCTGAAATGCGACCGTACTCCATGCGAGAGACATGTCCCACCCAACGCAGGGGTCTTTGTTTCAGTGGACAGTACACATTCTTGCTCTTTCCGACGCATATTATGATCATATCAGAATGACTATGCTAACGGTAATCAGAAGATTGCGGATACGAAAGAAACCTAACTAGCAGAATGTGAGCAGCAGGCTGAATTTATCATTGTATCAATTTACCTAATAAGGTAGTAATGTTGATGATAGTCAAGAAACACACAAAAAGAAACTGAATCGTATTGCCAAGGCAACAGCAACTTTAGCCAGTTATTTTTACAGTTATTTTACAACCAAGGTACGAACTTTTAATTCTAATGTTGTTTCAATGTTTATGTATGCACGAGAAAGCTGGAGAAGCACTCAAGACACGAACGAAAGGTAAATGTATTAGAAAATCAATGCCTGACGAAATTAATGAACATTAAATGGAATTAATTCAATATTGGTGAAGACATTTAAAAAAAAAAAAATGTATTGACAACCATTAGTATGAAAGCTAGAAGGCAAATAAGATGGCGATACATTGGACAAATCATAAGAAGAAACTAGTGGAAAATTACAAAACATGCACTGAAATTAGAAACAAATTGTTTGAGGAAATAATGACGTCGCAGAAAGAAACACACAAATGAACGTGGATCAGAGAGTCCGAGAATGCAGGACTGGATATCATCCATGATATCGAAAGGACAGGACGGGACGGAATAAAGGGCTAGACTGCGAGCCCTTTGTGGCACATATATAGCAAACAGGATGATGATGATGAGTGAATTAAAACACACACACACACACACACACACACACACACACCACCCACGACACCAGGAGTATTTGAAAAAATGATGTAACACTATTTGTGACAAATGTATGAAAATCACTGACACAATAAATCATTCATGCTGTACACAGTAGACTTTTTTTTAATATATTCAATGACCTAATGGCAACGCGACAAGGGCCTTGCTTCCTACCACCCGCCCCCCCCCCCACTCAATGACCTAATGGCAACGCGACAAGGGCTTTGCTTCCTTACCACCTCGCCGCCCCCCCCCCCCCCCCCCTAAATACGTCGACGAGAGATCCTAAATCGAAATGTGCTGGACTTGATTCCATCCATGACATCAACAGGAGTGCTCAGCGGACGGCTGCACTCTGGGTCCAATGTGATGTATATCTGTCCCAAGCGAGGAGGCGACAATGATGATGATGATGATGAGAACGATGATGATGACGATGAGAATGATTAGATGACGAATCAAGGCGATGAAAGTCTCGACAATGTAGTGGCTAGAAGGTAAAGGTTTCATTGACGTTCGGAAGTTCTTCGGTTTAAGTCAGCATCTGGTCAGCGATGTATCTTTGCCATAGGACTCAAAGCTCGACTCCTCCAACAATGACCGTTGAAGTCAAGATGACCAGCATGATGTTAGCTACAGGGTGTATCGAATAACCACTGTTCTATGCATGTATGAGTACGGCGCCGTACTTTTGTCGCAACTTTGGCCTGACCTTGACAGTTACTTTAATTATATTTGATTGACAGATGGTTCACATGTCTTCTAAATTGACAGACAACACACTTAAATGTAATTATTGACAGAAAATTTATATGTCTTCTGAAACGACAGACAACACATTAAAATTTAATTATTGACAGAGGGTTCACATGGCTTCTAAAATTGACAGACTACATCTTAAAATGTAATTATTGACAGATGACTTGTATGTCTTCTTAACTGACAGACGACACACTTGAATTAAATTATTGACAGATGATTCACAGATGATTCACATGTCCTCTGAACTGACAGATAAAACACTTAAATTAAATTATTGACAGATGATTCGCATGTCTTCTGAACTGACAGTCAAAACACTTTAATGTAATTATTGACAATTGATTGACACGTCTTCTGAACTGACAGTCAAAACACTTTAATGTAATTATTGACAATTGATTGACACGTCTTCTGAACTGACAGACAACACACTTCCATGCAGTTATTGACAGATGGCTCACATGTTTTCGCAACCGACAGACAACACACTTAAATGTAATTATTGACAGAGGATTCACATGTCTTCTGAACTGACAGACAACACACTTAAATGTAATTATTGACAGAGGATTCACATGTCTTCTGAACTGACAGACAACACACTTAAATGTAATTATTGACAGATAATTCACACGTCTTCTGAACTGACAGACAACACATTGTAATTATTGACAGATAATTCACATGTCTTCTGAACTGACAGACGACAGCTAATTCAAATGTCTTTTAAACTGATAGGCACTTTAATGTAATGATTGACAGATAATTCACATGTCTTCTGAACTGACAGACGACAGCTAATTCAAATGTCTTTTAAACTGATAGGCACTTTAATGTAATGATTGACAGATAATTTACATGTCTTCTGAGCTGACAGACAACACACTTAAATGTAAATATTGACAGCTAATTCAAATGTCTTTTAAACTGATAGGCACTTTAATGTAATGATTGACATATTATCAGCAAGTCTTCTAAACTGACATTCAACACTTAAATGTAATCCCATACCATACGGCTATTGGGATGTAAGACCTTAACATTGTCAAGGCAACGACATATAATGTCGGATGGACAGTTTCCTTCCTCTTCACCTTTTGTTCCAAGTAAATTCTTCTTCTTCTTCTTCTTCTTCTACTACTACTACTACTTCTTCTTCTTCTTCTTCTTCTTCTACTACTACTACTACTACTACTACTACTACTACTACTACTACTACTACTACTACTACTACTACTACTACTACTACTACTACTTCTTCTTCTTCTTTTTCTTTTTCTACTACTACTACTACTACTACTACTACTACTACTACTACTACTACTACTACTACTACTACTACTACTACTACTACTACTACTACTACTACTACTACTACTACTACTACTACCACTACCACCACAACTACTACTACTACTACTTCTTCTTCTTCTTTTTGTTCTTGTTTTTTCTTCTTTCCTCCTCCTTCGTCTTTTCCTACTACTACTAATACTTCTTCTCTTTTTGTTCTTAATTTTCTTCTTTTTCTTCTTCAAATGTCCTCGTAAGGAAAGTTTGCATGCTGAATTGTCGTTTACAGCTAGGCTGCGATCTGCGCTTTTCCCCTAAAAATCAAATCTGAGCAAATCCCCAATTAGTCGCCTTTTAAACATGTTTTCGAGGTTTACTGAGTCTTAATTTCTCCCCCTTTCCCCGCCCAAATGTGAATCCATAAACATTCTGACACGGAAAACAATTATGTTAAACCCACAAATGAAATACTTACATCCAAGAAGCGAAACAACAGCATCGTAGCAAAATAATCCAAAACACACCAAGAAATAATATCATCCAATTAGGTTTGGTCAGATTCCTGTGTCTACGGGCCATTATCCTTCATGGTGATTGTGTATCCACAGGATCGTGAGAAGGAGCATATATTTATTTTCTCAGATTGCTGACACACACAAGGAGTTGGGACATTAACAGAAAACTTCAGGCGGCATCTGCGTGTATATTTACCAACACTTATAACCACACCAAATTTCAGATTTAATCGCTCGGGTGAGAAAATACATGTTTAACCTGTCATTCACTAATTTTAGGTCAAAATATAACAAACCTAATGTCAGTCAAAAGGATGCACAACTAACTTAACTTTGACTTCTTAGAAGAGCTATTAATTTGTGATTTGTGTTGGAGCAGGTGAAATCGCGCTGTCCTTGTCAGACTGGTGGACTGGAGGTGCCGTCAAGCCACAGCCGTCAACTCCCGCTGTTTTCCTGGGCAAATCTTCGTCGCTGTTACACTGCGCTGAATTCACTGGAAACGTTCTTTGAAATCAAGCCTAAATGGTTTTAAGAGACGGCGCAATGGATGAATAGCTGGTCGTGTCCCAATACGGTCCCGTGTATTTCTAGCGGCTCACACTCAGGGTGAAAGGGGAGGTGCAGTTTTGTTGGCACTGAGCTCCGTGAAATAAAAGTGGCTATACTTCCTGGCTAGAAAGATTCTCAGAATATCTTAGACAAAGAAGAGGACAAATACTGACATCTTGAAAGATCTGAACATCAATTAAGATTGGCTAATGAACAGCATCCTGTCTCGGAAGCTGAAATATTTTAGTCATATCAAGCGCCACGAGGGATTGGAAAAAAATTCTAGTAGAAGGCATGGTACCAGGAAGGAGGGGCAGGGGCCGACCAGAAGGACGATGGGCACAGGTTATAAGTGACTCCTTGAGTATGAAAGTACATGAGGCGGGAGAACTGGCGAGAGACCGAGTTTCTTTCAGGCAGACTGTGATAAGAGCGACGATCTGCAAAGGACCTGCTACATGATGATGATGATGATATTTCCTGGCACGTAGTCACTAGCTCACTAGTTTACCTATCAGGTGTCAGAAAAATACATTAAGCTCATTCGTCTATCTATCTTTCAACAAGTGGGAGCTAGGTTGCGGTTGAGAGCCTCGGTGTTGGAGCGGCTAGACGCTTGGCTGCCGATCCGAAGGTCTTGGTTTCAGGTCCTGTCGGGAGCTGGACAGTTTCAAAAATGGTTTTGGCTCGCAAGTTAGCCCAGCGCTCAATGGGTACCAGGAAGTCCTTGAAGTAAAGGCGGCTGATGTAATGCTGAGCTTATCATCCACCTAATGCAGACTGGTCTAGCCCTATGTACCCAACACGGATCAAGGCGTGGAAAGAGGTCCTTTACTTTAGTTCGCTAGGTTATGGCTGGGACTAGGTGTAAGTTTGGTTTGGCGTTGAGGTTGATCAGGGTTGGGGTTGGGACACGGTTAGGATTAGCATTTGCATTATATGGCTAGCCTTAAGGGCTTCCCTCAAGGTTCCGTATTATGGCCACTACTTTTTATATATATATATATATATATATATATATATATACACTAGTCATGATAATTGTAATGAGTTGTAACGTGCCTTACAGAAAGAAATAGATACTTTTATAACATGTAGGGATGACCGCTCACAAATTAAGATAAACAGAGCTTTGGAGAATAGTGTGACGACTGGGAAGATCAACGGTAGGAGAGAGAGGCAGAAAAAAGATGACGGATATCGGGGTAACTAATCGAAAGGACAAGGGACCGAAAGCTAAAGATATTCGCGAACACCTACGTCATCGACAGAAAATGTTATGATGAGGATTTCTAAACGCATATTGACTATTATTTCATAATTTGAGAGCAACCTGAAGTATCTGGGAATTACATTTGACAGGAGCCTGTCCTTTAAGGACCATGTGGAGTTTTGTGACAAGATGCAAAAAAAAAAAAAAAAAAAACACTTAGTGCATTTAAGACTATGGCTGCAATTGACATAGAGCAGAGAATCCTTGCGATCAAGCCAGAGGGGATAAAAACATAGGTATACTTTAGAAAATGGGTTTAACAATTAAGGGTGTAAAAATTGATGAATAGTAGTGTTAACAAGTAACATTTACTGCAAGTTGGTAGACAACAACCTGGTTTAATTTATTGATTATAATCACCTGTTAACAAGCTGAAGCTGAGTGGTAGCTTTTTAAATTGTTAAAAAATTGACTAGTTAATAATAATATAAGTTGAAGTTGATTGGTAGCTTTTTAAATTGTTGTAAAATTGACTAGTTAATACAAACATAATATGCAGAGGTTGGTAGGAAGAGCGAAGACTTGTAATTATTGTTGAATAGAAATAGATTATAGCCGTCGATACAATGTGACCGTAGCACAGTGAATATCCTTCGGAAAGGTACCTGGCTACCAAGGTGAGGACTTGTGGAAGTATTTCATAAAAAATAAAAAAATAAAAACAGAAGAAAATGATGTACGAAGAAACCAGAGACTTTCAAAAGAGCACGAGATCCAGTTAAAACAGAAAAAAAGCTAAATTAAAAGGGAAAAAAAAAACTTGAAACAGAAAAAGAGGTAAAACGGAAAGAAACAGAATTAGGAGAAAACAAATACAGTAAGCATGGGATTTAAAGGAAAAGAAAATGCAGATAAATATGCAAGCGAAAAGAGAGAGAATATCGGTACAGCTAAAGAAACATGGTGGCACGTTGTGTCATCGGGTGTTTATCGCTTGTGTGATGTCCTAGTGGGGTAGAAAGTCACTCACTCACTCACTTTTCAGAAACATCTGACTTTCGAGCCGTTACAAATCTTTAATCAATCCCTGAACAGAATAGATTAGATTTTAAAAACATTAGGGCACGGATTAGGAAGCATTATAACGTTCACGAACAGGTTATCGGAAAAGGTTTCTTGATTTAAAACAAAAGAATAGTCAGCCATTCACTATCTATTAGTCAGAAGTACAGAATACCTTTAAAAAGTGGATCGAGGCGGCAAATATTAAGAACGATTACAGATTACTTGTCGAACTACTCTTGAGAAGTCAGATATTAGAGTCCTTCCCAGGACTGATGTCTACATTTCTGAGGAAAAAAACCCACCTTTAAATCTAAACCACCTTGAACAGATAGGAGAAAACTATTATGAGGCAGATCTAGAATTTTTTACGTCTAACTGAAATCACTGAGGTTGGAGCAGCAGCCTACTCTAGACAATACAAACAAAACAGCAAGGCAAATACCGCAATTATAAAAAAAAAATAATTATTGATTATTGAGTGTAAATATTGTAATAGAAAACACAAAAACGATTCCATCTGCAGTAAGAGCCCCGAATATGAGAACAGAAATAAAGAACTCCTAGCTAGGAGAGAGAACAAGTTGAGTAGAAAAAACAATGCAGTAAAATGCTTCTTATTTAATTGCTATAATTATGTACGCTCCCAGTTTAAGAAACAGTTTTCAAAGTGGCCCACGTGGCATATGAAACAACAGACGATGAGTCGTACACTGAGCAAGCTGATGCTAAATCTGTTGAATTATATAAGACAAAGAAAAGATGTCAAACTTGTATAAATTTTCAATACGAGGAGAACTTACCATGTGGACATTTAGCACTTATTCAGAACGCCTGCAGGGTGGCACATAGCTGGGGCAATCTGAAATTGCATAAGGGCAAATTTAAAGGCAGGCTGTCCCTGTGCTCGGGTACAGTAGGGCTACTATCTCGGGTATTTACCAAAGGGTGGTCAGGTCAGTAAAAAATGACAGAAATATTTGATTTGCCCTACTTTTGATGGTGAAATAGAGAGGGATAGGGTAGTCAATAATATATTAACAAGAACTCCTGACAAAGAAAATGTTATAAGGGTTGCAGTACTACAAGCACCGTGTGTAAATTTGATTTTGGGGAATAGAAATGACCTAAATGATGTAACAGTGGAAGACGTTGAAAGATGGGAAAAAGAGGTCTTCCAATCATGAGTGGGTGAGAGTATGAAAGAGATCCTTTCAAACCCCAAAGATATTGTAAACACAGCGGCAACAGAAGAATATATGCGAACATACAAGAAGAGTGACAGTTCCCCCCCCCCCCCCCCCCCCCCCCCAAAAAAAAAAGAGAGAAAAAAAAAAGAACGAGAGCCCGGAAAAGAGACAGAGAAGAATGCAGGGTAAGAGACACAAGTTGATTGTGGACGAAATGGGAATTAGGATAGACAGTTGTGTCGTGGAGTGAACAGCTAAACCTACACTATTGAATTGTCGTGACGCTGATATCCCCAGCGGGCACGTCACATTTCAAATGTAAACCCGTCCGGGGGGTGGGGGGTATATAGTCCCTCATATTAATATATACCTCGATCTGGTGAAATAAAAATTTCTAGACCCTCTAGTTGTTTTGAGAAGTCTACATTTTCAAACTTACATCTGTGGGATAGATATTTCTGGAATTTATTCAAAAATTCCTGTATACCTTTTTACTCCTTGGGCACGAATACATGACTTCTTTTCTAAAGACGCCAAGCGGAATCTGGGGCGGGCATTTTTTTTTTTTACCAGACCTCTGAGGTGTCGGGAGACAATTTAATTCTCTCATTAAACTTTGGCGCAATCTTTAAAGGATTCCTAAGCTTGGGTAAGTTGATTATAGTTTACGAGAAACATGATATATGTCTCCTTAAAGTTGGCCACTGCTACAGGGAGGGAAGATTCGGCTGTGTGACCGCACAGAACTAGGCCGTTCTTGGTATTCAGACACTCCAGCCCCTTAAATCAAACCTTTCTCTTCGCAGGTTAAATAGTTTGTGCTCTACATGACACACACCATTGTAAAGATATTAAACCCAACAAGTTAATTATTCTCTAACCAGACAACGGCGTTTGTGTCGACTAGCAGACATATGTAAACTGGGTCAGCCTTCAGCCGGCTAGATGCTGTGACATCAGAAGCTAGGCACTCTGAGTCAGAGGTTAATTTTAGCACGACAATATTGGGTGTGCAGTGGGCAGATTGTGGAGATATGAAATATATACATGTACGAACGGGATATTATGTATGTCTGCTGGTGCAAATGGGAAGGTGGAGAGAGGATGATCTATGTGTAGTAGTGTCTATCTATCTCCACCATGTACCTTGTCTTCTATCTGGTTACTGACTTACAGACAGATAAATGAAGGGGACATTGTCTCCTGTTCTTGAGAGTATACTCTGAGAGACTGAGAAAGGTAGCGGGAGATTAGTTGAGCTGGTGTGTGAATCTTAAGATGATTACTAATTCTGAGTTCTTTCCTGACAGGATGAAACCTCCTTAGAAGTCAGGCAGACGAATCACAGTCGAGCCAACAATCACCAACCCATTCATACCTATCACCAAACCTACCCAAAGTCCTACCGATTGTTGTCACAACTTCAACATGGCAGGAGCTTGTGTGTGAGTTCCAGTGGCTGAGAGATAGTATTGCAGGCCACCTGTGTCATCAATCCAAGGAATCCTTCTTCAGGAGCTTTGTTGGGCTCCAGTGCAGTTCCTTTGTCCTCATATGTGAGACGATCAGTGTTTACCAGATCAACCCGAGGCAAAGCGATCTATTGAGTCAGCCGGTTCAAATCACCATGGACTGAGGGGAGCAGTGACCTACCAGACTGGATAAGTAACATCTGAGATGACATACATGCTCTCTTTACATGGCTATCTATGATTCACTATGATGATTCATGTACCCCAGGAACTGTGTCTGACTGTTTCAATATCATCGCTGTGACGTTAAGTCCTGAACTCCATTCACTGGAAACCATCTTGATTGTCTTTATATATATATATATATATATATATATATATATATATATATATATATATATATATATATATATATATATATATATATATATATATATACATATATATATATTGAAAGTATTACATCCATTCTGAAAATTTCATGGCTGACTTGGGTGTCCCTGTTTCACCGTTCTAACTGTCTAGCTTTTATGTTTGTGTGATTAATGAGTGTAGCTGTGTTAACATGGCTATGATAGTATACTATCATAACCTGGCAATCTTTTTAGAGTAGTGGTGGTGTCCAAGTGTGCCTAGGAATATTAGATATTCTGTAGTGCCAAAGCTTGAGTTGCCCTACTCCTGAAATAAGTTGAGAGTATATTGGCCACGGGATCTCCCTTAGACCAATGCGAGCCGACGCCTCAACATTATTATTTTAGAGTGCTGTTGGTTCTTAAGGAGCAATCCTTAAATCAGGCACGCGACACGAGCGGTATGTGACAAGTTGTAGCAAAAACCAACTAAGAACACAGAAAAATGAAAAGAGTGAAAGGAGATTGCACGTGAGTAATCGGTATACAAGAATAAAAAGTAGTTTGGCAACAAAAGTAATGTAGCTTTGTCAAAAAGCGACAGTCAAACCACGGGTATTCGTAAACAGTTAGTGCCTGGGCGGCAGGGTGGTGTGGGTCGAGCGACGCTTGGGACCAGTAGCTGAGAGAATCAACCTGGGGTCGACCAGTGATGAAGGCAGAGCCGCCTACAAATTGCTTAAAAAGCCCAGTCTCAAAAGTCAAGAGCAAGCGTCGATGAAAATCCCTGTCATCCAGAAACTGTGGAAGATGCGACTAGGGTGCTAATCAAACCGATTCCGCGCGCCTGTGTGCGAGGAATGCAGGGCCAACAACTCTATGGAACACTTCCTGCTGAACTTTAAAACCTTCAACCTAGAAAGACAAGAGCTCGTACTACACTTTAGAGCAAGAAACAAACTAATGACTATTGAAAACTGCCTCAGCGTGTGCACTGAGGACCAGACCCGACGACTTGTCAAGCAGTTCATATCTAGAACAGGGAAAGCGATCTGAGAGCCACCCCTCAACCCAGACGAGCGGCTGCACAACCTGATGTGACCTGACCAGATCCTGCGAGTACCAGTGACACCCGTCAGAACAAGTTATCCTTCCCTCTCATTCTCCCGATCTCACTTTATGTCTTCTGAAGCATTCCAGCACTCTCCTATGCTACTTCCACTGTCTCTGCCCCATTGGCAAATAACAGCGTAAATGCTAAAGAGGTAACACAGGTTGTCGCAATATTGGTGGGGAAATTATTTGATTAAAATTGATCGCGTGTGCAACTGCTGATCTTGTAATGACTTCTGCTACCACCAATGATGAACTGCATTTCTAACGTCGGACTAAATGTGTTAGCACTTCGGATGGCTACCATATGCTTTTAATGCGAGTGTATGCTAGATTTGCTGAGGCAGCAGTTTGTCAGTCTTTCCACAAGGGACTGTGATAAACATTCTGTGTGTTTTTCGTTGGCACAGGAGCGGAGCAAAGATGGGATGACCCGTTTGCTATGAAGCTGAAATTAAAATTGCCAGATTACCAGATTACTCGGGGATTCCAGTCTCTCTTACGCCACCCTACACCACATATGCTAACAATGCCTTTCAGTCTTATTTTAGACCACGGGACCTCAACCCACCAGAAATACTAGCGTATGGAACCCATCTCTCTCAAGCTATCTGTCGCTCCTATTCTTCCGACCTAACTATCAAATCTTCTGGCACATTCGAGCAAATTAGCTCTCTCATTTACAGCCCATCTTTACTCCACTACTTCACCACACTGTTTTTAAAAAAACGGGCTGATCACAACAGATTGTGGTGGCCCTGGTTGTCCTGAAAAGGAACATTGTTGGAGACGGCTGATCTGGTGTTTGTTTGGCTTTTTCTGGCGGCTTTACAGAATGGTAACCCAGCAGGCAATAGGCACCAGCACAGCAACCAGCACGAGGTAAACCAAGCACCAGCAACAATCAGCTAAAGCCCACAGAAATTGATGCTAAGAGAACTGGACCAGACCAGACCCAAAACCCCAAGTACCACACCGGACTTATGAAGACAAAGAACAAGAATATCAGGTGTGACTTCACACCACAAAGAATAGGAAACCAAATAAGATAGCCAAGGAACTTCAATTTATATAGCAGGCCTCCGAGCTGCTGGAAAAGGATCAAGTTTAGAATTTTTGTTGAACAACTGGAACTGAAAATTGGCAAACGTTTGTCAATTGATAGTCATATTAAATTGCGGATCAGGCTCAAATGTCAGTCAGTTTGGTATCAGCATGTCATAATCAGCTGATCCCCACTGTGAATTAATGAGACTCAGCCCCTGGCCGGAAGATTTGTTCGCTTAGCTACATGAACATTTCCTGCAGGTGGTATCTTGCAGTTCAGTCCCACAACCTAACAGCAATGTTCTAAGTGTCTGAACATCGAATGTATTATTATGTGACAGACAAGGTTCAAAAGTTTCACTGTCACATGTACTAAGTGACAGACAAGGTTCAAATGTCCTCTACCACTGGCCCCACTCGATCGGGACCAAAAGTCTGACCCGTCCTAGTTTGACGGACAAGGCTCAGATGCCTGACCGTCAGATGTCTGACTGTTTGATGGACAAGGCTCAGATGTCTGACAATCAAATGTCTGACTGTTTGACGGACAAGGCTCAGATGTCTGACCGTCAGATGTCTTACTGTTTGACGGACAAGGCTCAGATGTCTGACGTCTTACTGTTTGATGGACAAGGCTCAGATGTCTGACCGTCAGATGTCCTACTGTTTGACGGACAAGGCTCAGATGTCTGACCGTCAGATGTCTTACTGTTTGATAAACAAGGTTCGGATGTCTGACCATCAAATGTCCTACTGTTTGACGGACAATGCTCAGATGTCTGATCGTCAGATGTCTTACTGTTTGATGGACAAGGCTTGGATGTCTGACCATCAAATGTCCTACTGTATGACGGACAAGGCTCAGATGTCTGACCGTAAATCGTCCTACTGTTTGACGGACAATGCTCAGATGTCTGACCATCAGATGTCTTACTGTTTGATGGACAAGGCTCAGATGTCTGACCATCAAATGTCCTACTGTTTGACGGACAAGGCTCAGATGTCTGACCGTAAATTGTCCTACTGTTTGACGGACAATGCTTAGATGTCTGACCATCAAATGTCCTACTGTTTGACGGACAAGGCTCAGATGTCTGACCGTAAATTGTCCTTCTGTTTGACAGAAAAGTTCAAATGTCTGCCACCACTGGCCCAACTCTTCAGAGGGTCGGGAATAAATGGAGAAGCCATGTCTGGTGCATACTCTTCCTATACTGTTGTGCTAAATGTCATATTACAACAATGTTAAAGATGAAGAGGATGTACCTATTTGTGTGGTCATCAAAGTCCAGGAGATGCAGTCTGCTCCATGTTGATATCCAGAGGGTGCAGCCCATGATCAGTAGGGATCAACATACAGACATGTGCAGCACATTGACAATTACTTGGGTGTGCCCAGGACCATGTGTCAGCTCTGCATTTATGGAATGGGGATGGTGGGGAATGCCTATGATCTGCCTCTCCTTTCCACTGAAGGCTGGCAAGTTTACATGTGGTAGACACCTGTAGATAAAGGGACAAAGATGACACTACACAGACAAGGATACACCATGTCCTCACAAAACCAACTGGGAAGCCTAACCCAGTGAACAACTGTCCGCTGAAGTCAGATATGTCAGCCGAAAGTCATCAATATTGCAGCTATGCTGTAAACAGCCACCACACCACCAGTCACCCGAACCAATGATGATGTAGTAGTAGTACTATTATCTCCTGTCTTCTCATCTACTTCCATTGAACTCGTTCGTCTATTTAGTATAGTTTGCAATATTCTATATAATTGTAAATTTATATCACATCTAGATATAATGTGCTGTAGAAACCACAGCTGCAATGAAACACTTGGTAATGATGTATACAAGTTCAAACCTTATAAATTAACAAGGCAGCTGAGTGTCACAACAAAACCTTTATTAGCATGGAAAATGTACACTAACTAGTATATGTTTAGAAAAAAAAAGACAATACTGTTCACATGTTTACATTCAAATATATGATTGTCTGAAGCAGCTTTTGTTTTTAATAATGATTAGGAATACAAAAAGTAATGGAAATATTTGTATATTTTATTGTACATTTTTTATTTAACAAGCTAAATTTGGTGTTTATTTTAATTTCTTTATTAAGGATATGCTATGGCAGTCACTCAAGGCCTAGAAGCAAGGTCCATAGTTGACTGATGACATTTATCGATGACTGTTCCAGAAAAATGGATAGTATCAATAAATCTCTGGATCTAATTAATTTAGTAAAGATCTCTCATCATACACTCAGTGGTCTTCAAAACCCACTGATGTTATATTTTGGAAAAGCTTTTTTTTTTTTTAATATAAGCCGGGGCTCTTGAGATTACTGGGGAAAAAACAAAGGACATGATTTCACAGGTATTGCCTAATGGAAAAGATGGGATTTCCAATAAATACTGACCATACAAAAATTCTGTATGTGAGGATAAGCAAAAGTGGTGTGGTATAAAACAGAGAGTTGCACAGTATTCCAAATGCCTCTTGATCTTTAAAAAAAAAAAAAAACACTAAAAATATGACGTGGAATGTTAGAGAAAACATTTAAAAACAACAACATGATCCTTTTCAGATCAGAAGAATAGAAACACCTGAACGTTGATATGCTAAAGACATATACTACTATCAACAACTTAAACTGGAATCAGGAACCTAACAATATCAATGCAGCAGCAAATTAATTACAAAACTGTTATCCTGATGCAAACAGGAACAAAATTATTAACATTTTTTTACTCCTGCACTTTATCCTTTATTGCAGGACAGATCCTACACCAGTCCATTCTATATTTATATATAAAGGATCCACCATACAAGGTCTGACAATTAAGTAATGAGACTAATTCCATAAAAATTAAAAAAATCAACTGTTGAAGATATAACCTGAATCTGATTATAAATGGTCTCTCTATTAACACCAGATTCATCTGCCATCATCCTCACAGTAAAACAATGATCTTCTTGTATCCATTCTCTGACTTTTGCAATAAGTTCATCATTACAAACATAAATTTAGCATCCAGGTCTAGGTGCACTAGTAGTCATTTCCACACCACTTTTGAATTGTGAGTACCACCTGAAAATCTTTGCACAAGATGAACAATTATCCCCATAAACTTGTTGCATCAATTCAACTGTTTCAGTGGTGCTTTTCTCCCCCGTGTGGGTTCCGGGGCCCCATTTTAGGGGAAAACAAGAATAGACCCACTGCCTACCCAAAAGCATGTCGTAAGAGTCGACTAATTGGGGAGCTTCCTTTGAAGTCGGAGTGCATCTGCCGGAGAGGCAAGGAACCAACAGTCTGTATTCAAGAGAATGAGATTTGTAAAACTGATGCACACGCAACACTCATGTTCTGGAGCAGGACTGCAGTTCAGTAGTGGACGAACAACCAGAACTTTCCGCCAGAGTGTACAGCTGGTGAACGTGAAGAAGAAGAAGAAGTGGTGCTTTTTCTGAGTTTTAAAAATAATTTAATGTTAGCTTTTTGCTCAGTGCTGATTATGTAACAGTTCACCTCTGACTAAGTCTACAAAATTGTTTTCTGCTTATCTAGCAGCAATGAGAAGTTGCCAGATCACAGATGAATGTTGCATCTTTAGATTCCATGCTTTGCTTCATAGATAGCATTTTTGTCTTGGCCATTAAAAAATCAGTCTCATTAATTGTCAGACCTTGTATATCTCATAATGTCAGAAGACAGCCTACTCCTTCAGCTAACAACTCCTTCAATAAAAATATTTAAGATTATGTACTGAGAGTATTTTGTTTCTTAGCTGTATAACATTGCAAACATGATCTTATGATCAAATACAGTAATGACTTGAGCTCCATTAAAATGAGCTAAAAATAATTACACAAATAAACAATTTAATAGCTGAATGTGAGAATAATAATTCACTGTAAATCACACAACACATTCCTTGAAAATACTGTTTCTTGGACTCAGCTTAAGACAATATTATTCCCCCCCCCCCCCTCCCCCAATACATAATTTGCAAATGTTTTGATTAAAGTGTAAATTTACAAATGAGTGCAAAAACTAATACCACCTCTCCTCATCATTTTTTTTTTTAACTTGCTAAGTTGTGCTGGTTTTCATGGTAGGCAGTGTAAGCATATATCATATAAATACTACTGGGCTGTCTCTTGTATATCCCAGATGGTTCTAAACCACTTGGTGGCAAACATGTTTGACAAGCTGGCTGTTGTGAGGGCTCTTAGGGAGTGATTGAACAGTGCAGAGGCAGAGATAAATCATTACGGTGTGGAGAGAATGGTGCTGCGAGGAGTTACAAGGGGATCTGGCCAGTGCTCAATACTCAGGGGAAAGGCCGGATGGACATAGACTCAGACAGTTACAGGTGCCATTGGATTTGGAACTCTTTAACTGCTGCTGAAGATGGGGACGCAGCTCTTACGGGGGTGTCCTGAGTGCTGTAATGGCAATTCTTAATTCATTGTTCAACAATGTACACCCCAGAATTGCCCGCATGGCTTCATTTTGTATGCATTTGTAAGCATTCCAAGTCCATAATCTATTACCGATAAGATCACAAGCTGAAATATTGTGAATAGCATTCTTTGTTCTATGACCATTGCTGCCATATTGGGGCAGATAGGCTCAAAGTTCAAGCAAAGTCATATCTCAGAGTAGCTACAGACAAGAAGCACCTCCTGTATGAAGCCCTAGGTGAAACTAAGGGTCACAGACTGAATTGAGGAAGGTCTTGGATGGTGGAGGCTGAAGACACCATTGGACATGTGTGCAGGCTTGATAAATGTGAGCCAGAAGAGGAGTGGGTCAAAGTGTCCGAGCAAGAATCAGATTTGTGTAAGGTTCTAAACACTTGAGGTCATGAGTGCAGGGACTGGACAGCTGGTGCTGCAGAATCAGAAGTTTAACAAATGATTCATAATTCCTGACCAGGTGATGTGATTATCTTTAAAGAGAGGCAGATGAAGAGCAAAAGCGAATGGATGCCTGGCTTATAATATCTCTGTCTACTTTGAGAATAGAGTTGGAGGCAGTCACTGCTGCCTTCCGATGGCTTGAGATCAGGATCCTCACCAGTATTATGGAGTTTGTGCACTGCGCTGAGATTCTTAGGAATTGGGCTTGGATTAAAAGTAGAACGGAGCACTTATGGATTACTACCCTTGTGCCATGATGTTGATCGGTTGTTTAAATTTCACCTAAGCAAACATCACTTCATAGGTCCCAGCATCCTTTGGATATTTTCTCCAAGTCCTATGCCGGTGTGTTGCGAAATGAAGAGGCAGACAGACCAGCCGGTTCTTCACCACTTGGTGGTGAACTGATGTGTGACAAACTAAATGTTGTAAGGGCCCTTTGAGAGTGAGCAAACAGTGCAGAGGCACAAACAGAACATTACAGTCTGGGGAGAATGCGCTGCGAGGAGTTACCAGGGGATCTGGCTGACACTCAGCACTCAAGGTAAAGGCAAGACAGATATAACAGTCAAACAGTTACTGGTACTATCAGAACTGGAATTTTTTGTTTGCTGCTGAATGGGGACGGAGCACTTATAGGAGTGTCCTGAGTGCTGATATTTCGATTCTTAATTCACGATTCATAATAGGCAATTGTAGAGTGTTTTATTAATACTTTCACATAAATGCAATATTTTTACAACAAATTTAATATCAACATGAGAAAATTTCATGTCTATAGTTTTAAAAACAATGTTACAAATGCAAAAATAAAAACAATAAATGCAGAAGGATTTCTGGCTGGACCATCACTCAGAATGTCTGTTGTTTCTGTGTTGATTTGAATCTGACCATCTGAAAGGGGAACAAATTTAGTCAGGCCAGATCAGAGCAATCATAAATTAATTTGTACACATTAATTCTTACTGAATGACTGACCATAGTGGCTAATGATAGTGCTCGCAGCAGAAAACATTCTTGTGTCATAGAGCAGCTTTGAATTCTTGGTAATGCCCAATTTTTTTTAAAAACTTTTATGAACACCTGGCCTGTTACAATAAGTCTATGACAGTAGAAAACATGCTAGGAAAATATAGCTCTAAAGGTTTTTTTTTTTTAAACTGTGTGAGGATATGGGAACCTAACACTTGTCTTTGTTGTACTATAGCAGTGTACAATGGCTCTCTCATGGTAATGTTTTATCATGCACCTTTGAATTGTGACAATGAATTTGCATTTTCTTTAAAGAAGAAGGATACAGAGATGCAAACTATTTTCCATATGCCGATTTTTTGTAATAAGACTGGCATATTTATGTAACATTTTTGAAAAGCTGAATTATCTTAATTGCTCTGCATGGAAAAAATATGGACCTTTTGAAATCCAGCGAAAAAATATCAGCTTTAAAAAAAAAAAATCAAATTATGGAAAAGAAAATTCAATAAAGATGCAGGCAAAGATTGTTTTCCAATATTACAGCAAATTTTGACATCAAATGAACTCGATCTTTCTTGAGATATAAAATCCATGCTTGGGGAGCATTTATCACAGCTAATGATCTGGTTTGAGAAATATTTTCAAAATGAAATAAGTTTGCATCGAATCAAGATACATTTAACGCTAGTGCTCCCTCTCAATTTACTTTGAAAGCAAAATTTGACAGCATGGAAATGACAGAATTTTGGATTTCAATAAAAGATGACTATTCCCTTCTAAGTGATAAGGCTCAGTAGATTTTAACTCCATTTTCGACGTCGTATTTGTGCAAAGCTGGGTTTTCGGCGGTCGCTGTAATAAAAAGCAAGCATAGAGCAAAAATCAATGTGGAGAAGGAAATAAGGGTGGCCGTGTCAAGTTTGATTCCATGATTCGAGAAAATGTGCAGTGATTTACAGGCTCATTCATCACATTGTCCTCCTCTAGCATACCAAGTCCCTCAGGTTCACTGCTGTAGATGTCAACCACCTGCTGCAGATGTCAACCACCTGCTGCAGATGTCAACCACCTACAGCAGATGTCAACCACCTGCTGCAGATGTCAACCACCTACAGCAGATGTCAACCACCTGCTGCAGATGTCAACCACCTACAGCAGATGTCAACCACCTGCTGCAGATGTCAACCACCTACAGCAGATGTCAACCACCTGCTGCAGATGTCAACCACCTACAGCAGATGTCAACCACCTGCTGCTGTCAACCACTTGCTGCAGATGTCAACCACCTGCTGCAGATGTCAACCACCTGCTGCAGATGTCAACCACCTGCTGCAGATGTCAACCACCTGCTGCAGATGTCAACCACCTGCATTCATCTGTCATTGCTTTTCTTTCCATCGGGTGACTCTAAGTGTTTATTATATCTTTCTATTGTCTTTTTGGTCTGCCTTAATTATATCTTTCTATTGTCTTTTTGGTCTGCCTTAATTATATCTTTATATTGTCTTTTTGGTCTATCTTAATTATATCTTTCTATTGTCTTTTTTAGCAAAATTCTTTTACGAATTATCATGAAAAGGATTGAAAGGAAACTACAATATGAGCTAGATGAAGCACAAGCGGGTTTCAGACAGGGTAGGGGAACTAGGGATCACATCTTTAACATGAGAATAATTTTTGAAAAATGCAGAGAATACAACAAAGATCTTCATGCTTGTTTTATTGATTATAGCAAGGCATTTGATTGTGTCCAGCACCACAAATTGTGGACTATTATGAAAAGTATGGGGTTTCCAGCTCATTTAGTGCATTTAATTGAAAATCTTTATCATGAACAACAAGCAGCCATCAGAGCAGCTGGTGAAATATCTGATTGGTTCGAGGTGCAAAAGGGGGTGAGGCAGGGGTGCATTCTCTCACCATACTTATTCAATATATATTCAGAAAATATAATGAGAAATGTCAAAAATGACCAGACTTGTGACAGTTATGATCCGCTCAAAATTGGTGGCAACCCTATTCCGGAACTCCGCTACGCAGATGACACAGTCCTCCTTTCGAACAGCGTAAAGGGAATCGAAAATTTAATATTGTCTGTCCAAAAGCACAGTGAAGATCAAAATCTGTTCTTGAATTTAAAGAAAACGAAAATAATGTCTACAGATAAAACTGGCTGTCACCCAAAAATAACAATAAATAATGAAGAAATTGAAAATGTCACAAACTTTGAATATCTAGGATCTATAATAAACAGCAATTCAGATTGTTCAACAGAAATTAAAAGGAGGATGGCCTTGGCAATGCAAAGATTGAACAGCCTTAAAAGTCTATGATTAAGCACCAGCAAGGAGATAAAAATTAGAATTTTGAGAGCATGCATCTTCCCTGTAGCTACATACGGATGTGAGTCATGGACTATCTCTCAGTCCTTAAGAAAGAGAATAGGGGCTTTTGAGCTGAAATGCTATAGAAAGATTATCAGAATATCTTGGACAAAAAAGAGGAGAAATATTGACATCTTAAAAGATATGAACATCAAGGAAGACTGGCTAATAAACAGCATCCTTTCTCGGAAGCTGAAATATTTTGGTCATATCAAGCGCCACGACGGATTGGAAAAAACTATAGCAGAAGGCATGGTACCAGGAAGGAGGGGCAGGGGCCGACCGACACGAAGATGGGCACAGGATATAAGTGACTCCTTGAGTATGAAAGTATATGAGGCAGGAGAACTGGCAAGAGACTAAGTTTCTTTCAGGCAGACTGTGATGAGAGCGACGTTCTGCAAAGGACCTGCTACATGATGATGATGATGATTGTCTTTTTGGTCTATCTTAATTATATCTTTCTATTGTATTTTTGGACTGCCTTAATTATATCTTTCTATTGTCTTTTTGGTCTGCCTTACTTGTATCTTTCTATTGTCTTTGTGGTCTGCCTTAATAAAATCTTTCTATTGTCTTTGTGGTCTGCCTTAATTATATCTTTCTATTGTCTTTTTGGTCTGCCTTAATTATATCTTTCTATAGTCTTTTTGGACTGCCTTAATTATATCTTTCTATTGTCTTTTTGGTCTGCCTTACTTGTATCTTTCTATTGTCTTTGTGGTCTGCCTTAATTATATCTTTCTATTGTCTTTGTGGTCTGCCTTAATTATATCTTTCTATTGTCTTTTTGGTCTGCCTTAATTATATCTTTCTATTGTCTTTTTGATCTGCCTTGTGGTCTACTCCCATTCAACTCTTTTGTGGATGCAGTTTTTTTATCCTTCCATTCATCACTGTATATTAGCTCTCCTGATGCTAGTAATGAGTGGTGATTTAAACAGACCACGCATTTTGTTGTTACTTTTCACTCTCCATTCTCTGCTGCTTGCATCTTTGATGGGTCAGAAGATTTGCTGTAAAACACTGTTCTCAACAGTTTGTAGTAAGGCTCTGCTGCTTTAAACAATTTTGCCAGTGTTGAACATGAATAATTAAAATCAATATGTTTTTACAACACCTCTGAACACAAGTGAAAAGAATAAAGATACAAATAACAGCTGAATACTTTACTGAAAATATTAGATCATATGCAGTGGTGGTAGCAATTTAATTACAGAAATGTCCATCCTGGAAAAAAAATTAGGGTATAGTTTTTTTTTAAGTTAAATGTTTTTATCACTATATATGAAAATATAATAAAATATATTACCTCCTACAGTGAAATAAACAGTTGGAGAACTCCGCTTTCCTTGTCCACCTTTACTGTAACCATACACTCTCAGTTCATACAATTCACTGGAGCTCAAGTTGCGAATCACCCCTGTACTTGTCTTACCAAAATCAACCTCTCTAGCACTTAAAATGTTCTCATTTGATTTCCAATACTGCACCTGTTAAAAATTAATAACAACATTAAAACTATACAATGCTCATGCATGTTTTTGTTTCTCACCAAAAAAAAAACCACATTAGAACATCCATTTTGGATCATATACAAGCTTGTTTAATCATTATAACTTCATCAACTTCCTTTTTTGATGTTAAGTGTCGAGGGAAGGACGGTCTGCAGTCTAGCATCTGATGGGAAGCACTGGCAACTGTCATTCGATGAGAAGGCATTTCAACCAACACCACTTGAGTGCCAAGATGTCAGTTTGTCAAGATTTATTTTTTGGATCGATAGATGGGTTTCAAACTCTCCGAGCTGCTATCTAAAGGTTTAAAATACAATCCAGCAGACCAGCGAGGTAGATCCCATCACCTCATTCAGGTTTAAAAACAAAAAATAAAACATTATAATTAGGGCACCTGTAATGGCTACACCAACAGGGTGCAACCTGCAGTACTATATGGGTAAGGAAATAGCCGTATGGGCAGTGGTCACTCCCCCCGAAGGTGTCTCCGCCTTGCTGGGAGGGGGGGGGGGGGTGCTGTGTTTCTCAACGATCCTGAGAATTATACTGGCTGTTGTGTAGCTACCAGCAGGGCCTCCCGAGCCAGAAAGGTCAAAGGGTAGAGAACCGAAAAAGAGACACTGAGTCGTCCTGGTAATCCTGGTTGGAGTCTGAAGCGTAGAGCCGACACCCTCACCTTCATTAAACTTCATTTCAACATGAAACAGATACCTAAGCCTCCATTTCAGCTGGAACGTTATAGTACTTCTGAGAGTAGGAACATGGAATGTACACACCCTTTTTGAGCTGGAGCCGCTTAAGAACTGACCCGTGAGTTATCAGAATACAGAATTACATAGCAGCATTTCAAGAAACAAGGTGGCCAGGACAAGGTACCACAGGGAAAAATGAAATGATCATAGTATACCCAAAAAAAACACTCAAAAGAGTCATGAACTAGGGACAGGATTTGTCATCATGAAAAACTTCTGTGGGTATTATACATTTTAAGTTGTTTATGACAAGATCATTAAGTTACGAATAAAAATAAAATGGAGAAATATCACGGAGATTAATGAGCATGCACCCACTGAAGATAAAGAAGATGATATTAGATAAGATTAATAAGAGCTTGAGAATATCACAGATGAAACTCAAAAACAGGACGTATAGATTCTTAGGAGATTTCAATGCAAAAACACCAATAAAAATTTAGCAGGCATGGAAAACATACATACAAATTCAAACATAATGAATGGATATTAATCAGCTTCGTAGTAGCCAAAGGACTACAAAAAAGCAGCACCAGATTTAAAAAAAAAATGTACATTAACAAACTTGGCAATCATGTGACAAGAAAACTTATAATCAAACAGATCACATTTTGATAAATAACAAGAAATGCATCAAACATAACAGATCAAATTTGGATAAATAACAAGAAATGCATCAAACATATAAGTTAGAATGCTTAACTAACAACGATTGTTTGAAAGAAGTGAATGAAAGTAGATTTCTATATACAACAATAAGAGGGTGACAAACACTGTTTTTTGGCCACGTAATGAGAAGAGAGGTATTTGAAAACATCGTAACAACTAAAACAAAACAAAAATCAGTGGAAAGAGGTTTAGGGGCAGACAAAGAGAGATGATGCTGGATGGGCTGAAATGATGGCATGGAGGGATATCATTAAGAGAGCTGTTCCAAGCAGCCAGGGATCATGATCTGTGAAGATGTGTGAGCACCTACACTTAGCAGCACATGATGATGATGAATGTTACGTTTACTTTGATGTTGTTAATCAGAATATTTGAGTATGAAGAGAAACTTGGCCTCAAAAGCACAATGTGGGAAGCCATGAAGGACCTGCAACTGACACGGAAATTCATACAGGCAGCACACCTGACGGTCTGACCTGAGCATATGGAACCGATACAAAAGAGGAAAACGAATATTTGAGCAGCAATATTTAACTTCATTAAACATATAACTTAATAGTGAATTTACAGACCTTGTAACCCTTCAAAGGTTCTTCTCTGATTTGTGTACTAATGCCTCTAAAGTTGACACGAACACCAAAACCTTCTATGGAATACACATGAACCTCAGTTGGGTACTGGCTGGGAACTAGGGAAAAAATACATTTGAAGATTTTAAATGGATATAATTATTATAAAAAATATTTATAACAACTACTTTAAATCACATGGTAAATATGGTTCTAAATATCTGATGATTTTAAGTAAAGAAAATAATACTATGGTGATAAACACACACAAACCAAATGTTTACAGAGTGTAGAGAAAGGTGATAAACAAACACAAACCAAATGTTTACAGCGTATAGCGAAAGCTTTTCTCTTTGATTTAAATTAATACTCTAGTTAACTAATTAACTGAAGCGCATTAAATAAGAAGGTGTCTTAGTAAAGATTTCTGCTTTAGAAAATGTCCCTTTTGTATTATGTCATCAACTATCTCAAGCCAAGTCATTTTATATTTATTCAGGATTCAGCTCGGTGTGTGAAGATTAGATCTGTTAAGCACTTAGGAACTTTCTCACCTACAGAGGCAAAGACACATCACTTGGAACATTCTCAAAAACTCTCTCACCTACAGTGGCAAAGACACATCACTTGGAACATTCTCAAAAACTCTCTCACCTACAGTGGCAAAGACACATCACTTGGAACATTCTCAAAAACTCTCTCACCTACAGAGGCAAAGACACATCACTTGGAACATTCTCAAAAACTCTCTCACCTACAGAGGCAAAGACACATCACTTGGAACATTCTCAAAAACTCTCTCACCTACAGTGGCAAAGACACATCACTTGGAACATTCTCAAGAACTCTCTCACCTACAGTGGCAAAGACACATCACTTGGAACATTCTCAAAAACTGTCTCACCTACAGTGGCAAAGACACATCACTTGGAACATTCTCAAAAACTCTCTCACCTACAGTAGAAAGGACACATTACTTGGAACATTCTCAAAAACTCTCTCACCTACAGTGGCAAAGACACATCACTTGGAACATTCTCAAAAACTCTCTCACCTACAGTGGCAAAGACACATCACTTGGAACATTCTCAAAAACTCTCTCACCTACAGGGACAAAGACACATCACTTGGAACATTCTCAAAAACTCTCTCACCTACAGTGGCAAAGACACATCACTTGGAACATTCTCAAAAACTTTCTCACCTACAGAGACAAAGACACATCACTTGGAACATTCTCAAAAACTCTCTCACCTACAGAGACAGTGACACATCACTTGGAACATTCTCAAAAACTCTCTCACCTACAGAGACAAAGACACATTACTTGGAACATTCTCAAGAACTCTCTCACCTACAGAGACAGTGACACATCACTTGGAACATTCTCAAGAACTCTCTCACCTACAGAGGCAAAGACACATCACTTGGAACATTCTCAAAAACTCTCTCACCTACAGAGGCAAAGACACATCACTTGGAACATTCTCAAGAACTCTCTCACCTACAGTGGCAAAGACACATCACTTGGAACATTCTCAAAAACTCTCTCACCTACAGTGGCAAAGACACATCACTTGGAACATTCTCAAAAACTTTCTCACCTACAGAGACAAAGACACATCACTTGGAACATTCTCAAGAACTCTCTCACCTACAGAGACAAAAACACATCACTTGGAACATTCTCAAGAACTCTCTCACCTACAGTGGCAAAGACACATCACTTGGAACATTCTCAAAAACTCTCTCACCTACAGTGGCAAAGACACATTACTTGGAACATTCTCAAAAACTCTCTCACCTACAGTGGCAAAGACACATCACTTGGAACATTCTCAAAAACTCTCTCACCTACAGAGGCAAAGACACATCACTTGGAACATTCTCAAGAACTCTCTCACCTACAGAGACAAAAACACATCACTTGGAACATTCTCAAAAACTCTCTCACCTACAGGAACAAAGACACATCACTTGGAACATTCTCAAGAACTCTCTCACCTACAGTGGCAAAGACACATCACTTGGAACATTCTCAAAAACTCTCTCACCTACAGAGACAAAGACACATCACTTGGAACATTCTCAAAAACTCTCTCACCTACAGTGGCAAAGACACATCACTTGGAACATTCTTAAAAACTTTCTCACCTACAGAGACAAAGACACATCACTTAGAACATTCTCAAAAACTCTTTCACCTACAGTGGCAAAGACACATTACTTGGAACATTCTTAAAAACTTTCTCACCTACAGAGACAAAGACACATCACTTGGAACATTCTCAAAAACTCTCTCACCTACAGTGGCAAAGACACATCACTTGGAACATTCTCAAGAACTCTCTCACCTACAGTGGCAAAGACACATCACTTGGAACATTCTCAAGAACTCTCTCACCTACAGAGACAAAGACACATCACTTGGAATATTCTCAAAAACTCTCTCACCTACAGAGGCAAAGACACATCACTTGGAACATTCTCAAAAACTCTCTCACCTACAGTGGCAAAGACACATCACTTGGAACAGTCTTCACCTCGTAAATGGCTGCTTTCACTTCAGATAGTCTACAACTAACGAATTTATTTCTCCCATCTGCTGTTTTCAATGTAAACATACATTTGAACACATTCACATGCATCACACTAATCTAATTAACTTTCATGGTGCATTTTATGCATTTTTCTGCTGTTCAGAGACCTTTGTTTTCACTGTGTACAGTTATATCAATCATTTTCTATAACTACATTTCATATGTTATTTTTATCATTCTTTATTTTTCTGTGAATTTATTTTGGTGCAAACCTTTTGTCATGGCTATCAAATTTAAAACATTTTTTTTTTTAAAGCGCTGTCACACCAAAAGTGCCAGTTTTTTTTAAAAACTTTTATCAGGTTTTTTTAAAACTTGTATGAGTTTTTGATGATAAAGCTTTAGGTAGGGATCGCTATGCCCCTGTAGCAGTAATGGTAATTACTGCAACTGCACAGTGTGTATGTACAAATGGTGGGTACGACTATATTTACAATTTAAAAAAAAAAAATTTATCATCATTATTAATTTCCATTTCTGCTTTTGAGCATTGTGGAGAAGAACAGTTTGTGATCCATTGCGCGATGGGCAGCAATGGTTACTGTCATTTTGTGCCGATGAAGAAGCTCTTTAATGCTATCAATCCATGCTCACCTAGAGTGACCTCTTGCTTTGACTTTAGATCTTTTCATGTGTGGCGCCTGCATTGGTAGTTGCCCTTTCTGCATTCTTACTAGATGACCAAACCATTTGATCTTCCGTTTCTCAATTAATTTGCTGAATAGTGTTATTCCTAGTCTGATATTATCATTTCTACCTTCATCTTGGATGTATAATTTAGTGGCTCTTCTCAGATATCTAATTTCACAGGTGGTAATAAATGCACTGGCTTGTTGGCATCTTGTTTCTATTTCCCGATCTCTTCTTCCGTCCTCAGAGGATAACCTTCCAAGATGTTTTAATTCTTTAAATTGCTTCAGACAAGTACCAATCAACTCTTCATACAGCGGACTAGGAATTCTACTGACAGCCTTACTGCAATTTTAGCAGTACTTTCTTTCATGGTATATCTTCTGCATGTTGAACTTTGTTCAAATGGTCTTGCAGTCTACTCCTCTCATGTCTGTCTGTCTGTCTGTCTGTCTGTCTGTCTGTATGTATGTATGTATGTATGTATGTTTACATGTGAGTGTAAATGTGTGGTTGTGGGTGTCTGTACATGTGATTGTATGTGTGTGTATGCATGCATGCATGTGTAGGTGTGTATGTATGGAATGTGTATATGCATATATGTCCATATATGTATGTGTGTGTGTCTTTTCTGTTTGTGTATATATGTAGATGCGTTTATGTATGTGTTATTAGGTGTGTCTGTATATGAGTGTGCATGTATGAGAATGTGAGAGTATATGTGTGTGTGTGAGTGTGTACGATTGTGTACACATGATGTGTGTATGCATTATTCTATAATGTATATTTCTTTATTATATCCATAACATGCATTATTGATAACAGACATTGGTACTCTGAAAAATTAGTGCTTAGAAGGGCCCAATGTCAGACGGGCCTGCATGCCCAATTTGTAACCCTTTGAAAACAAAGATTGTTTGTTCGTTCGTTCTCACTGTGGAACAGGTACTGATCATCTGCAAATACTAGCTCATTAATTGTCTGTGGATCTAATTCTTCCCCCAGAAAGTCAAATTCTCGTTTATTGTCTGTGGATCTAATTCTTCCCCCAGAAAGTCAAATTCTCATTTATTGTCTGTGGATCTAATTCTTTCCCCAGAAAGTCAAATTTTCGTTTATTGTCTGTGGATCTAATTTTTCCCTCAGAAAGACCAATTCTCGTTTATTGTCTGTGGATCTAATTCTTCCCCCAGAAAGACCAATTCTCGTTTATTTTCTGTGGATCTAATTCTTCCCCCAGAAAGACCAATTCTCGTTTATTTTCTGTGGATCTAATTCTTCCCCCAGAAAGACCAATTCTTGTTTATTGTCTGTGGATCTAATTCTTCCCCCAGAAAGACAAATTCCCAGATTTTCTTGATTTTCTTTGTTGACTGCTTTAACTCTTTGAAGCCCAAGCTACGGTGTGAGCATTATTTGTGAAGTTTCGTTTTGCCTAAACAACACTGCCATTGTAAATCTTATATCTCGTACATTTTGCTTCGCACACGTACTTGTTTCAAATTTTCGGAAGTACGATTCAACTATTCAGGGAAGAGTTCATTCTGCCGAAATCCTTTTATTTACATTCATTATCTAAGTCACATGTGTATAATTTAAATGGATTCGCAGCGGAATTTTTTTTCAACAATGCATTTTCCTAAGTTTGTTTTTGACAGCCATGAATACCAATGTTTCAACCACAAGTACAGGTCACAGAATGGGTCTTTCTGCGGCCGAAGCTCTGAAATTGTTTCGGTCTGATGTTTTTAATTCGGATAATGATAATAAAAACTTAGATTTTCGGAAAGTGATTCGGACAGTGAATTTTTATCAGCGAAGTTGAGCAATCAGCTGTTAGGAATCTAGTGATTCTGAGTTTACACAGACAATGTCCCATAGCTACCTTATTTATGGTGTAAGAAAAGGAAAGTGCTCCAAGCAAAGAGACAGTACTATACTACGTCTAAGATACACTGAAATCATTGCAGCTACATTCTGTATATAACTGTACAAAGTAAATAGTAAATAGTGTGTGTTATGGCCCATTTTTCTGCCATTTTTTCTGCAAGGGGCACACTACTGACTGACACCTGTATTACCTCCTTCAGTTCCAGAAGGTCACAGCAAATAGAAAAAGGTCTGCAGCGTAAAACAACATGTAAAACTTTTGCTGGTGTCAAATATATAAACCTTGAACTTAGAACAACTGCCAACAGATTTTTACAGTAAGCTTTTACGAAACATAAGTACAACTAGATGTGTCACGTTTACTGGTGCATATGAAGAGTCATAGTGAGTGAACCAAACCTAGCGTGTAGCTTTTCAAATTAAAAATTTTGGGTGAATAAATGCATTTTATACATACCCCGGTTCAGAGTCTGTTGTTCATAGTCTGAACTCTTAGGACCATTGCCGGCTGAATTGTACACTTGGACATTAAATTTATACCATGTAACTGGTTCCAAGCCTATTATGAGACCTCGGTCCAGGTTATTTTGACCTGGTTTAAGTTCAATAATATTTTGTAAGGCCTGAGCTTCAGTCTCCCTTTGACTGCGCCAGTAATTTATCTGGGGTAATAAAATAAAAAATACAAATTAAAATCTGTAACACCTGTGGATAATATGAAATATGAATAAGTCTTTTAGAACTGAAAAAAAAAAAAACAAACAGTTCAACTGTCACTATTATATAACTGCACTATGGCAACACAAAGTGGGCAAACCATCTCATTTGCTTTCATTTTTTCGCCGGAACAGGTCCAGCTCTGACCAGATAGACACACTATGCCTAATAATCTCACAAAATACTGGACTGAACTGTAGTAATAAGTCAATATCATACTTAATAAACACTGATGAATTTTACCCAAACAGATCAGTAATTCAGGGACAAAGAACTGCACGAATATTCAGTCAGCTCAAGGCAAACAACCAGTCAAGATGTGTGGCTCCATCGCTGTTACTACAAATCAACCTTACAATGGAGACTAGGGCTGTAACAAGGACACTGATATGATAGGCTACCCGAATAGTTCACACATGTGGGCACATCGAGTGACTCTTAGTATATGGATATGCTAAAGAAAGGATATGCTGAAGAAAATTCAAGCTGGTTACGTTAAATAAGAATGGGTTGTCTCGCTAAGCACACCACGAATCGTCAGTCTAAGCTATATCTTTGTGCTAGGTTATGTGGGTGTTCAAGGCCATAAGCATGCAGATCATATGGCGGCCACTACAGTCACTATGGCTGGTTTAGTACAAGATAGAAAAAAATTACATCAAAGCCAAGGATTATGTATATCATAAAGAAATGCATAGCAAAAAGCATGACTACCCATCCTTATCAAGACTGGTGGACACAGGTGGTGCAGCTTGGAGCTGCTAGACATGAGCATTTATTTCACTGAGAGCACAAGATATTCAACACAGAACCTGTGTTATCAGTTATGCTATGCTTGTAGGGCTATTGCATACAAAGCACCTATGGTTCTGTCTGGAGTTCTGTGATGACAAGTTTTCACCAGGGGCACTGGAATCTGGGAGCTTAGACCCATTGAGGGCTCCCTTAACTATGTAGTTCCCCCCAACAAGCATTTGTTTTAATCAATCAATCCATCTTCATTGTGCCCAGAGGCAGATAATGCAGAGACAAACTGTTGTCACTCAGTTAGATTCTAAGCCATCCTCTCTATCTCCAGTTTTGCAGTTTGCGTAGCCTTGAGTTCTGCCTCAAAGGTTTGCATCTGGGTCTGCCTCTTCCTAGCTATCCTTGTGGTAACCACTGCACTGCCAATCTCGGTCGTCTCTCTCTCTCTCTTCATTCTGAGGATGTGTCCAAGCCACCTGCAACTTCATTTGTTGATTTCTAAATTTACATCTTCTAAGTCTGTCATTTGTTGCAATCTGCAATTGCTGATTTCATCTTCCCATGTGAACCTCAACAATCTGCTGAGAAGTCTTCCCTCAAAACCTCTAAGCTTGCTTTCCATCTTTCTTTCTGTTTTCCAAGTTTCCATTCCATAGAGGAGAACTGTTCTAACGCACGTTTTGCATATCATGAGTTTAGTTTTAGTGCTGTAGATGTTTGATCTCCAGACATTATAAATGTCTCTGTAAAAGCATTTGCCTTTGCAATTCTTTGCTTGATTTCAACCACCTTTCCATCCGAGGAGATATTCCTTACCAGGTAAGTGAAGTCAGTTACTGTTTCCAAACCTACATTATCTCCCCCTCAGGGGGACTAAGTAGTTTTGAGGTATGGTGTCCGCCTCGAGTGCTGGAGTCCCCGGTTCAAACTCCAGTGAAGGCTGGGATTTTTGTCACATGGACTTCTAGTAATTTCCCCTGGTCTCTGGGTAGTAAGACCGGACGCCTGTGTGTATTGTTGTGCACGTAAAAAATCCCTTGGCAGTTGAAAATCGAAAAAGAGTAGCCTAATGGTGCTGCCTGGGCAAAATATGGAGTAAATATATATCCCAAATTATCTCTGGATCCTCACCGGTGCAACAGAGTTCGCACACTAAGCTGAGATTTTTCAGACTCAGGTTTGAATTAGAAGTAGAACGGAGCACTTATGGTTACACCCGTGTGCCATGATGTTGATCCGTCAACTAAACTTAAAAAAAAAAAGTTACATTATCTGTTAGTATAGGTCTTTCACATTTGGGGTTTATCTCCAGCAGTTTTGTTTTACTGACATTAATTCTTAACCCTGTCCGTTTTGCTATTTCTGTGGTGAACTTATCTGTCTTTTTGTTGCAAATGTTCTTTACTTTAGCTGATGACATAGATATCATCTGCAAAGTCCAGATTTCTTTACTTCAGCTGATGGCACAGATATCATCTGCAAAGTCTAGATTTTCTTTACTTTAGCTACACAGATATCATCTGCAAAGTTCAGATGATCTTTACTCTGGCTGATGGCACAGATATCATCTGCAAAGTCCAGATGAGCTGACACAGATATCATCTGCAGATCCAGATTTCTTTACTCTGGCTGATGGCACAGATATCATCTGCTGTTCTTTACTCTGGCTGAAGTATCATCTGCAAAGATGATGGGCTTTACTTCAGCTGATGACACAGATATCATCTGCAAAGTCCAGATCTTTATCTGCATAAAGTGCCAGATTTCTTTACTCTGGCTGATGCACAGATATCACATATATCATCTGCGAAGTCCAGATGTTCAAAGTCCAGATTTCTTTACTTCGGCTGATGGCACATATATCATCTGCGAAGTCCAGATGTTCTTTACTCTGGCTGATGGCACAGATATCATCTGCAAAGTCTAGATGGGCTTTACTTCAGCTGATGACACAGATATCATCTGCAAAGTCCAGATGTTCTTTACTTCAGCTGATGGCACAGATATCATCTGCAAAGTCTAGATTTTCTTTACTTCAGCTACACAGATATCATCTGCAAAGTTCAGATGTTCTTTACTTCAGCTGATGACACAGATATACTCTGCAAAGTGCAATGTTATTTACTTCAGCTGATGGCACAGATATCGTCTGCAAAGTCCAGATGTTCTTTACTCTGGCTGATGACACAGATATCATCTGCAAAGTCCAGATGTTCTTTACTTAAATTTAAAAAAAAAAAACTACTTGCCTTATATCCTTTCAATTTTCCCTTCATGCTCTCCCTAGTATTAGGAACAGGACTCCAAGTAATCATGAGGGCTGTGGCATTGTAAACATCAGCAAGCACTTTATCTGGAGCACCCAAAGGCACTGAAGAAATGAAACATTAGGTTACAGTTTAGCCACAAATAAAAAAAATGTGTACAACAATGACATGGTGAGCAACAATAACAAAATATAGGATACTTTGTTTTCATATTTTACTCCACATATACAAGTGAAGACTGGAACGTAGACTGGAAGAATCATTAAGACAAAGAAAGAGTGCCAGAAAGGACTGACTCATCACAGACATTCTTTCATGTAGAGATGCATTTGATGATGATGATTAATTTTAAAATGTAGAAAAATACACACTGTCTTCTGCTGACATGATTGTTGTCATATTTGTGGCCGGACCATCTCCAAATCTGTTGGAAGCTTGGACTTTCACCTCATAGGGAGTGTAATACTGTAGGGCTCCCACAAGGACAACATAGCTACAGAGAAATGCTTGGCCTCGTAGAGATACGTAGTCACTTTTAATTTTACATGCATTACTGTGAGTTATCTCTCCCTGGAATTAGAAAAACACATGTCATATGGTAAATCAAAGGTTGCTAATGAACACTTTTCTCAATCATTTTCTACTAATGCAAGCTTTGTGCTGTGGTCTGGGGTGGGAGTGTGTGTGCACGTTTGCATGCACTTACACACAAACACACACCCCCCTAATGAAATAATGAGATTGCTTTTATTAAGGAAAAGATTTTTCTTTCTTCTCATTTACGATTAACAGGAATCCATTGTAAATTAAATTTTTTTTTTACCAGGTGTAATTTAAAAATGACAACTATTTTTTCCAAGAAACGTATTTTACAAAAATTGTATTATTTCATGGTGTAAAGTTGTTAAAACTGTTTTCAGTACTGTTGAACTTATTCTGTACTAAATAACTCCTGATATTTATTAAACAACTTTTACTTTAGTTAATTAATTTAACTTTCCTTGCTTTGAAAACAAAATTAATTATCTGAGCCATGGGGTAAGTTTACTAACACAATTTTCTGGAAAAAAAAAAGAATTAAAACCCTGATAACAAACTTAGAATCTGTGAAAGAAATAATGTTGCCTCCAGCATAATCTTTGATTTTCAGGAAAGCAATTTTTGCTTTTTTAAGTGTTTTATCATCTGCTTTTTCAAACAAAATAATGTCTGTTATTAAGCTATCTTGTCAATCAACTTTACTATTATTAATTTTAGTGGCACTAATTGCTGATTTATATGTGCACATATACATTTGTTATTTTTTAAAGCAGCAAGACTCTTCAAAATAGAGATGAAAATGTCAACAAAAAAAAAATAATTAGAGAAAGAGATGCTGATTACTATTTGTGGTCATGTTATGAAATACTTTTTTTTTTTTTCAAATTAGAAACAAGCAAACTTAATTTAAAAAAACAAGAGCAAAGGGATGACAAAGATATCTAGATTGCTTTCGAGGCACAAGCAGGGGGAAAAAAAACAGAACTGATTAAATGATCTTATGTAAGATGGTGAACCATAACTAACTATATATTATCAACAAGATCTCTTTAATGAATCTGACTGTATCAATACAGTCATGAATGACTGAAAATTTTAAACTTTTACACAATAATGGTATATACATACCACTCTCCACTTTGAAGAGTTTGCCTGTGTGAACGACTCATACACTTTCCATGAAATTTTGTACTTCAAATCTGGTCCGTTGTGATCTTCCAGTGGAAGAGGCTGAAATATATAAGCTAAATTTAGGATCTCGAGAAAATTACAATACATAAAGACAGAACAGATATTTTCTATTAATGAAAAAAAAAAGGTACTCGTTAAGGAAAGACTGCAACCATATCAAGGACACACATGTCCAGCTGCTTCAGAAAACACAGAAAATATCGCAAACATACATCAATAAACATCTCATGACATTTGTCTACTGGTGTAAGTTGAATGGAGCTGGGGTCAAACATGAGAACCAGTAGTCAACTAGGTATCCTTATAAAGATAACAAATTAAAAATATTGCACATGCATAAGCATTAGTATGCCACATGCAGAAATGAAATATGTAGTTAAGTCTGCTCTGATAAAAAAAAATGTATCTCAGAGATAACTAACAGAACTGATCAGGCCAAAAGTGCCTTTTATCAAATTAAGAATATTTTGTGCAACAAGTTCATGTCATTGGAGATGAGGAAAATTCTTGTAAACTATAGAGAGCCGGTTTTAACATATGACTGTAAATCCTGAAAAATTAATAAACCGGCCTCGGAGATGTGGTTTCACAGAAGAATCTTTAGAATTCCTAGGACAGCAAGGAAGAGTAACCCAGATGTTTTGAAAGAGACAGGTGCTCAAAGACAACTTTTAACAAACATCAGAAAGAGACCGTCATCATTTTTTGGTCATGGCCATGGGTGTCAACACATGAAAATATACATGCAGTTGCAGGTTGTGGACAGGTATGAACGCCCAAGTCAGTCTGCAGGGTATTTGATAATGATGATGATGATTTTGATAAGTTAAGCCAGCAAGGTACATAAGGACTCATAAAATTATGAATTGTCCTATTCTTCTGTGTGTAAGACGATATAGGTCTTCCCATCATCTTATACACTGAATGGTGGTGCATTTAACTATATAAATAAATACATGCCACTATTTCAGTACGTGTCCTGCCGCCTAATTTTCAGCAGTTTTCAAAGACAGGTTATATGAAAGTGATTTATTTTCCTTGTATTTTGTGGGTACACTATCTGATCTTGCCTGCACTGTCATCATCATTATCAAATGCCTTGCCGGCTGGCGTAGGCATTCATGCGTCACCACAGATCTCGGTTTTTGGTATTCTGGATCAATTCTACTGATGATATTCCTCCATGCTACCGTCTTAAGCCATCCACCATAAGTTTTCTTGGTCTGCCTCTGCCTCTTCTACCAGTGATCTTTTCCGTTATCACAATATTTTCCAGTGTTCCTTTTCTCATAACATGACCAAACAACTTTGTATCCTTCTCATTGTTGTATAGAATGTTCTAATTTCATTAAGCATTTCTAGGCATTCAATGTTGGTTATTCTGGCAGTCTAAGGTATTCTCAACATTCTTCTCAAGAACCACATCTCAGTTGCCTCCAAACTCTTCTTAATTTGTTTGCTCACATTCCAAGATACACTACCATACAACAGAACAGGCTCGATATAACCTTTCAGTACTCGTTTTCTGATGTTTAATGAGAATGATTTGTTTATGTCACACATCGTCCATCTGATGTTATGAATGTTCCTAAATACTTGAATTTATTGACTTGGTTAAGCACTATGACTTCTATTGCTATGTCACATTTCTTCTTTGATATAACCATTGTTTGTTTTCTTGATTTTCAGGGAAAGCTCATTTTTTACACTCTCTAGTAGAACAATATTTAATAGTTGTAGGTCTGAATTTTTAGCTATTAATACTGAATCATCTGCATAACGAAGATTGTTTATTTTATAACCTTCAACTAGTATTCTTGGTCTATCCTTGATTATTATTTCACTATAGAGAGAGAAGAGATCCAGTGACAAAACACATCCTTGTCTCACTCCTTGCTTTATCTGTTCATAACTGCCTACTTCATTTTCCAGTTTGATTGCTGCTTCTTGCTTCCAGTAAATTTTTTCATTATTCTTGAAATCTTTTTCATCAACGTTAATACACTCTAACAATGTTATCATTTCATCATGTTTCACTTTATTAAAAAAAAAGCTTTGGTATAATCTATGAAGCACAAATATATGTCTTTCTGTTTCTCCATTGATCTCCTGCGCAGATTAGTAATGGTATAATGGTGACTTAGTAAGCTTTAGCTCTGTGGATATTTCAATTTTGTTCTAGTAAAGACTGCTTACGGTGCCACTGGCCTTAAATATTTAAATGGTCACTAGAGACTGATCAGCCTATAATGATTACCAGTATGGCTGTCCCAGGGAAGTAAAGATGGCCGGCGTAATGCTGACCACATTACCCACCCAGTGCCGATTGGTCTGTAAAAATATGGGACGCTGTTCCCATATACCCATAGTCGTTAAAAGGGATCTTTACTTACTTTAATAGAGACTGATCGTTGCCTACTACTACTTTGAAATAAAAAGTAAAAAAATGGGCTTCGCTGAATCTCTATTGATGCTGTGTTGCATATCTGTTAGAGCCAGAGAACTTAATTTGTGTTACCATGGCCAATAAATGTAGAAAAATAAATTGTGACCCTGTAATCATGGGAACAGCTACCTCATCCCATAAAACTACAGCTGCAAAATTCAACTAATCATGAATTACTCTACAAAAGGCTTGGTGTAAGTTGGTTCAACTATGCTAAAATGGGAAATGCAAGGAAGATGAAAAGTACTAAATAAATTATTTCAATAAATATACGAGAGGGCTTCAAATTAAAACTTTAAATAGTTTGTGTGTGTGCACATATTCTGAAAAGGAAGGAACAAATATTTTTTGTTTTTATGTAGTCATGACTGTGTTCAATGCAAGTCCTCCAGCACCAAAAAAGTGTTTAGACAGTGTATACAAAAATTATCTTGACCACGTGTAACTATCCATACATCACCAGTACCTCTTCACTGGACAAAAAAGTATTTCCTGCCAATAACTCTCTGAGTTATCAAAACAGGTAGGAATCACATGGGGCTAGATCTGGAGAGTTATGGGGGATATGGAACTCTCTGAAAGTGGAGGTCTTTGCTGGTTTCATCACTGCATGGGCAGGGTGGGGCTGAGCACTGTCATGTTGCAAAAGGACACTTCTGCTCAGAAGTCCATGTCATTTAACTGATTACGGGTTGAGGTTGATTCCTGAGATCTGTATACACATCACTGGTAACAGTTTTCTCTCTCGGCACTAGTGTTCTGAAAATAAGCTTTGTTCATCACAAAAGGGAGTCAGCACAACCTTCCCTGCAGATGGCTGCGTGTGGAACTTCTTTGGTTTCATGAGGAGAAGAAATGGTGCATTCCTTGTTCACTCTTTATTTCAAGCTAGTGGTAGTGAACCCAGGATTCTTCTCCAGTAACAATTTTTGGAAGGGAACCGCCATCACCTTTTGCTTTAAAACACCCAAAAAGTTCTTGGCAAGCATCAATGCACAATTTTAATTCTGAGATAAGCTGCCGTGACACCCAATTTCAAGACACTTTCTGGTACTGTAACACATCATATATGCTGAGCCTTGACTAAGGTCAAGATATGTGTCAATTTTACTCACAGTCAATCAAGATATGTGTCAATTTCATTCACAGTCAATCAGTGGTGTGACAAAGGTATAATTAGGAAAAGCTAATCATGAATGTGTAAATACATTAAATCAGAAAACATAATTAAAGTTAGCCACACGCCTAACATGGGTCATTAGAAGAGGACAGCTGGAAAAACATGATAATTACAGATAAAGCTGTGAGCAGTAATTAAAGCTAGAACTTCACACGAACCAACGTATATATGTGAAATAATGAACAGATAGGTAAGAGACAGGAGGCATGTGTAACAAAAGCAAATCAAGTGTCCTCTGGTCCCTTGCACATTAACTTCAGACATAGGTGTGCCCTGTAGAACACCTGCTAGTAATGGGGGGGGACATGACCATGAGAATCTCCATTCTAATGGCATAAGAGTTGCAAGCATTTATGGGATAGAAGTAAACGGGTAGTATAAATAGGATGAGGAAAATATAGAGTGAGCTCAGATAAGACTGAGTGTAAGAGACTGGAGGTCGCTGAGAGCAACGGGTAGAGTAGACCCACTTTTGCTCTAAGTTAAACGTATGGGTATGGAAGTCTATATGGAGATTTGAGGTGTAGTCAACTAATAAGATTCAAAGAGCACATCTTACGTTAACAGTAACTGAGACATTCTCAAGAGAGAAAAAAATGGAAACTGAAAGCTAGATTATTCTTTAATGAATAATAATGTTATAGTTATAAACACTGATGTTATTTTCTGAATGCATTTCGTATTCCTGGAAATTCATCGATGGTGATTCTATCTAAATTAAATGTTATGTGGTCACAAGAGGTGTCAACACTGAATTTATTTGTGAGAAAAACACTATGCAGCAAAACTTCGCGACTGATGATGATGCACACTCTCAGTCACTGCAGCTACTGAATATTTTTCTAAGTAACAAACAACTATAATATATTACTTACATCCCACACAACTGTAAGCTCTCCAACAGACCCGCCACCCCCACGCACATTTGTGACAGTCACAGTTGGTTTGGCTCCAGAAATCTGGGTCATGGCTGAAAATACAGTTTATTGATAATACTTTTACTTGGCATTATTTCTTACTGAAGTATCTCAATTTCTGTCAACATCATAAATTTCCAATTTTACCATTAAACATCACTGGGAGGAACAGTATATGAATGTTAAATGCTAAATTAGGATCAACATCACAGCATTCGGGACACCCCCGTAAACCGCATCATCTCCATCTTCAGCAGCAAGCAAAGAGTATCAAGCGTTGGCCAGATTCCCTTATAACTCCTCGCAGTGCCATTCTCCTCAGACCGTAATGATCTATCTGTGCTTCAGCACTGTTTACATGCTCCCAAAGGACCCTCACAACATACAGCTTTAACAGTATATGATTGATTGCTTAATGGGTAGCAATGGCTATTGTCATTCTGCATCAATGTAAACGGTCTTGAAGGCAATCTATCCACCCTTAATTAAGGCAACCTCTAGCTTTCACATCAGATCTTTTCAAGTGTAGTGCCTGTTTTGGTAATTTAAATTTCTGTGATATATTAATAACAAATATAGACTGGTGTTTTTCTTCACTTGTGCTCTGTGGCTTCCCGTATGTATCCTAACATATCTCTCTCAAATAATCCTACTATAATTCTTGACATTTATTAGTTTCTTTCCCTAACTGGTTTGCATACAAATTAATACATTCATGCTGTTCTAATAGACTGCACTGAAGCTGAAAATGTAATCCAGCAGGTATGTGACTTGGATAAGCCTGACACAGTACAATATATGGATAAATATACCCATAGACAAGCATAAAGATCAGGCTGCCATCACACTGTGGAAGTACTGCAGCAGGAGATTGCCACCATTGTAGACAACCAGAATAGAAAACTGAGTGCTAAAGCCAATGGACAGCCTATCATATGATACCACCAGGTTTAGCATAAGAATGGAGGTGGAGGCGGTAACTGCAGCTTCCCGGTAGCTAGAGAACAAGATGCATACACATGTCATCATTGTAACAGACACTGAAAGCATGCTGAGAAAGGTGAAGAAAGGGATGCTTCAAGCAGAGTGGCAAGCTTCACTGGAAAAGTCATAGGTAGTGAGCATACTTTGGATCTTTTCTCCAGGCCATGCTGGCGTGGTGGGGAATTAACAGGCAGATAGATTGGCTAGATCTGCACCACTGGGTGGTGACTTGATACATGACAAGAGAAATGTGGTCAGGGCCCCTTGGAAACAAGTAATGGAGTCAGAAGCAAAACAAGATTATTATGGCCTGGAGAGAATGAGGCACCTGGGTGTAACCAGGGGGTCTGGCCAGCTCCCTACACTCAGAGAAAAAGCAAGATGGACATGTAACCAGATTATGACCATTAGTGTTGGAACTCTGCAAAGGCTGCTGAAGATGAGGATGGCGCACACATGGGAATGCCCAGGGTGCTGTGATGTCAATTCTCAACTCAAATCAACTCAACAGCGAACTGACAGTAATCTTCATGTGCAGAGGAAATCAACTTCACACAGATGAGAGGGTGTCCGTAAAGTGTAGGCCAAAGTCAGCATGGTCATGATGCACCAATAGTTGGAGACAATCATAACACAGGATGGTGATGACTACCTGGCAACTATGTCAAGAATAACCATTTAGATTACTGTAGGCAGCCAAACATTTAGCGATCATACCAGACTCTATGAACATGCTTCAGGAACAAATGTAAAAGTTAATGAACTGGCAAATGAATTGCTAACACAAGGGGAAGAAGCTAGGACAGGGTTTGATATAATTATTGCTGTACAGAGTAGACTGGCTGATCCTGATGAGGAGATAACCCAAGTGACCTGCAGGTAAAGCTGACCAAAACACTCCCAAGCCATCTTCAAGGTCACGACAGGTGATATAACTTCAGTAACAAACAATAAGGAAAGGTACCCTGGGATAGTTGCTGCATCAGAAGCCGCATGTGGAAGCCCAATGTGTACTGATGCCAACTGAAGCAACATAACATGAATGACACCAGATGTGAAATATGTGACAGGAGACTGAGCAAAATAGAATAAGCAAAATGTGCAATTTACAAAATAAACATTTTATGCAATAAACCCTGTCACTGGTGGTTAGAAAAAGGATTTGTACATGGTACATAGAACAAGTTTTACCACGTGTCTGTATGTGTCCAGAATAGCTGTAAACAAGCCTGCATTACATTTCTTGATAACCAAAGAACTTGATGATAATTTACAAATGCAGGTGAAAAAATCTTTAGTGCAGGACAGTCTAGCATACATGAGAATAGAGGTGGAGGCGGTAAATGCAGCTTTCTCGTGGCCAGAGAACAAGATGCATACACATGTCATAATTGTAACAGACTCTGAGAGCATGCTGAGAAAGGTGAACACCGGATTTTGGGAGAATGATCTTGACAGTCATTTAGCGAACACCGTAGAAAAACAGAATACATTCTGTTGGGAATAGCGGGATGTGAACAAGGATGGTCTGTAATGAGGTGATCACCAAAGAACGTGATGATAATTTACAAATGCAGGTGAGCTAAACCTAAATACTCACTGTATACAGATTTTTTTTTAAAACTGATTTCATTTAATAATGCCCTATTCTTACTCATCCACTCTGTCATTTGTGATGTTTGTCCTGTAGTTATACAGTAGAACCTCGTTTAACGAGCACCTATCATAATGAGTAATTCACATAACGAGCAAAACTAATTTTAAAAGAATGACTTGCTTAACGAGCGACGTTTCGCATAACGAGTGGCGAGTAGAGGGGAAGTCCCGAATTGTGCGCATGTAACATCAGTCTGTGTTTAGCACTCGTTCCAGTAGCATCGTAGTGTCGCTTGTGATCACACATTTTATCAAACTTATGTTATATTGTGATATATGTACATGAATCCTTCAGGCCTACTAGATGATCTCCCTGAAGAATTTAAGTTTATCAAGATCCAGTTTCTGCCTCCCAACACTACTGCGTTACTCCAGCCCATGGACCAACAAGTTATTTCTAACTTTAAGAAACTCTACGCTAAAGTACTCTTTGAGCATTGTTTTCAGGTGATTGAAGGGACCAACCTCACTCTCAAAGAGTTTTTGAAAAATCACTTACACATCGTTGCCTGCCTCAAGATGATCGAGAAGGCGGGGGAAGGGGTTACCAAGAGAACCCTAACTTCTGCTTGGAAGAAGCTTTGGCCGGACAGCGTTGTCGATTTGTGACTTTGAGGGGTTCAAGACAGTACCTGTGGAGCCTGTAGTCTCATTGTCTTTGGCCAATATCATGGGATTGTAGGTGAATACAAGTAATATCGAAGAGCTTGTGGAAGAGCACATCCAAGAGCTGACCACCCAAGAGTTTATGGAGTTGCGTTGTGTTTCACAGCAAGAAGTTTTGGAGGACAGTTTGTCAGAGGAGGAGGAGGTAACAGAAAAGCAACAATTTTCTGGCAAAAAAAGAGAAATGCTGAAAGCATGGGAAACTTTTGCATTTTATATTGAGAAGCACTACCCTAAAAAGGAAGTGGCTATGCGCGCTGCAAATTTATTTAATGATAATGCTGTGTCGCATTTTTGCCAAATTTTGAAGCGTCTGCAAAAACAAATGTCTCTGGAAATCTTTCTAGTAAAAAAAAAATAATTAGATATGCATCATAATTATTTTGCCTTTATTTTATTTTTTTTTCAAATCAAATTTGATTTCCAGGTGGCTTTGTTTCGAGTTTGAAGAAAAGATGAAGATGATTAACTCTCCTTAACAGTATGTATATAATTTTCTTTGAATAAAAGTTATACATAGCATTGTGTGAGTATTTTGTTCGACATGGAACTTATTATCGTATTTTACATCAAAGCTCGAGAAAAATTGTTTTGCATAACGAGTGTTTCGCTTAACGAGTATGATTCTGCAACGAATTATGCTCGTTAAACGAGGTTCCACTGTACTAAGGAAAATTTTTCTCAAGTTTGGATGTTAGCCACACATATGACAAACTATTGCATAAATGTGGGGGAATATCAAATAAATTATAACTGGAAGATAATACCGTTTTTTTTCTTTCCAGATTTGTCAAGGCACATTCATTAAGCCTTTGGTCACAACAAAGTGGCATCATAAATGCATTTTGAGGTAAATCATCTACATCATCATCAGGTGCCTTGCCGACTGGCGGGGCGATCATGACTCTCCATAATCTGCGATCTCCTGCAGCATGTATCAGTTCATGTGCCGACACGAGATATCAGAGTACATCAGAGCTATAAAATATAGGTACATATCACCTTCCAGTGTCGTCATAAAATACTAAAGATTTTTGTACTGTAAGATGTATAAATTAAACAACAGAGGTTTGGGCTGATTGGCTTTTTAAGAATAAATACTGCACTGACCTGTTGGTAAACTTGGAGGACCAATTCCAAAACTGTTACGTGCAGATACTCGAAACTCAATACCAGCTCCAGCTTTCAAATTTGTAAGTCTTGCAAATCTTTTATCTGGATATTGCTCCCTTGTTACACTGTAATTTGGAATGTCTGTTCAAATAATAGAATTATTATCTCTGTTTCACAAAATGTTTTCTGTCAAATAATATCATATACACTTAGCAACCACTGAAATGCATCACTTCATTTTATGAACTACAACTTATTATACTAAATTTGTTGGCACCTTTCCATCTTTCCAGACGATAATGTTATACTGTGCGATGAGAAGGCACAGGACTATGGTTATGGTGAATGTGACTAAAAAGACCTGCATGAGTAAAGAAAAGTCTTCTTCAGTTAGAGCAAGGAATTTCAGGACCGTTATGCATTTAGTTTATGTCTTCTCAGAAGCTCAGTTCTAATCCTTTCTGCAATCATTTCTTCCTTCTTTCTCATTCCCTCCACGCAACAGGGTCCATGCAATTTTGGTTCCATGAATCGACCTCAATACCTGTATCATTCATATTCCATCTGCATACATCTTTAAATCGTAGCAGAGGCCAGCCTCAACAACATTCACCCATCAGTAATTCACCATTCAGGATGTCGTGTCGTAAGAGACTCTACAATCCTCCATTGTCCAGTTGTGACCAAGCCACCTGAGCCTTAGGAGACTAAGTCTTAGGAAAACTGTTGTAATACCTGCTCTTTCCAATACCTCAGTGTTTGTGATCTTGTCCTGCCATTTAATGCCATGTTTTTATCTTAGGCATCGCATGTGAAAGCTCTTTAACTAGAACCATCAGAGCTGGAAAAACATATTATTGATGCCGAACTCAAACTTGACACAGATACTGCTGGTCTTCAGAAAACTTGTCTGGCAGAGGATGAGTGTTTTGCATAAAAATAATTATACCTTTTCTTTAGGGGGGGGGGGGGGGGGGGGGGGGACAGCAGAGGCCAGGAAGAAATCTGGAAGTATGGAGTGGGATTTGCAGTAAAGAATTCACTGTGGGGATCAGTTAGGAGTCCAAATAGATGAAATTACAGATTGTTGTCTCTATGATTGTCTGCCTCAAGCAGTTTTATCACCCTTGTTACTGCATTTGCACCCACTGTAATGTCAATATCTAGCTTGTCATAAATCAATTCACCACCAAGTGGTGTAGAATTGACCAGTCAATCTGTCTGATCTTTTCCCAACACACCGGCATCACTTTCAGAAAATATCCAAAGGATGCTCACTACCCGGGATCTCTGAAATGATGCTTGCCACCTGCATGCAGCATCCCTGTCTTCACCTTTCTCAACATACTCCGTGAGTCAGTTACAATTATGATATGTGTGTACAGCTGATTTTTCTATGAACTCCATGCACTTCGTCTGCCTCTCAACACAGAGCCATCTGTATAGACATTCATACCACCTGGGCGGGAATTGTCCTGAATCATTTGTTGAACTATTGATTCTGCAGCATCAGCTGGCCAGTCCCTGCACTCATGACTAAAAGTGGTTATAACCCTATACAAGTCTGATTTTTGATAGGACATTTTGAACCACTTCTCTCATCTAAATTTACCAAGCTTGCACACATGCCTAATTGTCTTCAGCTTGCACCTTTCTCTTTTCAGTCTGTGACTCTTAGCTTTAGCCAGGGCTTCATGCAAGAGGTGCTTCTTGTCCGCAGCTACTCTGAGATATGACTTTGCTTTCAGAATTATGAGCCTATCTACAATAGTAAACAGTGCAAGTATATATATATATCACATTCATACTATCAGGATATTTCTTGCACATCGAAATTACCCCATGGCTTTACTCTGTATGTGTTCAAGTTTCATCAGCTGACTCTTTGATATGGTAAGCATTTCAAGTTCATAATCTATCACGGACAGGATCACATGTTGGAACATTGTGAACAACAGTCTTTGCTCCATGTCAATTGCTGCCATAATCTTGAGAGCACTATGTCTTTTTTAGAATTTTACCACAATTGCCTCCACATGATCCTTCAAGGACAGGCTTCCATAAAAAAAATTATACCCAGGTACTTCAGTTTGCTTACTATTTTGATGTTTCTGTCATTAACTGTGAGGTTTGGAACATAAGCTGTTACATTTTGTGTGTGTGAATGCAGGACAGCTGCTATCTAGTTCACCAGTCAGGGACAACCTCCCTTCTCCGTGAGTGCAGATATCAAAATATCATATCCTTATGCAATATATATTTTATATCCCTCCACCTTAATGATATCATGAAAAAAAACTATCATTTACAGTATCAGAAAGATTATCTCTTACTGAATTTCTAAGTTCCTTATCATTATAATCAGTTTGGGATCCCTCCAAAAAAAAAAACTTCCTCTTTCTCTTTGTCCGTTGTCATATAATATATAAAACCATGACACTGGGCTACAATCTGGTATCAGTAAAATGACAAAAGTAATGATTGTTGTGATATAGAATAGAAAGAGACATCCCGTGGACAAAAAAACCAAAAAAGTAATGAATAAACATAATGGGTGAATACATTCCTCCATGCGTGATTCCACACCTGACTATATCCATATTCTCTGAATTCATATCAAACTTAATTCTATTTTTTACTGTTGTTAAATAGATCATCAAAGCATAGCACCATAGTTTCAAAGGTTCCGTTTTTTTCTATATTTGGCTCCAGTTAAGATTTATGTGGAGGGTGAATGAATGATGGACCAGGCTAAAATACTGAAAGCTTCATGGTGTATGGGGCTATGAGAACCAAGGGATGACTGGGAATTTGCAATCATGATTAGACTGCAAGAACAGCAAGTAAAAAGGGATGATTCTGGACAAGAGCCCCATACAGGAAGCCAAACAAGAATAAACCAGCACAGAAATATGGTGCTGTCAGCTACAAGTTACTGTGGGATTTACTGAGCGCATCCAAGCACTAATGGACTAAATAGTTAAATCTGTCAAATAACTAAAAGTTCAAACATTTGCCTACATCAAAAGGCACTTTATAAACTGCAAAATATGGAGCTGATCGACTAAAAGCAGATGGATTATCTACTTTTTCATACTGATATCTCCATTGTTACCAAGTGTGTGTGTGTATATATTGATTTAATAGCAATTTTTTAAAGAAGGAGTGAATATTATTTTCACTTACTAATTCCATCTGGATGAACTCGCCAGGTTGGGTCTAAAGTAGTCCTAAATGCCACAAAATAATGTGTGATCTTGCTACCACGGTCCTCGCCATCGGTCCAAATCACCCAGCGTGTTGTATTAATGTTGATCTGGTCAGTTGGTCTGTTAGCATCATTTGGCAAAGGAGATCTATTGTCAACATACACGCCAGCTGGTTCACCAGGTGGCCCTGATTTCAACAGAAAAGCATTATTTTACTGTTTTCAGATTCATAATAACTAGTCATGGCACATTTTAAAGAAAAAGATGATTTTAAATATATGGGTGGACAATAAACAAAAACTACATTTTCTACACAAAATGTGAAATACAGTGCCATCATTACGAGGGGGTTTTAAATGAAGACTTTTAAAGTGTAGTAGAAATTACAATAACAATATCATTGTCTTGTAACCTGTCATTAGTGTTAAGGATGTCAAGAGTGTTCAACATGTGACATTAGAGTGCAGACAAAGGTGTTGATGCCATATGGCAGTTTATAAATGCCCCCCCCCCCCCCCCCATGACCTATACCAAAAAGGAGCAGCATTCTGATATTATTATTTGTTATCATTGAGGGGGTGAAACCTGTAGACATTCATCGACAAAGGAAGGTCCAGTCTGGTGATGCATGCCTGTCAATCCAGCAAGTGTATGAGTGAAGTAGGAAGTTTGAAAATGGCTACTCAATGTATGTCACAGAAGTCATGCTGTTTTAGGAATCCCTACTCCATTCATGTCAATATCTGTGGCTTAGGCATGGCGAATGCGCTTCATAATGCCAGGGTGCTGGGTTCCATCCCAGCTGCTTACGATTCTGTCTTGCATTGGTTTCGACTGACCATTCAGACAGCAATGGCAAACTACCAATAGTAAAATTTGCCTAGAAAAAACCACAATGCCAAAAAAATGCTGTGGTTGGTTCTGCAACATCTTGTGAAGAATATGCAAATAATTGTAACTCCATTCTCTCACTTGCTGGATTACTATGGCATGCATCACCATCCTGGACTAGTCACTGATGAATTTCTGTTTTTTAACTAATATTGTAGGGTACCTCTTTGTGTACACAAATTTAATGAGAAGCAAAAATAAAGATAATTAAACATCCCAACTTGCTGTAATGCATTTTTATTTTTAAACTTCCTGTGAATTACAGAGACACGGTATACGCCAGACAATGCAAATGAGAACAATTCTGTTATATTTACCTATGACAGTAAGATAAGCTGTAGATGAGATCTGGTCCAATCCTGTTGTAGCAGAACATGTATATCTACCTTCATTTTTAAACTGGGCTGCTATAATATATAGTGATCCTCTCTGAGTACCAACACCCTGAAAACAAATTTTGTTAATTGGAATTAAAATAATTTAAAGGTATTTTACTATAACTTCCAGGTTTCATTCAACACAGAATTCATAGTATTCGAATAGTATTAATAGTAATAATAGTGTTCTGTTGATATCTGTGTTTAACCCTTGTAATAACATATAAAACTGTTTACTGGTGAGTCAAGCATGTACAAGAACCATGTTTATTAAAGACCATAATTCCTTGGCAAATGTACCTACTGTGTAACCCCTCTTATAATTTCTCTGAATTTACTAAGCTCTCACATCAAATCTGATAGCAAAGTCTTCCTACAATCTCATATTGATCCTCTTGTACTTTGTGAAGTCCAGGTGAAGTAATAAGAGAAAATGTCCATTTATGCGCTTCGTCACATCTTTTTTAATTTCACACTTTTTCACTGACGTATTTGAGCACAGTTTATTTAAAATGTAAAATGTATCTAAATATGTAACATATCACATTTTATATCTGTTGTGTATGCCGATGATATGGCGCTACTGAGTTTAGAGGTGGATACTGGCAAAGCACAGACAAGGCTTTAAGAATCCCTCAGAACTCTAGAGAGGTGGTCCAATAGTTGGTACATGCCTGTAAATTGGGCCAAACCACACACCATTTTCAGTGTTTCTACCAAACCCCAGAAAGTTTCACTTACATATGGCAGCCTGGCACTGATACATGATGACTCACCGTCATATTTAGTAGTAACCTTTGATCCAAGACTCACGTGCAGAAAACAGATAGAAAAGACACAGAGCACGGGACTCAAGAGAACCCAACTGATGAAGTTAGCTGGAACAGACTGGGGGGCAAACCTCAGTGTCCTCAAAAGGACCTATACAGGCTATGTGAGGCCAACACTACAATATGGGATAGTTGCTTGGGGAACAGCAACTAAATAAAATTTTCAAAAGAAAATCTCAAAGATTCAAAACCATGCTCTCCGTATTATGACAGGGGTCATGTGCTCCACGCACATATTAGACATGGAGACAATTACTGGTCTCCATGATCTGGAAGATAGGAGAGACCCAAAGCTCCTCACCCAGCTCTCCAAATACCACCACTTTAAAGAACAACCCATGCACAGTCGACTGTAGAAACCCCAGAAGGCTAGACTAAAGAGAAACTGTTTTATTGAGAACGCAAATGCCAAGCTTGCTGTTCTCAAAGTCCCTCCCATAATACCAAACGTTCCATTGAAACCTTACAATGAAGTTTTTATAGATTACAAGACTTTTGACACAGAGTACAAAATGAAAAGCTTATTGCAGGCTTCCAAAATATCAGATTAGATGGAACAAATATCAACCTATACTGGAAACAAATAGCAACAGTTAGACACACATTATCAATGGAAGAATAATAAACAATCTGAGAAATGCTGATCACAGTGTTACTAGTAGAAAGTGAGCAGGAGTTATAGGACCTAGTGGATCAAGTTATAAGGCAGAGTGCAGAGCATGGTTTAGACATTTACCATTAAAAAAAACCATGAAGATTAACAATGGAAAGGAGTAACGAACCATGAACATCACAGCAAACAGAGAGATATTAGAACAAGTAACAATTTTCCTCAATCTAGGATGCTGACAATGGATAATAGCAGAAGTGGAACAGAAATCAAAAAGAGAACAGGAATGGCTATAACTATCTGCGAAAAGATGCTAAAGCTATTAACATCTAGACAGATAAACAACACATTAAAAATAAGAATTATCAAATGGTATGTCAAAAACAATCAAATACAGAAGTTATGGAGAGATTGCGACTGAATTTTGGTTTTTAAAGAGACAACTTAAACATTTTGGCTACATTAAAAGACATAGCACTCTTTTAAAAACCACACTAGGGGGAAAAGTCAAAGCTAAGTGAGTAAGAAATAGATAATGATAAAAGTGGGAGGACAACATCAAGAGATGGACAAATTGTCTCAGAGTGTACTACCAAAATAAGAGATAGTGCAACCTCCGCTGTGGAGACGGTCTCTGACTAAACTGAATACTATTTATACAAATTATTATTATTATTATTATTGCACACAAAACAAATCTTAAGAAGCTTGAGACTCCCTCCAGTAACTTTTGCAGAATGGAGCTCAATTCTTGTTTAACTGCACAATAATAATAATAATAATAATAATATTGTGCAATTAAACAACAAAACTTGAGGCCTCCTCAGAAAAATTACTGTGAGGTGTTGTGACCAATGTTATCTCTGTGGCAGCGAACCTGGCTGAAAAAAATATACAAATATTTTCATTATTTAAAAATTACCAGTCTGTACTCTTGTTCTATTTCATATCTGATGACATGGTCATTGAATTTCCAAAGATATATCATGTCGATATTAGATGGATGGGAAACTTGACAGAACAAAGTGGCAGTCAGATTCACTTCAACCCGTTGATCACTTGGAGACTGAGACAGTACTATCCGCCCTGTAATAAAAATTGCAATCATACATTAGATGACATAAGGGTTACCTGAAAAAGGTGTGGGTACTGGCTAATCTAATCTGTGGTTAAAGGAGGATTTTCTTCTTCTTCACTTCCTCTTGTCCTACTTTCAGTGTTCAGCTAAAAAATATTACCGCGATGTCCTGTTTGCAGGAGAAAATATTTTATGGTCACCCTAGGCAATATGTTAATTTCCTATTATCCTCAAGACTGCAATTCCCCAGTATTCTTCTCTCCTTTTTTTTCCTTCTCACAACACAGATATCAAGGTACCTGGAGAGTACCTATACAAACACAACAATATTTATACTTCAGACAACAATGACACAGCGAAATTAGAAAACATTCTATAAATACATATGCTTTCTTTAGCACCCTTAATAACTAAACAATTTGATCATCCCCGCAGCAGCGATGCACACGCAAAAAACAAAAACAAAAGTATTTTGACATGAACTTACCCACAACTTTCAGATGTGAGAAGTCCTCAGCTTGACCAACTGAATTCTGAGCCTGACAAGTGTACTTCCCTTGATCGCTGGCTGTAATGTTCTGAATGATTAAATTACCATTTGTCAGTAATTTATAATGATCCTCTGGTTTAAACAGTCCAGGTTCTAAGTTCAGGTTGCTTCCATCTTTAAACCATTTGAAGGTTGGAGCTGGTGCAGCTACAGGATTGCAGATGATTGTGACTTGTCCTCCCAATGTTGCCATTAGTGATTTCATCATTGGTGTTTTTGAGAATGATGGGATAAGCTCTAAAACAATTCAAACAAATGATATAACATGGTGAAAATCAAACCAAAAATGCACATGCAAGAAAAAATTGAAATGTGTGTATAAAATTTGCAGTCTCAGTGCTAAATGGAGACTGTTCAAATTAAGTTCATGTTAATGAAGAGTTAAAAAGAACCTATGGTATTAATGCCAGCAAACACTATAATAGTTAAGAGTGTGTTTTTTCCTGTGGCAACATGGATTTGATTCATGGTTAATTTCACAAACATAAAAGAGCATTTTCACAACTGAAGACAATTTTGAGGCCTTTCTTACACATTTTGATGGTCTGATATGTTGTGCCTTACAATCGTCATTTTCCACCTGTAAAAGTGGCTGAAGATAGGTTGAATGTAAGATTGCAACTGGGAATGAATGAATGAATCAATCAAAAACTTACATCACTAAACTTGGGACATTTCCACATCTGCCCTGTCCCCTTCTTCGACAGACAACGGAGAGTTGTCTTGCTAACAGAAGCGGTTGAACCTGATTAAGTCTGTCTCTGTCTCCCCTCCAACGTTGAATGTCTTCCAGAACCTCTTCAACCCCCCCCCCTCTCTCCCCCCAATTAGTCTTTCCATGTATAGGTTCTCTATCTGTTCTCTGCACTGTCCATTTGATCACATAGAGCCTTAACCACATCCACATAGAGAAGCAGCAGCAGCTAATATATCAGCCTGCTCGTGGCCTCGCACACCTGAATATCCTGGACAGAAAATCTATGATATACTCCTGATCTGAATCTTATCAAGTGGTGCAAGCCACTCGGCGCGCAGCAGGAGGGTGTCAGTTTCAATTTTCTGAAGGAAGCTCTGTGAGTTTGTTTGCAATTACAACATGTCAAGCTGTGCTGCTGGCTCTCAAGCCATCGAAAAGCTGCCATTACTTCCTCCACTCCCATTCCCCCACTGGATGTAGTCACATTGTACACAAGGCTCTGTTTTCAAACCTCTGCAATAAAACGCCACCCTCTCTTCTTACCGCTCACTACCGATCTATTTTTTAATATTAAGATGTCACATTGGCGTGAATTTACATTGATCAGCTCTTGCATTGCTGACTCTGTTTCACCAGCTATCCATTCCAGGCACCCTCTGTAAAAAGGTAACTATTACTATGCAAGTTTGTTTTTCACTTTCTGTTCCATGTCTAGTGATTCCATCATCTTCAAAGCAGTGAATCCTTCTCCTGTCTTTAAAATGACATCTTCCACAGGATATTTGAAAGACAAGCCTCTGTCAACAGTTATTCCCAGATATTTTAATTAATTATCTCTCTTTACGGTGCTGCAATTTATTGTGATGTCTGCAAACACATCTCTATTATTTCAAAAATAAACACTACAACCTTGCTGCTTTAACTGGGTTGATGACCAAGCCTGTTTTATCACACAATTTACCTACCTGATCTACCAGGAACTGCAGGTCTCTAGATATGTTTATTTTATTTCTCCCCTGTGTGCAGACTAAGAAATTGTTAGCAAAAGTCCAGATTCTCCCTAGACTACTGCTTCTACTGCAGCTATCCTGCTTGTGTATACACTGAAAAGCACTGGGAAAATGGCAGAACTATGTGGGAGGCCAGGTGCAACACTACATGGTTCAGAGTTCCATAAGCCTAGACAAAGGGCAGTCTGCCATTCATACAGGATTGCTGCAATCAAAATAATGATGCAAGGACTGACCTCCACATCCATAAGAGTGAACAGCAAAACATCATATTCAACCCTGTTATATTATCTTCTTAAGCCAGTGCCACCACAACTGTTTCTTGTTTATGTTGAAACAACTGCAACTGATAATGAAAGTTAACCTACATGACAGCGAAGATGCATTATTAGCATGTGAATTGTGGTTCAGGTAATTCTATGAAGCACACAGAATATTTAAATAAGCCCATACAAGTAAATGGGCTTGTGATCATTCATGGAACAAGTGCAGAAGAGACTCAGAACAAATGAAAACTCCCAACTGTATTGTGTTGACTCGTACGTGTGGTAATACAGCTTTTATTTATTAGCCTATTTAAGATCAACACATGAGACACTCAGAACAAATGAAAACTCCCAACTGTATTGTGTTGACTCGTACGTGTGGTAATACAGCTTTTATTTATTAGCCTATTTAAGATCAACACATGAGACACTACACAGCCTCACAGTTGTGTCGCCATCTTGTTGTGTCATCATTTATTTGTATACAGGTAGTACTCCCCAGTCAGCCCTTCTAGGAAAGGCCGGAGTATAACATGGTAATTTCCTTAACTGTATGTAACTTCAGAAAGATGGAAATACCAATATGTTGCCTAACCTTCCTATACCTAACCTAATGGACACAAAGTTCTCGATAAGCTTAGTGGGCTTTATATACTGTAGATAGAATGAACACGGATGACCATACACAATGCATTCCATAGCTAAGAATTAAAAGCTGACCTCACAACATGGAGAAAGGACAACAAAAACACAATATTAAACATAATGCACTCACCTAGAACACGGAGAAAAGACAACAAAAACACAATATTAAACATAATGCACTCACCTAGAACACGGAGAAAAGACAACAAAAACACAATATTAAACATAATGCACTCACCTAGAACATGGAGAAAAGACAACAAAAACACAATATTAAACATAATGCACTCACCTAGAACATGGAGAAAAGACAACAAAAACACAATATTAAACACAATGCACTCACCTAGAACACGGAGAAAAGACAACAAAAACACAATATTAAACATAATGCACTCACCTAGAACCCGGAGCTGAGCTGTACTAAAGGTGGTACCATGCAAATTTGTTGCAGCACACTGATACATTCCATTATCCTTTTTCAAATCAACAGCGTCAATAGTTAAAGTATTGACAGAAACAGTCAGTCCTGCTGAATTTCGAAGAATTTTTCCATTTTTGTACCACTGGTATGTAGGCAGTGGATGACCAGTAGCTTCGCAGTGCCAGGTTAGCTTGCTTCCAACATCAACATGTTGTGGTGTGAGTGCATACGTAAAGAAAGGTTTAGACTGAATCACCAAGTCAAGGCTTCTCTCATCTACAAGGTTTGTCGCAAGACTGAACACTTTGCAGACATACTGTCCCCCATCCTCAAGTTGAGCACTGTTTAAAACAAGAATGCGGTTGTTGCTTTCAAACTTGTGTCCAAGAGGAAGTTGTCTGTTATTTGCCCTTGACCAACTGTACTGGAGTTCACCTGTGCCATATGCAAAGCACTCCAGCTTGACCATGTCACCTTTCAATGGTTTTGGTGGAAACACATAAATAAAATCATTCTGAATTTTAGGCTGAAACTGACTTGCACCGCCGGATTTTACAACAAGTCCAAATCCCAGGCTGGTTCTACTTTCTGTCTGGGTACCACCAATTGAGTTACTATTCTGACTATAGCTGGTCAGTGTGACCAGGCAGTAATAGGTTCCTTGGTCAGAGACTGCCAGCTCAGAAAAAAATAATTTTCCACTTGCAGAAATAAAAATATGTCGTTGAAAATCAGGTCTTATGATGAAAAACTGATCTTTGTACCAAGTGTAACTCTTTGCTGGAAAAAATAATACACATAAAAATTAATTTAATAAACACATAACATTTGATTAATGATTGATTGATTGATAGATACATATACAAACAGACAGACAGACAGACAGACAGACAGACAGACAGACAGACAGACAGACAGACAGACAGATAGATAGATAGATAGATAGATAGATAGATAGATAGATAGATAGATAGATAGATAGATAGATAGATAGATAGATAGATAGATAGATAGATAGATAGATAGATAGATAGATAGATAGATTTGATTCAAGTCATACAACTAATATTTATTTTATTTTACAACACTTTTATTTGAACAAAATTATTTTAAACCAATACAGAGGGTATCAAAATATCTAATAATTTGGTTAGCAAATGAAAAATCTGAATATGTAAATATTAAATTGTGAACTTAGCTTTAACCAGATGCTATCTGAAAAGGGTATGATTTTCTGCTGCATGTAACTATATTATAAGAATCTTTCATGCAGTCTGGCCATGCTGAATAACTACTTTGATATTCCAAATCTCTGTACAGCATACTGCATGCTATTCCTTTTTACACTGTCATATTTCAATATATTCTTCTTCTTTTGTCAAAATCTGCTTGTGCCGCTAGGCGTCGCAGTCTATCAGATGATCGGCAACCGAGCCAGGGCGCGCTCAGTCGCTTCATATGCCGTGATGTTATGAAGTCTCAAGTTGTCCGTGACTCCTTCAATCCATATTCTTCTCGGTCTTCCTCTGCCTCTTGGTGTTTCGATTTTCATGTTGTATGCTCTTGATGCTGGCATCGTTGGTTCCATTCTCATTAGGTGACCAAACCATTTCATTCTTTGCTTCTCAGTAAATTTAACAATGGGTATGGTTCCAATAGTTCTTGTAATCACATCGTTTCTCACTCGATCTCTTCTGGTTTTATTCGCAGCCATTCTCAAACATCTCATTTCACAGGTGGTTAGTTCAATATATTAACATCCACAATCTCTCAACTGTTTTCACCACACATGCAGTTACATAAATAAAATCAAGCTGTGACAAACAAAAGCACTGAATGCCACAGGGAAGAACATCATTGCAATACATGTTTCACATTTAGCAGGTTTTTAAAAAAAATAAATGAGTCATTCGTCAAAAAGAAGAACTGAAGTTTAATTCTCAGCAGTGACAGGGTTCCTATGTCCAACCAAATTCCTTATAGGATCAATCTGGCGTCATCAAATAACTATCAACAAATATTGAGAGGAAAAGCCAGAAAAGGAAGGCAGGAAGGAAAGGAGCTAGGGTCCCCTACCTTATTCTGGATAAAATCTATGTAGATCCAACACTTTACATACATGCAGCAATATACGTCAGTATTCCATTTAACTTTAAAAAATACAAACACACACACACACAAACTATTTAGCAAAGTTTGCAAATGTGAGATTACATATACATTTTAGAGCAACTATCAAATGTAATAAATCAAAACTGTACATATATCATAAGATAGCTAACTGTGAAGAAATGTGTAAGCAATGTTAACAGGCTGTTCTACAGTGACTAACTAAACCTTTCATAAATGTATACTTAGTAAAGTACCTGGTCTTGAAGCAATCTGAGGGCACTCAAGTTGTGCACCATCATACTCATTCCCATTCACAGTGGCTGGTGGAACATTTGAAAATTCTCCCAGAAATCCAAAGGATAAAGGCACTGAGGTACTTAAAATAGTTCCATACTCATTTGCAGCTTTGCACTGGTAGGTACTTTCATCACTTGTAATAGGATTGTGGATTTCAAGTTTTCCAGTTGAGAAAGAATACCTATTTTAATGATTACACAAGACAAAATATGAGAGCAGATATTTTATTAAAAGCAACACACAAGAGCACATTTTTAATTACATGCATTACTATCAGCTTCTCAAACATGCAGAGTTAGTTGCAAACACAAGCTATTTCAACTGTTCCTAATCCTTCAGGTTTACATATTAACTGCAAGTTTTGTTGGTTGCAATTGTATTTTAATGATCTACATTCTTTATTTCAGGATCTGTAAATAATCTGCTGAAAGTCCTACACTTTATACTTTACATTCATCTCACTGATTTCTTCATAAGGGAAGGCATAGCTAAGATTATAGTGTAAGTCACAACTTTGTGGATACTGGTTTTGAATCTCGACACTCTAGTGTTGGTTGGTGGTAAGTGATACAAAAATATTTTTTGGGTGGTGGAATCAGACTGCATATCTTCTCAGATTGGGGTGGCTAGGGAAAGGGGGGCACATAGGTGTAATTAATGTGTACAATGTTAATGTTGGAAATTACAAACAGTAGTTGTTGTTGTTGTTGTTATCGATCCAGCGGCGCATGAGCTTTCGCCCTTTGGCCCAATGCCATGTAGTGGAATTTGCATGTTTTCACAAGCTGTTCTTTTCCTCCGTACAAGGTGTTCCACAGTAGTCAATCAGCTCATCTCTTAGGCACAACTGTTAAAATAGCTAATGGTCAAAATTTGGTACAGGAGAGCCTAGCCTAGGATACCACAACATCCAGCTTAAGAATGGAAGTGATGGTGCTTACTGCAGCTTTCCGCTGGCTTGAGAACACTATACACATACCCACACACATCGTGATTGTCACTGACTCAAGAGTTCTACAAGCAACATCATATCTCAGAGTAGCTGCAAACAAGAAGCACATCTTGCATGAAGCCCTGGGTAGATCTAAGGGTCACAGACTAAAAAGAGGAAAGTCTTGGTTGGCGCAAGCTGAATACACAATCATACATGTGTGCAGGCTTGATAAATTTGGGCAAGGAGAGTTGGTGGTCAAAGTGTCTGAACAAGAATCAGATTTGTGTAAGGTTCTAAACAAATGATTCATGACAAATTCAGCCCACGTGACGTGATGTGATTATCTATAAGATGGCTCTGTGTTAAATGGCAGACAAAGTGCATGGAGGTTCATAGCAAAAAAACGTCACTAAGCGCAACAAAGTCTGGCATATGATATCACAACGTCTAGGGTTACATTTATTAAGAAAACATTATAAATCCCTCTGCACACACAAAAACAAATTAACATTCCTGAGCAGCCCTAAGATAACTGGAAAGTCTTTTACAAACCAGGTGAACATTATAATTTCTCCTAATAAACATTTTCAAAATATTCATGAACATATTGCTAGATAAAGAATAGATATACTGCGGATTGATACACACCTGGGATTTGCAGGCAGAGGCACCATGCCTCCTTGCCTTTCAACGAGCCATGCATATGAAGGGTCAGGTTTTCCACTGGCAAGACACTCTAAATACACAGTGTCTGTCTGACCTAAAACAACAGTTTCTTGAGGTTCTTGCAAGAATGTGGGGCCTCTTGGGGCCTGGCCTGGATAATCTACATCTAATCCATAATCTGAAAATGTGTATCAAATGATCTGTTTTAAATTTAGGAGTCACATTTAGTATTTTCTTAACTACACATATTTTAATTTCAACTACGCCATGTAGTCATAAAAGAATGTTAAAAACATGTCCACTATAATAGTGATATTGCAAACAAGTTTGTTTTCAGTTAATATTACCAAAAGCACTCGAGCCGAACAATTTGTTCAAGAACAAGGTCCATAGAAAAAAAATTGTGACAGTCTATAACTACAGAACTATGCAATATCTCCATTTTTTTTTTTTTTTTTTTGGCGATGACATTATCCCACTTGCATTGAAGTCTCCATAATATATAATTCCTTTGCTGCACACAACTCACCTTCCCACTGCAGGCATCAACACTGATGACCGTGAGCTGGGCGGAGGCTAGCATTATTTCTGTGTGCACTATTATGTCACTGTCATAAGGACATGTTTTCTAAACAAGGCACAATTCCAGTACAATACACAAACTTATTTTAGGCTCAGTCTGTCACGATTTGCTTGCCGGCCTATTTTTTAACCCGTCATCTGGTTTCCTTGAACAAAATACCAAAGGATATTGATGAAAGACCAATAAGGGACCGGATACTCATGTGCTGTAATCAATCCAGAAAAGGCCACAACCGTCCCGTGGTGTTCTTTGGACAACAGGATTGTTAGAGCTGATGTTCCCAGACTCAAAATAAATGGCAGGGACATCAAAAGAGACGACAGTCTGCGGTACCTGGGTATCTCCTTTGACAGAAGTTTGTCTTTCAAGGATCACATAGTAAGGGTTGGGACAAAGGCTAAAAAAAAGTCTTAATGCGCTAAAGATATGATAGCGATGGACATGAAGAATAAAATCTTGTTCACACTTTACCAGCACTTAATCATCTCAGTGATTGATTATGAATTAGGATTACTCACTGTCTCAAAGCGTCAGCTAGAGAAACTGGAGCACATACAGAATGAAGCTATGCGGGTGATCCTAGGATGTACAAAAGACGCCCCAATTGTGTGCATGCAATACATCCTTGCATTGCCGACTATTGCAGATAGACTAAAGGTGCTGCAGGTTAAATCATACATCAGAGTAGCTGCAGACAAAGAACACCCTCTGTATGAAGCTTTGGCTGCAGGTAAGGGTCAGAGGCTGAAAAGGGGGAAATCCTGGATGGCTCAAGCAGAAGACACAATAAGACAAGTATGCAAGCTGGAGAACATTCGGCAAGGAGAGGAGTGGGTCAGAGTACCAGAGGACAAGTATGCAAGCTGGAGAACATTGGGCAAGGAGAGGAGTGGGTCAGAGTACCAGAGGACAAGTCTGACCTGTGTTGGGTTATTATTACATTGGGCCGGAAGTGCAGAAAGTGGCCAGCGGGTGCTACAGAGGTGAAAGTTCAACAGTTAATTCACGATAATTCACGCCTAGGTGATCTGATTATCTATACAGATGGTTCGGTGTTGAGAAAAAAGGAAGTGCCTGGGGGTTCAATATCCAATATAAAATCTTTAGTGTAAGACAGCATGACATATGACACCACAATATCTAGCATAAAAGATGGAGGCTGTAACTGCAGCTTTCCAGTGGCTAGAGAATTAGATGCATACACATGTCGTAATTGTAACAGACTCTGAAGGCATGCTTAGAAAGGTGAAGACAGGAATGCTTCGAGCTGAGTGGCAAGCTTCATTGGGAAGGTCATGGGTAGTCAGCATACTTTGGATCTTTTCCCCAGGCCATGCCCGCATAGTGGGTAATGAACAGGCAGGAAGATTGGCTGGATCTGCACCACTGGGTGGTGAATTGATACTTGACAAGGCATATGTGGTCAAGGCCCTTTGGGAACAAGCAATGGAATCAGTAGAGAAACAAGATTATTATGGCCTAGAGAGAATGAGACACCTGAGTGTAAAAAGAGGGTCTGGCCAGCTCACTACACTCTGAAGATGACAGAGCACGCATGGAAATGCCCCGAGTGCTGTGATGTCAATTTTTGACTCAACTAACCACTCATGCATGAATCCTATAGCTCAGACCAAAACATTGCTATGCTTGGAATCTTACATCAAACAAATATTTAGTGGGGAAAACACCCTTCATCCCAATGGAAGAAAAAGGTATACCGTTATCTTTGTTGTTTACACTGGAACAAGAGAGGCAGGGAATGTCCTGGAGGAGTCCACATGCCTGATGCCACCTCTCAAGATAACCAGACATCCCATAATTGTGGCTGTATGTCTTACAGGCGTTCAACTTATCGGCCTGTAGGTCTACCTCAGGCTTGATTTGTCAAAATCAGGCTTGGGTTTTTCATCAAGGCATCAACGGTCTTGGCTGTAGAATAGTTTTCCTGGTATAGGAATAAGACCTCTTTCCCTCTATATGTATCAAAAGTCACAGGGCCACACCCAGAGACTTTCAAGGAGGAACAGCTGGTGTTTGAAGTTAAAACAACGAATCAACATCATGGCACATGGCTAGTAACCTGTAAGTGCTCTGTTCTTCTTCTAACTCAGGTCTGAGTCTGAAGAAGCTCAGCACAGTGTACAGGCTCTGTAGCACCGGCGAGGATCCTGAAATACTTTGGGTAGATTTTTACCTCAAAATTTTGCCCGGGCAGCGCCGTTAGGCTACTCTTTTCGATTTCCAACTGCCAAGAGATTTTTTACGTGCGCAACTATGCACACAGGCGACCTATCTCACTACCCAGAGACCAGGGGGGAATTACTAGAAGTCCAAGCGAAAAAAAACCAGCCCTTACCGGGGACTGAACCCGGAACCTATAGCACTTGAGGCGTACACCATGTCTCGAGACCGCGCAGCCCTCTTGTGTGCTTTACTGCTTAAGATATCTTCAGCCTTGGATCTCCCAGGCCTTTCAACGTCAAAAGAATAATGCTGCTGCTAGGCCAGTGACATGTGTGTCAGTTGTAAACACAGCAGATTTTTGGGTATTGTATGGGAAAGGAAAGACAGTGAAGGAATGGAAATAGCTACCACTACTGACTGACAGCGCCCAGAATATGAAAAATCCTAAAAAGCTATGGGAGTTGTGGTAGTATGGTGGCTAAATGCTTGTCTGCTGGTCTGAGATCTCGAGTTGAAATCTGCATTGAAATGAATTTTTTATAATTTATCTAGGGTTCCCAGGTTGACTCCACTTAAAATGAGCATCAGGAAATCTAATACACATACCTACACACCTATCATATAAATACATGTATGTACACAAAACGCATACAAATGTATATAAATTGTATTACTGAAGTCACGATGTTGTTGCACAATCCTGTAGACTTCATTCACGCTGATTTCACAAATGTAGGAATAGGTTGAATTTGTCTGCCCCACTTTCCAACCATACTCTGTACCTATAAATGACAGACACACAAAAAAACATTTATCTAGAAAGTCAGTTAACAAAAGAAAATGTTCATATAAGGCATTTTTTCTCTAATTTTAGATACCATTTCTCTTCTTTTTTACCTTGAAAATTATTCAAGGCATGCAACTGCAATAAGTAGAACCTCGTTAACATGAACTAACTTAAAGCATATCAAATTAAAAAGAAATAATAAATAATGCATCTAAACTATGTAAGGATCAGTATTGCAACAATAAAATATTAAAACCGCACCACATTCAAGTATGTTAGACATCATAAAGATTTTTTTGCACACAAATTTGTGCACTTATCTTACTTTCCTGCCTGAACAGGAACACGAAACACTGCTATCCATTTATAAGAATTCACATGCCTTCTCTATTCAAGTATGCAACAGCTAGTCTTTATTTGAGACAACCTAAATACTTTGGATTTCATGACAATTTTTGCGTTACATTTCAAATTTCAGAAAAATTGAATAAAAAACACAAAAATTATATCACCCTACATGGTGAGTGTATGCTGGCAGCCATTTAAACGGCGATGTGTCTAAACATAATCGATTCTGCGGCAATATGTCTGGAAAGAGTTATTAATGTGTTACAAATTGGGTCTGTCTTCAGTGATCTGTTTCTGTGGAATTACTAGGTAGCTCTCAGTCTGTCAGTCAACTCTTACGACATGCTTTTGGGTAAGCAGTGGGTCTATTCTTGGTTTCTCTAAAACAGGGCCCCCGAACCCACACAGGGAATACATTTACGAAAAATAGCACCTATGGGAGTTTCCTTGTGAATCAAATGGTGTTTTTAAAACCAAGTTGAGGTCAAATTTTCCCATAATCCGCAGTGATAGAGGTCAAAGGGTCACAAAAGGATCCACCCAATACATATACATTTGGGGGGGGGGGGGGGGGGGGGAGGCATGAATTATACATTTAATGCATCACTCTATTCATGTTTACTGATTACTGCCTTTATATATCTCTATTACAACAATTGAATTTGTAAATGGTGATAAAAAAATTTTTTACACATTTTTTTAAACTGTAAAATTAATAGTTTTTGGCGTATTTTTAGAGGAATTTGCTGGGTTATCGGTCAATTGTTTATACAGTTTCCAGGGTAAAATGCTTATACTGCATACAATACATGTTAACTGTAACAGGTTGTAGTAGTATAGAATGCTCAATTTAATGTATTTTAAGTGTACTATTTAAATAATTATGATAATCATATTGAATTATTGGATAATCAGTGGATCCCTACAAAACAGCCTGAGGATCTGGACTTCGCTGATATTTCTCTGTCTCATTCGGGGAATCAGATGCAAGATAAATTAAATATACTCGATGCAAGATCACAACAGCTAGGTCTGAAAATCCATAAAGGAAAGACAAAGATTATAAGAATAAATCAGGCAAATTGAAGTGTGGTTTCTCTTAATGGCACCCCACTCCAAGACATAGAGTCGTTCACCTATTTGGGCAGTAATGTAGATCAAGATGGGGGAACTGATAGAGATATTAAAATAAGAATACAAAAAGGCAAGAGGCTTTCATAGCACTAGGGAATTTGTGGAGGTAGAAAAAATTGTTTTAATTCTAAACTTAAAATCAGTTCTTTTGTATGGGGCGGAAACATGGAGAACAACTAAACCAATTACTAATAAATTACAGACATTCATTAACTGGTGCCTGCGCAGAATAGAGGGAATTAAATGGTATGATAGAATAACTAAAGTAGAGTTTTGGGCGAGAACTAAGCAAGCTCCAGTGGATCAAGAGGTGAGGAAAAGATGCTAGCGTTGGACAGGACACACATTAAGAACATCGGAGAACAGCAAAACTAGAATGTCTTTGCATTGGAACCCACAGGGGCATAGAAATAAAGGAAGGCCAAAAAACACATGGAGAAGAGAGCTGGAGAATGAAGTTAGAAAGATGGGGAGGACATGGGGGAGAGCTTCATGCAATAGCGAAGGATAGAACGCCTTGGCCGTGAGTTGGTTGAGGGCCTATGCTCCACTGGGCGATAGACAGGCAGAAGAGAGAGATGAGTGTGTAATGTCACATGTTGACTATGCAGACACACTGAAACAAGTAAATAAAGCTATGCTATTGGTTTCATTATGATTACAAAGGCCAGTATTGTATTTAGCATGTGTAAGTTTACTTCAGCACCTCACTCAACCTACAGGAAACATGGCACCTATTTCAAGCCTCAGAAATGTGATTTGACCTTTTATGGACAATACTGTCAACAATGAGAATAACTGTGCTAAGCAACTGTGACGACACATTTCCTCACTACTGTTCTCGGTATACAACATCTGTGTTTACATTTGATACATGTGCTTGCAATAATTGGTAAAATAATAAACATAATATATTTACAATTTACCTTGGTAGGAGTACACGACACGTCTGCCAGTGATTCGCTGCTCTGCTGGGATTATCCATTTATCAAATGATGTTGTAGCTGTACCATCACCTTCCCAACTGATTCCCAGAGTTGCTACGACACCACTGGTTAACCAAGAATCTCTGAGAATTCATAGCATGATTAGCAAAAATGAATAGTCCATTCTACTATCAGGAACAGTTGTCAATAGCTAATAAAAATAGTCGAGCAGCAAAATTAATTGTATTCCTTCTGTTCATCAACATATGCCACGTAGACAAATATGGTCATATTATACAATCACCAAAGTCTCAGATGAGGTCTGTGTCCTTGCCCCAATTATGTCATTTTGACAAGCCAGTTGAGTATTTGTATCTTTTCTTTTCTAGTGTTCCCCATCTGATTGTCCAGGTGTCACTAAGTTTTAAAGTTTATATTTCCTTTTCCCTATCCAGTTTTCCAGTTATCAAGTTTTAAAGTTTATACCTCTTTATTATATGCCAAAGAAATTGTCAGTCTAAATCTAAATTATATTATTTATTTTTCTGTTCGCCAATTGTATTCTTTAATTTTCCCCAGAAATCAAAATTTCCCCTTTGTTGAAGACCAGGTGCCTCAAAAGCATAAAATTAAAATGTACTGTTTCCCAACTGATACCTTTTACAACAGTTTTAGTGAAACTGGGGGACTGCTCCTCAAAACTAAACATACATGTACGCACATACACACACATGCACGCACACACATGCATGCACATACACATTTATTTGTTTTTGAAATTTCTTCCACCAGTCTGGAATTTTAAGTTTTTCTCCACTTTCGAGAACTGAAGCAGTTGCCAACTGATTCACTCTCACAATAAGTCTGAACCATTTAGCTGTTAATTTAAATGCACTGTGATACCTACAGTTTCTGATGTCATGCTTAACACCAAACTGTATTGATTCCAGCTGAAAATGAAATATGAAATGAAACAAACTTATTAATGAAGAGTATTTAATTCCCCCGTGTGGGTCCCGGGGCCCCATTGTAAGGAAAACAAGAATAGACCCACTGCCTCCCCAAAAGCATGTCGCAAGAGTCAACTAATTGGGGAGCTTCCTTTGAAGTCGGAGTGCATCTGCCGGAGAGGCAAGGAACTAACAGTCTGTATTCAAGAGATGAGATATGAAAAACTGATGCACACGCAACACTCAGCTTCTGGAGCAGGACTGCAGTTCAGTAGTGGACGAGCAACCAGAACTTTCAGAGTGTACAGCTGGTGAAAGCGAAGAAGAAGAAAAAGAGTATTTGAATTAAACATCAAGAACCATCTCAGCACTGGAATAGGTCTGCAACATTCACTCCTGTGTCATCATGATGCATTCATACAGGCTACTTCCATTCCATCTCTTGATGATATCCACCCACATGTAATGTCTGTCCTATTGTTTACTTCCCCTCTATATTTACACCCAGAACATCCTTTAGAAAAGCCAGTGGCCCCCTAATATGGCTGAAGTATTATCACTGCCTGATTCTGAACTCATTTAGGGAGTTGCGTATCCTTTACAGGATGTTGCAGAACCAACCCCAGCATTTTTTTTGGCTGTTGTGGTTTTTCTAGGCACATTTTACGTTCAGTAGTTTGCCACTGCTTATGAACAGTCAGCTCTCGGTACCACTGTCGAAACCAACGCAAGACAAATCGTCTGCCGTTGGGATCGACCCCGGCATCACAAAGCGCGTTCGCAATGCCTAAACAACAGGCGCCAACGTCATTTAGTAATGTTTAATAAATATCAGGCTGAACAAAACTGATACGTAGAATAATGTATAATACAATATAAGAACAGGAAATCTAACAGGGTGAACAGAAAACTATACCTGCTCAGATCATTTTGCTGAAGCCAGTTAGCAATGAACTGATGTTCATGCTGTGAATTGATACTGAGTAGGGTGGCTCCATTTTCTTGACAGAATGTGCTAGCTCTCCGGTGATCAAGTCGAGGATATGCATTAAATTTATAACATTTTCTATCGTACATAACCCAGCCACTTTCCGATGGACATGCTGCGGGGAGAAAACGACAAATAACTTTAGACGTCAATTAGCTACTTCTTTTTCTTGTGTGCTATTAATGTCATGAGAGATATGATCAAGAGGCTCGAAAAAAACAAAGAAGAACTTCTATGGATACAAATAATGCCCGTACAACTGAAAACTAAAACCACACAAGAAATGACAGAAAATTTAGAATTTGACTGCACCAAAAAAAATATGAGAATTGGTTTACAATATTTTACTGAATAAGGACAGCATATCTGATGCAGTTTTATGTTTAAACCATCTTCTGTACTGTTCACAAATACTGATACTTTTTTTTTTCAGTAGGTTTCGGATTCGCTTAGTCCTTTCAATATCTCCACAATATGGTTGACTGCGTAGGACCTGCAACACAATCTCTCACTTTGGTAGAAATCTCCACAATATGGTTGACTGCGTAGGACCTGCAACACAATCTCTCACTTTGGTAGAAATCTCCACAATATGGTTTGCGTAGGACCTGCAACACAATCTCTCACTTTGGTAGAAATCTCCACAATATGGTTGACTGCGTAGGACCTGCAACACAATCTCTCACTTTGGTAGAAATCTCCACAATATGGTTGACTGCGTAGGACCTGCAACACAATCTCTCACTTTGGTAGAAATCTCCACAATATGGTTGACTGCGTAGGACCTGCAACACAATCTCTCACTTTGGTAGAAATCTCCACAATATGGTTGACTGCGTAGGACCTGCAACACAATCTCTCACTTTGGTAGAAATCTCCACAATATGGTTGACTGCGTAGGACCTGCAACACAATCTCTCACTTTGGTAGAAATCTCCACAATATGGTTGACTGCGTAGGACCTGCAACACAATCTCTCACTTTGGTAGAAATCTCCACAATATGGTTGACTGCGTAGGACCTGCAACACAATCTCTCACTTTGGTAGAAATCTCCACAATATGGTTGACTGCGTAGGACCTGCAACACAATCTCTCACTTTGGTAGAAATCTCCACAATATGGTTGACTGGTTGACTGCGTCACTTTGGGACCTGCAACACAATCTCTCACTTTGGTAGAAATCTCCACAATATGGTTGACTGCGTAGGACCTGCAACACAATCTCTCACTTTGGTAGAAATCTCCACAATATGGTTGACTGCGTAGGACCTGCAACACAATCTCTCACTTTGGTAGAAATCTCCACAATATGGTTGACTGCAATGGACCTGCAACACAATCTCTCACTTTGGTAGAAATCTCCACAATATGGTTGACTGTGTAGGACCTGCAACACAATCTCTCACTTTGGTAGAAATCTCCACAATATGGTTGACTGCATAGGACCTGCAACACAATCTCTCACTTTTGTAGAAATCTCCACAATATGGTTGACTGCGTAGGACCTGCAATAAAGTCTCAAACTTTGGTAGAAAGAAATCTCGAAGGACACAATATGGTTGACTCCACAATATGGTTAACTGCGTAGGACCTGCAACACAATCTCTCACTTTGGTAGAAATCTCCACAATATGGTTGACTGCGTAGGACCTGCAATACAATCTCTCACTTTGGTAGAAATCTCCACAATATGGTTGACTGCGTAGGACCTGCAACACAATCTCTCACTTTGGTAGAAATCTCCACAATATGGTTGACTGCGTAGGACCTGCAACACAATCTCTCACTTTGGTAGAAATCTCCACAATATGGTTGACTGCGTAGGACCTGCAACACAATCTCTCATTTTGGTAGAAATCTAAACAAAATATGGTTGACTGCGTAGGACCTGCAACACAATCTCTCACTTTGGTAGAAATCTCCACAATATGGTTGACTGCGTAGGACCTGCAATACAATCTCTCACTTTGGTAGAATACACAAAAGGCAGGTGGGCTTGGATCTCTATATTTCTTACGCAGAAGTATGTACAGTAAATATTACTATTCAAGTGTCTCAGTCCACACGTCTTCTTCCTCATCATTTGTCCTAGTGATGCAAATGTGTTGTACCGGTTTACAGCTACGATATTTGCCCCTTTCACCGACACATCCTACTTCTTCAGACATTTATTATCCGGCTTTATGGGACATCCGCAGTCTTGTATGTGTGGTTACTTTATCATCTTCTAAAGGACCTCATACAAGGCAGCTGAATGCAGATAGGTCAACTCTAAAAAGAAGGCAGAGACAGAGCATGAGCATTCTTGTCATACAAAGAGGCATTCATAAATGCAGAGCCAATGCATGGTGCTCTAAGACTAGGCTCACCCAATGATTATAGATCCCGATAAGCAGAATCAAGTGATAAAACAGTGAATTATATTTGCATCTTAAATAAATATGATTGTTTATCTAAGGTACAGATGTACTGCAGAGAGCTGACTGAGATCAAATTAAGATGTAATATACAATAAACGATGACAGGTTACCTTGCATGTGGACAGAAGCAAAGAAACAAACTGACAGGCAAAGTAACTGTAGTCTCATTACAACAGGTGTCTGTTTAATAGCACCTGAAAAAAAAGCAATACTATATCATATGTATACTTTTCATTTTTCATAAAAAGGATACATTTTAACGGGTATATTAAACTTTATACCTTGAAATCCCCCGTGTGGGCTCCGGGGTCCCATTGTGGGGGAAACAAGAATAGACCCACTGCCTCCCCAAAAGCATGTCGTAAGAGTCGACTATATAGGGATCTTTCTTTGAAGTCGGAGTGCATCTGCCGGAGAGGCAAGGAACAAACAGTCTGTATTCAAGAGAATGAGATCTGTAAAACTGATGCACACGCAACACCCAGCTTCTGGAGCAGGACTGCAGTTCAGTAGTGGACGAGCAACCAGAAGCTTCCGCCAGTTTACAGCTGGTGAACGAGAAGAAGAAGAAGAAGAGTATACCTTGAAATAACTATAACTGACACTGCCATATAATTATGTTTGACTTTTACATCAATTAATTCTGCACTACCTTTTCTTCAGATAACTCTCTTACCCCTTTCGCCCCTAGAAACGTAAACCTATTACTCCCGATTGAACATGCTCCCATAAATACTGATTAATAGCCATTACCGCACAGCCTATTTAAAGACAGGTGACCTGTTTTTTTGGTACAATGCATTCAGATGACAATATTTAAAAAAAGGTAAAGTCGGGAGATGTGAACCAGCGACATTGCATACTGTTATAAACCATAAGTGGTCTGCCACTAGTACAGACAGCTGATAAGAAACTGTCCGCCTGTGCCACCATCCGCATGTGACTCCATAGCTACAGCGACTTTCCTTTATTTACCCTAGAGTGTTAACTCTGGTACCCATTACCTAGAGGCTGAGTCAACCCTGATCACGCCAGCAGCCTTTATTTTCTCAGTTCTTTATCCAGGTGCACATTTAGGCTGCGCTGACATACAACTTACTTTGTGAACAATTCGATCCCCACATTTTTAAAAGAACTATGCCTATGATCACAGACAATAGACTATCTATCTATCCCTCTATGCTGATGCATGCTATATCATGCACTGTAAATTATCCTGTTTCTTATTTAGACAGGCAGTTGTTTTTTTTTCTACCATCTCTAATAATAGTTGTAATAACAAAGTTACAGTAATGAGTTATAAATAGGAATAGCTGACAAATTGTAAATTTCAAGTTAGTTTGGAACCATGGATGGACCATGAATTTACAACCATCATAAATAAATTATTAGGCACTCTTCCAAATATCGGTCCCAAATTATTCACTGTTAAAAAAAATCACATTCAATGCCTCAAAAGGTCATTATATAGTTAATAATATGGAATAGGAACACTACGAACTTGTGTGTTATTATTATATTATAATTATATAATTCCATTTGAACTACTCTGGAGTCTTCGGTCCGGTAGTAACATTAAAAATTCTGCCTGTCATGCAGGTGACCCCCCCCCCCCCCCCCCCCCCTGGTAATAAATTGTTTTAGTATAAAGCCCTTAAAAGGGCAGGTTGGATGTCGTGTTGTGGTTTACAGTTACATACAGCTAGGCTGCAATATCTGCACCTTTCGTCACCAACAGCAACAGTGTTGCCAACACATCTGATTTCAGCAAAGTCCTAATTTGTCGCCTTTTGCAACATGCTTTAGGTGGCAGTGGAGCTATATTATTATTTCCATCAAACATGTGGCTCTGGAAATCACAGGACAAGTCACTGGTAATGAGAACAATGGGTCGAAAACTTACTTACTTAGTAACTAACTACTCCCCACGCAGCTTCAATGGAATGAAAACTATTCGTTCCCGCAGCACTTAGCTTAACGTCTAATCATTGGTATCCATTGAGCAATAACGGCAGAAGTGGAATGGAAACTGATGATGATGGCCCAAATGCCAAATGTTTTTACTACTTAAAATGTTTTTCGCAGTAGTGAATTCGGAAGAGTGCCAAATTATTAAATGTACCTTTTCATGGCACACAAGTTCACTTTTCATCAGCAAAAAAGATTGTATGAGACTGAAATTATGTTTGTTATAAGCACACATCTACTTGATTCAAACTCAACTCACCTCTGTGATAGTAGTCAAAGCTGCCAAATAAGTTTTTTTTCAAATGGGCTCGTGTGATCACTATTAAAAAAAAGGAAACAATGCAACGGCAACCCGGAAATGACGGACTATGGCACCAACGAATTAAAAGTATTCAAAGCTAGTTAGTATAGTTACCTGCGCCTCTTAACATGACCAAAGTGACTTTTAGTATAAGTATCGTTTTGTAAAAAACAAATCAGTATTTACAATAAACATCTTTACAAAATGTTAACAAGATTAAACATTAAATACGTTAACGCTGTTTATTGCTTACCTGTGTGAAGATTTGATAAGGTAGTCTCGGGGGAGAAAAAGTATGTTGCACACCTGAAAAAGGGAAGCTACTCTTGGAAAGTAATAGTGTACTCAACATTAACAGGTGTCTTGCCGACTGGCGTGGGCGATCATGCCTCTCCGCCATCTGCAATCTCCTGCAGCATGTGTCAGTTCGTGTGCTGACACACCTCCATGCAATGCAGCAAGACTGTCAAGAATCTTCTCTCGTTGTCTTCCTCTATCCCTCCTTCCACAGATCTTTCCAGTGGTCACATGTTCTATTTTCCCTCTTCTCATAACATGGCCGGAAAATGATGACTGTCTCCTTCTGATGTCTGTGATAAGTTGTCTTCGGGCTCCCGCCTCGTTCAAAACCTCTTGGTTGCTTTTTTTTTTTTTTTTTTGGCAGTCCAAGGTATTCTAAGCATTCTTCAGTAAAACCACATCTCTAAGGCCTCAAGAAATTGTTTGGCCTGCCTACCGATTGTCCAGAATTCACAGCTATATGTTAAAACTGGGTGTATGTAGCAAGGAAGAATTCTTTTTTCTAACTCTCAATGACAAAGATATATTGCACAAGATGTTATTCATTTTATAAAATGCAGTTTTTACCTGTCCTATTATGTTTCTTCTCAGTTTTGCATCTTCCATCTGATGTGCCCAGATACTTAAATGTCTGTACCTGTCCCAAAAATAACACCATCGACTTTTATTACACATTTAGGAATATTTCGTTTCTTTAATACCACCATTACTTCTGTCTTCCCATTATTCCAACTGAGGCCCATTCTTCCACTTTTCAACACCACAATGTCTATCATTTCCTATAGTTCTTTCTGACTTGTTGCTATCAAGACTGTGTCATCAGCATAACGTAAATTGTTTATATTGTGCCCACCAACCACAATTCCGGGCATATCAATTAAATATCGCAATTATATATTCACTGTATATTGAAAACAAATCAGGTGACAGTACACATCCTTGTCGTACGCCTCTCTTTATGCTTTGAAATGTACCTAAACAGTTCCTAATTCTTAAACCTGCTGTTTGCTGCCAATTAATATTCTTTATTATTCGTAGATCTTTTCCATCAATGTTTAATTTTTCTAGTAACAGAAAGTATTGTGAACGGCACTCATAGAAAGAAGTATGAGTGCCGTTCACAATACTTTCTGTTACTTGATTAATTCATTTCTTTCTATGAGTGCCGTTCACAATACTTTCTGTTACTTGATTAATTCATAATATTTAACGGCCTCAAACGGTTCCCCCCTCTGTTTATTTAATTTTTCTAACAGTTTGATTACTTCTTCATGCTGCACACAGTCAAATGCTTTTGTATAGTCTATGAAGCATAAGTACAAATCAGTCTTTACTTCTATAGCTCTTTCTGACAATGTCCTTAGGATGTATTTGACATTGTTTGTATCTTTTCCTTCTACAAATCCACGTTGTTCATCTCTGATTCCTGGTTTAATTTAGTTTCTTATTCTTCTCATAATTATTCTCAGTAAAATCTTAGTCATGTGACTCATAAGACTTACTGTGCGATAATCTTCACATTTTAAAGTGCCTGGTTTCTTTGGCAGAGCTATAGTGTACTAGTGTTGGCAACTCAAAAATTTATAAAAATCTGCCAAACACTAGCAAGAAAATGTCAAAAAGAAAAACTCGAAAATGTATACTGCTCGCACTGAAAGTTTGGAATGTTAATTACCAGTAATCTAGCTAAACTTCGGGCGTCATTGCCGCTTGCTATCTAAACACCGATTCTGATTCCTTTTGAAAAAAAAAAAAAATTAAAAGTTCGACCACTTTCAGTCTGCTGCTAGCTAGCCGAGGCTGCTAACAGTCTCCGCCTATATTTGTTGTCTGGGTTATTTGCGTCACTTTCGTGACTAAATTCTAAAATTTGCGCCGTTTCTGGGCTTCCTTTCGAGTCAGACCACTCGTCCTCCACCCGGTTGTTAGGTGTGCATGTCTTTCCTTCTCTTTCTTGGTGTTTCCTCTTGGTTTAATTTACAGTTAAAGTTGTCTTTCCTCGTCACTGTCGAAAAGAGTATTTTCCTTGTTTCACACTCAGCATGTATCATACAGCATAAAATGCCAACCGCGACGTTCTAAGAACTGCCCTTGTATTTATCTCGAGGTGCGACCGATCCCCCATCTGTATTCGTGAAGGTGCAGTGGATAAGTAAAGCTGTGATTACATCTTGGCTAAAACTGTAAGGTGGAAATTGTTGTCTGTACAATAGAAAGTGATAGCCTGGTCAAATAAGTATTTTTATTTACAGACAAGGCGTGTGGGTGCGTGCGCGCTAGTGTGCGTGCGTGCGGGTGTGCGTGCTAGCGTGCGCGTGTGTTTGTATGTGTATGTGTGTGTGAGCATGCATTTGTTTGGCTTTGTTTCGGTTGGGAACGAACATGCACCGGAAGGGCATAAGTAAACTGACATAGAAGTGTTTCTAACGGCTGCGTTGTTCCGTCCAAATTAAAGAGTCGTCTGGAATGCAATGATTCTGATTTAGTACATGAATGTTACGAAATGTTCAAACGCTACACTATATCTCTTCTGGGAGGGTAATCTATGATGGAGATCATTTCTAAAAATAAATATGAAAAGGATATATTGACAAATTCATCCAAACAGTTTTATCTATCGCATTAAAGACAACTGAATATTAAATCTACACCGCCCCCCTTTCTTTCCCTAGTTTTTCAATCGCTTTGATTGTAGGTGTGCCTCGAATTTTTTTTATAGCTTCACAAGGGTGCCGCGGCTTAAAAAAAAATTGAGAACTCCCGATGTAAAGGATACGCTGGTAACTATAACTATTTGTAAGCGATACGTTAGGCAAAGTGCCTTTTTTGTAATCTTTACACCTTGAGCAAAAGGGACATATCTGTATACGAGTATGTTATAGACTGATCAGCAATCGATGAATGTCGTGGCCAACATTATGGCTATGGGCTTACATTTTCAGGCCAGCTCAACGTGTTTTCCCAGGCCATTTATAACTGATTTGTTTTCGTCTAAAATAGGACGCAGGGACCCAAACGGGAATTGACATCAATAAGACTTGGGTGGGTGGGGTGGGGGGGGGGTAATAATACAATTATGTTTATATACTTACAGAGTGTACCACAGTTCCAGGTGTTTCTGTGAGGAAGGCATATTTGAAAGTTACAACCGGTCCTTATCACAATTTCGGGCCTTGCCCCGCCAATTTACACACTATGCAACTTTTCATTCATGCATGGTCAGCCGAGTCGACTTCTCTAAAGTTCACATGAGTGTCGCCGTAGCTGTGTCTGATCGGCGTCATTTTATGACACAGACTTACGATCACTCTCCTCTACACTACAGCAAGTTAACGATTTTAATAACCGCATAAACTCTGCAAACTAGGCCTTACCCAAACCCCAGTCGCGAGAATGTAAACCTAGGTCCGACAACACAGTGCATTCTACGTGCCGTGGTGTCACACTTGACATTTAGCGGTGGCAATAAATGAATTTCCTAAACAAAATCCTAGGCGGCTCCCATCTACCCACCAACAGACACTAATACTGTATACTAAGTCGCTCAAAAAAAAAAAAAAAAAAAAAAAAAAAGCCACTCTGTACCTTTTTGCACTGCAACATATACACAAGAGAGACAACGGACACCCCTGCCTCTTACAGTTCACCATCTGATAAATTAAGGCGGAGACTGACCGTCCAATTACAGAGTACCTTTCCGCCTCCGTCATTCATTAGGGTGTTTATGGGCAGGGCCAGAGCAAGAAATTGTGAGTAGAACCGTACAACCTTTGCCCCCAGTCTCCCCCCCCATTATTTTTCTATGTAATGGTTATTTTTTTTCTTTGCCGTAATTGGGAATTGTAATGCCAGGCTAGGATCCGTTGCCTTGACAAGATTGGGAGAGCTGTGTATCAGATGCTTCTTCTTCTTCTTCGTCAGCATTCCGAACCCTTGAGGTTCATTGCTGCGAGTATAACCCGCCTCCATTCATCTCTCTGGTTGGCCTTCTCTTTCCAGTTGGTGCCACCAAGTGTTTGCAGGTATATCTGGACATTATCTCTCCATTTTCTTCCTGATCTGCCTCGTGGATTGATAAGAGCCACATAATTTCTAGACACTGCATCTCTGTGGACTGCCAACCCCCGAGATCCCCATCCAGCTGTGTTTAGACCCATATGAGACATTATTCATGGCACACGACTGGAACGTGTCGCAGCATGAGGATCATTAAAACCAGCACAGAGTCTCCTGGCGCCCTACTTGAGGTTAGAGATAAGTCCTTATACAGATTTCAATAACCTCAATTTTCCTTCACGCCTGTTAATAAGGCTTTATCTCTCTCTCTCTCTCTCTCTCTCTCTCTCTCTCTCTCTCTCTCTCTCTCTCTCTCTCTCTCTCTCTCTGTGCGTGTATATGTGCTTTAGTTGTAAACCAACCAAATCTGGTCTGACAAAAGTTAAAAACCTGGCCAGCCGCTGCTTGCGGTCACGTACGTGATTACTGATCGATCGAGTGTCCAGTCAGTCACGTGACAGTTATGGCGGGCACTACAACAGGCTCTGCTGGTCTCTCGTCAACATGGAGCCAGTTATCAGATATCCTGTCGCTTCAACGCTGTCCAGTGATTATGTTCAAGCCAGGAACATGGAACCGCTTCTCATTGTCAGAGATCCCGTTGCTAAACGCTTTCAGTGATTTTGTTCAAGTCAGCTAATGGACACCGATGTTGAACGTCCGTCATCCTTGTAAATGTTTTTCAGCTTTTTCTCATTCCTGAACTGTTGTCAACTGGGTTTTTATATATATCGCCTTGGAAAAATGTAGGTTTAAAAAAAAAAAAATCCTTATATAAAAGTGGTAAATGTTTTATTTCGTAACTATAAATTGTGTAAATTTTACTTTTAACAATCTTAGTTTTTTTCTTTTTTTCCCCCACCTTTGTCTATGTATTGCTTGGGTTTTTGTGTAGCTTAGCTGGGTAAAAAAAAAAATCTCATTAGCAGCCCTTGAGTGTGCAGTCACATGACAGTTATGGTGGGCACTACAACAGTCTTCTGCTGGTCACTCACAAACACGGAACCAATTGTCAGATATCCTGTTGCTAAACGCTGTCAGTGATTGTTGAACTTAATCATAATTTTGTAAGGTTTTTCTGTTGACATTTCATAGTCTTGAAAAAATATAAATGAATTGACATCACTGCACAGACTCGGAACTTCCCTATCTTCAGTAACCAACGAAGAGGTTAACAGTCACAGTTGCAACCTGATTAAAGTAAGATCTGCCTCTGTTTCCCCTTAATGTTGAATGTAATCTAGGAGAGACGAAGCATATACAGTAAAAATCGTTGCCGTCGAGGCAGGTGCAGGAGGTTTTGTCTCCACTTCTATGTACAGTGTGATAAAGCAATTGGGCTTGAGAGGAAATGAGCACAAAAACAACTGGGCGAGGCTGCTGAGAGGGCCTCGAGCTGGCTTTGGACACAACGGAAAGTTGTGGGGGACGACCCTCGGTGGGCTAGTCCGGGTACCTAGTGAAAAAGAAGTCTTATCCCTAAAAGTCCATCGTGACCGAATTGTCTGCCAGTGTCACTCTGCCATTTGCCAACAAAGTCTAATATGCGTTCGATAAACCAACCGTAATCTTGCCACTTGGTCGTCAAGGTATGCTGACTGCTCTAACATGCTACCGCAGCGACTATGTAAATAAACTTTGAATCTCACAGTACCTGTTGCATAGTCACCAATTTTGTCTTGTCCCTGTCCAAGAACATCCGGTAATACATGCAGTGCAGCAGGAGCAGATCAAGCCTGGGCTTCATGAACTCAGGTGGGCCCACCTTCTGAAACTGACTAGGAGCTCGTTGGCCGAAACAATTGTGGACGAGGGATCACTTCTACGATTGGTAGACTCCTGCTGTACATGCTCCCCTGTTGAGTTTCTACTTATAGAACCTCTACACAGCCCATGTTGAATTAGTCTTTTAGTGTATGGATTCCATATCTGTTCTTTGTGTACTAATAATCTTTTTATCCTGGGATTCAGGCCTCTGGACCCTGACGATCCACATGTTAAAAATGTTGGCACCTGAGTAAACATGAATAGCCCTGTCATAGAGCCTTCACCACATCTGCTTTATCATTTAGTAGCTGACCACCCAGAGTAGAGGCAGCAGCTAATCTGTCAGCCTGCATATTACCTCGCAAACCTTAATATCCTGGACAGAATATCCTTTGTATGCTTTTGATTTAAATCTTCATGCTCTTAGTTTGAATCTTATCAAGTTGTGCTACACAGGACACAAATTTCAGTTTTCTGAAGCAAGCTCTGTGAGTCTATTCATCATCATCATGTAGCAGGTCCTTTGCAGAACGTTGCTCTCATCAGGGTCTGCCTGAAACTTGGTCTCTCGCTAGCTCTCCTGCCTCTTGCACTTTCATACTCAAGGAATCACTTACATTCTGTGCCCATGTTCGTGTAGATCGGCCCCTGCCCCTCCATCCTGGTACCATGCCTTCTGCTATAATTTTTTCCAATGCATTGTGGCGCTTGATATGACCAAAATATTTTAGCTTGCGAGACAGTATGCTGTTAATTAGCCAATCTTCCTTGATGTTCAGATCTTTCAAGATGTCAGTAAGTCTCATCTTCTTTGTCCAAGATATTCTGAGAATCTTTTTCATAGCATTTCAGCTCAAAAGCCCCTATTCTCTTTCTTAAGCACTGGGAGATAGTCCACGACTCACATCCGTATGTGGCTACTGGGAAGATGCATGATCTCCTTGCTGGTGCTTAACCAAAGGCCTTTAAGGCTGTTTAATTTTGCATTGCTATGGCCATCCTCCTTTTAATTTCTGTCAAATAGTCTCCATTGCTATTTAATATAGAGCCTAGATATTCCAAGTTTGTGACATTTTCAATTTCTTTATTATTTATTATTTTTGGGTGGCAACCAGTTTTATCTGGGGACATTTTCATTTTCTTTAACTTCAAGAACAGTTTTTTGATCTTCACTGTGCTTTTGGACATACAATATTAAATTTTCTATTCCCTTTACGCTGTTTGAAAGGAGGACTGTGTCATCTGCGTAGAAAATTTCCCGAATAGGGTTGCCACCAATTTTGAGCGGATCATAACTGTCACGAGTCTGGTCATTTTTGACATTTCTCATATTTTCTGCGTATATATTGAATAGGTGGGATGAGAGAATGTGGGTCTATTACAGTTTTAATACATCGGCTGAGCTGTTCTCCAGAAACTGGAAGGCTTCTATTACTGCCTCACCTCCATATTGGATGTTGTAACATCATGCGTGAGACTTTCTGTTTTCCCCACCTTGAATGATGTCGGCATCTCTATCATTTGTCATCATCTACTCAGCCCTGCTGTTTGGGTTAATCTTTCTTACTCTTATAATTACATGGTGTCAGGACTGTGTGTGTCTTCTCTGTTACCCAAACCTGGTGTTTGGTGTTATAATTACATGGTATCAGAACTTGTATCTTATATAGTATAATCTAAACCTAGTATTTCTTCTTCTTCAGCGTTCCGAGCCCTTGAGGTTCATTGCTGCAGATATAACCCGCCTCCATTCATTTCTTTGGTTGGCCTTCTCTTTGCAGTTGGTGACATCGAGTGTTTGAAGTCTGTCTGAATATTATCTTTCCATGGTCTTCTTGGGCTGCCTCATGGTCTGCGACCCTTCAGGTTCCTTGTGTATACAGTTTTTACCTCTCTGTCGTCTGACACTCTTTTAATATGCCCTAGCCATTTCAGTCTATTAGCTCTTACGATGCCAGGGATCAATTGTGATTAAACAGAATATAAACTTCGTTGTTGCTTCTCACTCTCCATTCCCTGCTGTTTGCATCTTTGATGGGTATGTTTTCACTTGCTTCCAATTGGCCTTAACAAGGTGAAGCTTGTTTTGCGTCAGTTTACCAACCAGTGATGCAGAGCCAGCCTGTTCATTACCTAGTGTATCTGCATCTCCTGGAGAAAATATCCAAAAGTGGTTAACCACCCAGGATCTCTGAAGCAGTGCTTGCCACTCTTCATGGAGCATGCTTGTCTCTACCGTTTCCTGTATTATGACAAAGAAAGATTTGAGCACATTGATTGTGAGACCTAGGGAAGTATTGTAACCAGTGTTATGCAGCAAGGCAAAGGATGATCAGTGTGAGATCAAAACCCTGATTTATATAATGTTTGTGTCTTTGTCTCCAGCAAGCCAGAACTGGCCAGGCTGTGGCTGCAGGCGGGATGATGTATGTTGAGGCTAGCGGAAGGATCTTGCTATGCAGACATCAGTTTCAAACACTGGCCCTTGTGTTTAATGTGAGTACATTTCTGAAATATCATTTAGATGTGAATCAATTCTGAGTTTACACACATTGTTTCAGCAAGAATAGTGGTATTTCTGGCATTGTCATTTCATTTTAAATGGTTTCTGAGATCAAACAGTTCCGATAAAAATAATGGATTCTCTTCCCTGCTGGGTTCCGGGGCCTAATTTTGAGGTAAAAATGTTGCTTTCCATAGTAACTTTAAATAATGTGGACACACAGTACATTGCACAGTTATGGTTTTGCTTAAATCTAATGGGTTGGGCTGAAATGGGGCCTAACTGTAAACCACAACACAGTCTACCAACTACTCTTATAAGGCAAAACACAGAAGAAATGGGTTCTCAGAATACTCATTTTCTACAGAAATGATGCTGTTCCTGGCATTTTCTAGATTTTAAATGGGTGTTCCCATTACACACATCATTTCTTCAAAAACAGCAGTATCTATACTGCATATAACTTAGGTGGTCCAGTAATTATGTTAGCAAGAATCAAAAGTGAAAGTCCCTACATTATATCTTTTATATTTCAGTTTCTGAGTGTGTGTCCAGTCTTTTTTTATGGCGAAATGACTAAATGATAATCCAGATTCCTAAGTATTACATTATGATACACCCAGATCTCATATGTGCCCTTTAGGTTTACAGCGCACACAACTAAATGATAGTTCAGTACCTCCCCTTCTCACATCACCTACCATCACATACACACACACACATATATGCAAAGACTACTTGATTTTCTTTAACCACCATTTTCATACATGTTAATGTTTGATCACCATTTTCAAACATGTTACTGTTTGACCACCATTTTCATACATGTTAGTGTTTGATCACCATTTTTATACATGTTAGTGTTTGACCACCATTTTCATAAATGTTAGCGTTTGACCACCATTTTCATACATGTTAGTGTTTAACCACCATTTTCATACATGTTAGTGTTTGACAACCATTTTCATATATGTTAGTCTGTTTCCTTTAACTTTGTAAAGTTACAGAATATTTCCTTCCCTAATGTCTGCTTCCTTTAACTTTGTAAAGTTACAGAATGTTTCCTTTCCTAATGTCTGCTTCCTTTAACTTTGTAAAGTTACAGAATGTTTCCTTCCCTAATGTCTGCTTCCTTTAACTTTGTAAAGTTACAGAATGTTTCCTTCCCCAATGTCTGCTTGCTTTAACTTTGTAAAGTTACAGAATGTTTCCTTCCCTTATGTCTGCTTTCTTTAACTTTGTAAAGTTACAGAATGTTTCCTTCCCTTATGTCTGCTTTCTTTAACTTTGTAAAGTTACAGAATGTGTCCATCCCTATTGTCTGCTTACTTTAACTTTGTAAAGTTACAGAATGTGTCCATCCCTATTGTCTGCTTCCTTTAACTTTGTAATGTAAAGTTACAGAATGTTTTCATCCCTAACGTCTGCATGCATCAACTTTGTAAAGTTACAAAATGTGTTCATTCCTAATGTCTGCTTCCTTTAACTTTGTAAAGCTACAGAATGTGTCCATCCTTAATGTCTGCTTCCTTTTACTTTGTAAAGCTACAGAATGTGCCCATCGCTAATGTCTGCTTCCTTTTACTTTGTAAAGCTACAGAATGTGCCCATCGCTAATGTCTGCTTCCTTTAACTTTGTAAAGCTAAAGAATGTGTCCTTTACCAGTATTCACTTCTTTTAACATTATAACCATCTTTTATTTACTGCAACTGTTGATACCATCAGATGTCCAGACAGTTCACCTATAGTCAAGCTGTTTTAGAATAATAGATTACTAATTTTTGTTAGAAACATGTTTGCAGTTTACTGCACATTTTTAGGATGTTTGAAACTGAGAACTTCTGTTTGCTCCATGGGCACTGAATGCCATCACCAAGTGCCTTGCTAGCTGATCTGAGTGATACGGCTTCTCTGCATCTTGCCATCTCTAACAGCATATATCATTTTGTTTGCTGTCGTCCTTCCCTGTCTTGATGAAAATCTGCCCAGAATCTTGTCAACTGTCTTCTATTACATCATTCCAAGTTGTCACAGTATATTTAAGCTGTTACCTCCTTATAATGTGCCGAAAAAAAGATTATTGTCACTTTGTGATGTTTGTTGTTTCAAACATTAACCTTATTCACCATTTGGGGGCTACTAGAGAAACTGCTTCTGTCTACTTGTTGTACAGAAATAAATATCTAGGGAACCCTTGAGACAATAAAAGTTAAAAAAAAAAGGGAAGATCCCTTTTAACGCCTTAGGCGCATCGGGTATATGGGAAGAGCATCCCATATTTTTACAGACCAATCGGCACTGGGTGGGTAATGTGGTCAGCATTACACCGGCCGTCTTTACTTCCTCAGAGACAATAGAATCAGAATGATAAACAAATTAATGTTTTAATTAGTACTCGTATAAAGAGGTGGAGATATTAGGACAGACGGCACAACATAAGTCTAAAGCTATGGTTACCATAGCAACCTGGTATGGTAACTTGCTGTCAATGTTTACATTATTTAGCGTGTCCTCTGTATTTTTATGATCTGGTATAGTAACTACAGCTTCCAACTTTTATGTTGTCTGGTGTGTACTCAAACTTTTATGATCTGGTATAGTAACTACAGCTTCTGATTTTTATGTTGTCTGGTGTGTCCTGCTATCTCTACTTCTTGCTGTGGTTGCCAGTCAATAGACAGTAATTTCTCATGTCTACTTCTGTTTGTTTCAGGTGAGTGTGGTTCAAACTGGACCCTCTGACACACAAACATGAAGACAACTATGCATTCCTCTGACGGATGATTAAGAATATCAGACAGACAAAAGATGTTCAGGGTTCCGACGACGAGTCTGCCCAATCAGGTATGATGATGAACAAGATTCATGCAGATCTTTACATGAAAAAAGAGTTGTAGCCTGGTATCAGCTTGAAACCAAAACATATCCAGGCTTCTGATTGCTTGAATGAGAACCGTTAACTCTTTCAGTGGCCATGGGGCACAATATCCGTTTTTGTAATTCCACAGATAAACTAATGTTGGTGCTATCTTCTGTCACAGGCAGTCTGTCAATGAACACTCTGTATATGGATTAATATGTGAACTACTGCTGACCAACAGTGCCACATTTAAACTCCTTTGAATATAAAAATAACTACTGGATGTAAATTTGCCTAGAAAAACCTCAACATCCAAAAAATCCTGGGGTTGGTTCTGCAGTGTCCTGTAAAGGATACACAGCTGACTTTGTATATAAAAATATGTTGTTTTTAAGCTCAAATCCTTGCAATGGAAGGGTTTGAAGTAACAGATTGAAAGAGTTAAGGGAGCATCCCTATTAACAAAACATTTGTTGGGGGGAGGGGGGGGGGGTGTGCCCAAAAACTATACCCGCTGCCTTTACTTCCTAGGACATTGCCTGGTACCCATATCAGGCTGTCAACCTAGGATGCAGAGTAAATTCAGGATGCTGTGGCACGGTGATTTATGTCACAGGCGTGAGGGGAAGTTAAGTCCAACATGAAGTGTATAAGCAGATACTCCGTACGTCACTCAGGCGCCAGTCCTTCACTATCCTGGTTGTACGGAACCTCACGCAAGACCCCTGCAGCACGTCCTCGTCGTGCGCCACGGATAATGTCTCAAATGAGCATTAACAGAGCTGTCAGGGGATCTCGGAGTTTGGCGGCCCCCAGAGGTGATGTGTCCTTGTGGCTCTCATCAGCCCGCCCCCAAACGCTTGGGTGAAAAAAGTTATCAAAACTCATTAGGAACATGAGCAGGTTCGCCAAACGTACAGCCAAAATTACAACCCTTGGTTAAAAGACTGCGGAGTAAAGAGATCATTGCTCACTGCACATCCTCGGTTAACCCTCAGTGTCGTCGTCACCGCACTGAGGTACACAACAGCAACCATCCATCAGATGGCTAAGCCTAAATGTCCGACAAAACTGGATCATACGGATCAAAATCTGACCATCACAATTTGTATTGAACGGAAAAAGACCAAATGCCCACACCCAAAGACCCCACTCGCCCGAGTGTTGGGACAAATCTCATAACGATATGCCTGACGCAGGATGTAAAATTCTGTCGGGCTAACGGCTCGTCAAAGAAATCTAACGTGCGAAGAAAAAAAAAAAGAATGTACCTATCTGTGTGGTCACAAAAGTCCAAAACCCACGGGCTGCTCCCCGCTGACTTCCAGAGGGAGCAGCCCCTGTCGAGCGGGAGGCCTGATACGGTTGTGAGGTTAAGCAGGCATGTGCAGGACGTGAGGATTCCTTGGGTGAGCCCAGAACCAGAGCGCCATGTGCCGGCTCTGCATAAATGGAAGCCTCCTTGGATGGCGGGGAATGCCTATGATCTGCCCCTGCCTTCCCTTGAGGGCTAACTGTTCCACAGAGGGCTGCCCCAAAGGGATGCTCAGGGGGCAATATCTGCGGAGAAGTGGACACCACACAAATCAGGCAACGTCTTGACCCACACAAAACAATGGCCACAGTCACCCTATAAATAGGCCTGACGTCCTCCCTCGAAGTCGGAGTACAGCTGCCCATGAGGCAGGGAAATGAAAAACGGTTGTACAAGCAAAAATCAGGTCAAGGTGAAAGCCAAAAGTCCAAGCGGACGATTAACCGGGACCTTCCACTGGAATTCACAGCCAGTGTTCGATATAATAATAATAATAATTCAGGATGCTATATTAACAAATACAATTGAGAGATGTGCAGAGAAGAAATGCTCTGCTTACTGCCCATGCCCTTCTATGACCGTAAATACATGGCAAGCTTTTAGGATTTTCTTAACTGTTCATATTTCATTTATTTTTTATTATCCCCCCCCCCCCATCTTTTTTCCCCCTCCTTTTAAAAAAATACTTTTAATCTATAGATGTCAACACCTTCTAATTATATTCCTTCCTTCTTCCTTGATATCTGCACCTTTTGTTCTTGATATCTTCATCTTTTGGTGTTCTTCTTCTTTCGTTCGCTTGAAATAAGTTGTCTATATCAGCAGTTTTGTCTCTTGTATAAATTTCAGTGTCGTTGTTAGTTCATTCAGTGGTCTATAGAGTTTACGTTCCACTGTTGTTCTTTCTGGCCAAAATGTTTGCCTTAATGTGTCAAATTCGGTGTAGTCCTGGAGTACATGCTCTGCTGTCTGGGGCACCTTTCCACAGGTGCACATGGCTGATACACCTATCTTGAATTTTGTGTACATGTGGTTACGTAATCGGTTGTGCCCTGTTCTGAGGCGGAGGACTTTTTGGTGTTGATACCTGTACCTTTTGGTTTTGATATCTGCATATTTTGGTCTCGAAATCTGCTTATTTGGTCTCAAAATCTGCATTTTTTAATCTCAAAATCTGCACCTTTTGGTCTTGATATCTGTACCTTTTGGTCTCGATATCTGCACCTTTTGGTCTTGATATCTCCACATTATGGTCTTGATATTTTCACCTCTTGACCAAACCCATCCAATTTTAGCAAGCCACTAATTAGTTAATGTTACAGGCTACTGGGTGGGAAGGGGGGGGGGCAATGGGTGTATTCTTTCTCCCCCCTACATGGAAGCCTTGGACCCTACACCGGTGAGTTTACAGATTGTAATACTTTCAAATGATATATTTTACCATTTATCAGTTGTTGTATTTTAACACCTTCAGTTGATATATGTTACCATTTATCAGTTGATGTATTTTAACACTTCCTGTTTATGTATTTTGCCATCCTTAGTTTGTGTTTGTGTGTATTTTCTTTTTTATTTGTAAACTTTAAAAAAATGAATTAATGTTTTATTTGATACTGTTTGAATTAGGAATCTCTACAAATGGAGTCATCTAATTCTGCATGGATTGCCTGGCTTTCGAGAACTGAACCCTCAAGCTTAGGTCAAGAGAGTATTGAAGATGCAAGCAGGGAAATCATTTGTTACATTTTTGTGGACAACATTTCCTGGCAGCGTATGAGACATCGGAAACTTGAAGTGAATGGCATTGAGGAAGGGCCACAGGGGAACATCTTGGGAATTTTCCAGTGTGTTTATAACATTTTGTTAATTAGTTATTTAGTCACCATCATCATTTTGTGCCATTGTATGTTACACAGGGCTAGCAGTCTATTCCTCCACTTAGTGCAGTCCTTTTGACATCATGGATGGAATTGAGTCTAGCACCTTTGGCCTCTTTCATAAACATTCGTTTTAGGGTTTTCTTTAGATGTCCTGGCGTCCTCAGTCCTTGTATTTCCCATTTCAATGTCTATTTGGTGATTCTCTGCCTTGGTGGCTGACAAAGGTACACTTTCATACTGAAGAACTTATTCTCATTTATCAATATTAAAATCACGAAAAAGGATTGCTTTCTAAAGTTAAGGGTTTAAAAAAAACAGACCCTTAAATTAATTCCATGTTGACTACAGCTGATATATATGGTTTTCTGTACATAAATTTTTGTAAACATGAGAGGTATATAGGCCAATGATTTATGTTTATATTAATAATCTATTGGGTATTTGTGCATCAGCTGATCATACAGATCTTTCTTGGCTCAATATGCCTTCTCAGACAGAAGCTTTTTTTATTTAAAAGCTTGTTGTGTAATTATAGAGATAAAAA